>CAJHZI010000476.1:60000-627500 GCA_905160935.1 Enchytraeus crypticus | reverse complement strand
TCCTCACTCGAAAGTAATGTCAGTGACGGGCTAGCCCAGGATTTGAACTCCCCCCCAAGCAAGAGCAAGAGCTTATCGTTTGATACGCTTGGCGGACAGTATCTGACAGATATCCCCGGTAATATCGAAACAGACGTTAAACTTGGATCTATAGATGGCTATACAGAGTCGTTGATAAATATATCAGCGGGGTGCCTCGTACAATGATAACAGATAGAGATGCCTGCAGGAGCTCACAGAGAAGAGAGGTTTAGATGTGTGTGTTCGCAAACCGTTTATCTTTAAGATTTAGAATCGTAAGCAGTGATTCAGCATTCACGGGGCTTCTCTAATCAATTTCTTTCTCCATCAACTTCATGTTTTCCACCTAAGACTTCCAGTGTTTACCTAAGACACGACCGAACAGCTCGTGCTGGCAAATATTGCTTGTATTGTTTAGAATAGAATTCCAAAAAGGAAAATCTAGCAAATTATATGGAGACATGAGATAAAGACCGTAACCTGGCGGACCAGCTATTGGTATCTGTGTGCGTTCTGGTTAAAACTTACATGTACATACATGTAGGTTTGGTTTATAACAAGTTCACTTGTTCAATGATATATTAATAACATCGGGATGTTCACTAATTACTTTAACATATTTACTTCTATCTTTTGGAGCTTGTATAACATCTCGTTCAAGTTAACAACAGTCACTCTATCACAACACAGCAACAACAACTGAATAAGGGTGCTACTGTCGTCCATGACAACATTGAGCATAGTTCAGTCAGAGAAGCAGAATCTACAATTGCTTGTTTATTTAGTATATGTCCTCGCTTAGAATGGCAGACATGAAACAATACTCTGAGCTATTTCAGTTACGTTTCTGACATTTGCTAATTTGAACGCCAAGTTCTTATAGTAGGCCTAATGTTTAATTACAAGAAAAGAATCTGAAGGTTGAGTTGAACTGATTTGTCTTCATACTCTCACAAAAAAGTTATGTATTTGTCAACTTATCTAAGATTTCATTAATGAACGACAGACAGTTTGCTGCAGGTCAGAAATTTTTTGATGAATCTCCGGAAGTCCAAATCATCACGACAACGACCTTCGGATTCTTGGTCCGGTTCTTTCATTTCTTGATATTTTATAATCAGTTCTCTCTGGGAGAAGTGATTTCATTTTCCATGAACTTGCAATACTAATTAAAGATGTAACTAAATATTTCAGTAAGATATTTGCGTATTGGATTATCATCACCAGTTGCTTTCTGTATAGAACATAGGGCGGCAACATTCATCTATTCTTTTGTGGCTGGAGCCAGTGGTGATGTCGGTAAGATACTCGACTGCGGATCCGTATGTGCGGGGTTCAAATCCTGGGCTCGTACGTCACTGACATCGCTTCCGAGTGAGGAAAATGACGTTAGGATAAGCTTTACCAGCTTCTTTCTATCATCAGCAATCTTCACAGCGTCTTCACATGAAATGTTTGATGTTCTCAAACCCTTGTTGATCGTACTTAGCCAAGTACTTCTAGGTCTTGGATTATACGACTACGAAATGAATTACGAGATTTGATTCTCTTTAACAACGAAGCGACGTGAGTATTGCCCTAGTGCAATAAATTGCGCGCGTATTACACTGCAGCTGGTAATCTTCTTTAGAAGAGGAAGACCAAGGTATGGGATATTGGGTGATTTGGTAATAAATTCGTATATAGAGGTTAAAAGGAAGGCAGAGGATAGAATTGGTTGGAAGAACTATATGCCATGGACCTGCCGCTAGGCTGTGAATAAGAAAAAGAAGAGAAGATAATGTTTCACAGGTTATTTGTGTCGCTAGTTATCCGAATCATGTTCGGTTAACAAGTTCAAACACTTATATCTGATTCACGTAAAGAATATCTTAGTTTGACTAATTAATAAACATCACAAGTAATCTACTTATTATGTATCATATATCGAGTGGAGAAGTGCTTAAAGAATGAGATTACAATTCAAATGTGATCAATTCAACTAGCTCTCTCTCTCTCTCTCTCGATTTTTCTCGCTCTCTTTCTCTCACCATCTCTCTCTCTATACCTCTTTATCTCTCTCTCACACACTCTCCCTCTCTCTCGCTCTCTCTCTCTTTTCTCTATCTCTCCCTCCCTCTCTCTCTCCCTCTCTCTCTCTCTCTCTCTCTCTCTCTCTCTCATATACTGCAGAGAGCTAGCATTCAGCAGCCTATCCCATCCTTACTGACCCCTGTCTCACCAGTTGATCTAGATATGTCAAACTCTAGATCACACAGTGTATGCTCTGAACGTTTTACAAATCGATTAATTTGCATAACTTTGGTAGCCGAATTGATTGAAAGCTTGCTTCAGAAGCAGGAGGTCATCGGTTCTAATCTCAGCTTCACAGTCTCTGACAGTATGCCCTGTTAAACGAAAAAAGATGCTAAACTTAGCTTTGATGTAAAGTAGAGAGACGATAGATTGGTTGTGAACTAGTTGCTTTCAAAAACAATTGCTCAATTACAAGTTCAATTTATTAGTTGCTATCAATTGCTCAAGATTACTACAGTGAATGTCTTATATAAAGATGTTTCTACTGTATTTCGATGAAGCTGTTTCCATTTGTAACATGTTATACGAAAGCTGGAGTATTATTTGTTCAATTTATAATCAATCCATCCTGAAATGGTCAACTAACTAAGATAATTTAGAAAACAATGGAAAGCTATTGAAGATGCTATTCTGGTGCTGGCAAATGCTTCGCATCTGAAGGGATAAGTAGCCTATTATAGAATAACAAATGTCACAACATTTTAATGTCCAACTCTTAAGATTTAGCAGATTGGTAGGAGCTAGAGAAAATATTCAGTAGACCTATATTTTCGTGAACACTACTGCGATAGAATCTGTGAGTGTATCTTAGCAAAACTGATCGAATATACAAAACTTCGGCCTCATGAATGATATTGTCATAATGCTTATCAAAGATAATCAATCAATCAATCAATCATTCAATACAGATTTAATGTCCGGTTCCTCGCCATAAGGCAATGTCAGGGACGTCTCTTGCAAACTCTACACAAACAGGCGCCAAAGCACCACACGATGACGACTGAGTACACAGAGACCACAAGATAAAGCGAGATCAAAACAGTGCTAGTCCATGATCCAACGCAAGCGGGTCAAAATTTAGACCTATAGCGGAAAGAGACGGGTTTTTACCTTGCCAAGGAAAGTAGTAATACAATTACAATTTCAAAGTCTTGTGGCAGAAAGTTCCATAGAGACAACTCAAAACTCCTTCCACTGATGTTCTCAGTGCAGCTGATAGCATTATACTCTAGTGATACAGTGCCACTTCTTGTCACTAACTCCTAGTAAATTCTGATCATCCACTTCTAACCCGAAGCAGAGTATTATTTTAAAATTCAGGTTGATATTATTTCAAATGAGTAATTTCAATAATGATTACTGAGAATCTACACGATAAATTAACAAATTGGCTTATTTATAATTCAATAAATTTCTACTATAGTGACTCACTCTTGAAATCAATCAATAAGAATTTAGCGTCCGTTTCCCCGCATGAGGAAATGTCAAGGACGGCAATGTCTCATAGTTAGAGTTTAATTTCGACTCTTAAGTCCTGTCGTAGACTTCAAAAGCAAAAACGTAGTGGAATAAAAACGTATTAATATAGGCCTACCACTTTTGTATTTTAATTGAAATATTTATTTATTTTTATTTGTTTATTGCTTCGCTGACTAATTTGTAATTACCTAGAATTCATTTTTAATTATTATTTTTTCTTGTTTAATTTCAGATCTTTCTGCGGTCCTGTCTATTTATAACTGCGATACATTGCTGATTATGTCTCAATTATGCTAATGATTAAATAGATGATATAAATCATCATCGTCGTCTTCCCTAGAATTCCAGTTTAACCAGGGGGGTGGGGTACGAATAGACCTTCTCCAGTTTTCTCTGTCCTGTACAATATCATCAGCATATATTACCCTCCATTTCCATTGGTTTTAAGAAAATTTTGTATCAATTTCTCGAGCCTATGCGCTCATCAACCGAATACACATTCTGACGTTGGTTTGGATCTATGTGCCTTAGTCGCTTTCTACGACACATGCAGTCAGCGGTTGATCTATTCTTCAAACGACCCGGACACAAATGGGGAGACTTAGATGAAGTAAATAATGTAAATTAAGTAAATTAAAATATTAAAAAATTAACTAAAATAAATAAATAAAATGACGTCTAATTCGTCTCACCTAACTCTTCCACACAATCCAAACTTCAACGTAGCCGTTCCCATTCCTATCAACATCCTCTACACCGTGGTCGAGGTCATCATAGGTCTCTCTGCCGCCATCGGCAACTCTCTCGTCATCATCGTCTTCATCACCAACAGCCGAGTCAGAACCGTCACCAACAGTTACGTCATATCCCTTGCCCTGGCTGATTTCCTGGTAGCCATCATCGGGATACCATCCGCCATCCTCAACTCGGTGGGACTTCCTAGGAACTTTGAGGCCTGTCTCTTCGTCAACAGTCTCCTGCTTGTTCTCTGCACGGGATCGATCCTCGCTCTAGTCGCTATCACGATGGATCGGTTCTACGCAGTCGTTTATCCATTCCGCTATCAGATTCACATGACCCGGTCCCGTGGTGTTTATATCAACATCATCTGCTGGGTGTTAGCGTCCATAGTGGGGTTTCTTCCGTCGCTAGGGTGGAACCTGGGTAAGCCCCCTGAGCCCCGGTGTTTCTTCATGGAGGTGATGGACCTGAGGTACCTCGTGTTTGTCTATATAGTCACTCTGGTCGTGCCCATGCTCTTCATGGCCTGCGTCTACATCAAGATCTTCCATGAGGTCCGCAGACAGGTTAGTCATCTCCTCTAATTTATCTCTCTCTCTCTCTCTCTCTCTCTCTCTCTCTCTCTCTCTATATATATATATATATATATATATATATATATATATCTTAGTGCACGGCAACGGTATATAACGCCTCTACTCTTCTCTGTCTTGTCTTCCGTTTTCTCTATTTTATTTTGCTATTTCTATTTATTTATTCCAATTTATCTAATATTTATTTATATTTAATTATTAGGTAAATTCAGGCACAATTACCATGCATTACACACACTCACACATACATAAGCACGCACGCACACACACACACATACACACACACATACATACAGATGCACACACACAATTAGACTCAAACCATTCTATGATAACAGACCTGTCTTTGGAGATTTTCTTCTCTGCTGGTTTATGATAAACCATATTTTCTCCAACTATAGGCTATGCATGGATAATAAGGCATAACTTTTTGAAACGATTAACTTGTTGATTTATGAAATGCGAGAGCGCTTTTAGTTTGAATATGTACCTTGAACCTGCCACTTAGCTGAAAACTAGAAATAGAGAGAGGGAGAGAGCGCGCGAGAGAGAGAGCGAGAAAGAGAGAGAGAGAGAGCGAGAGAGAGAGAGAGAGCGAGAGAGAGAGCGAAAGAGAGAGAGAGAGAGAGAGAGAGAGAGAGCTAGAGAGATCTAGAACTGATATACTTAGATTTATTATATAATTATTATTCAAGGTCGCTTCTTCATTTGAGTCAATTGTACATGAAGTTATTCATTAAGTGCAGACATCCACAAGATTGTCGACAATTGAAATATTTAAAATGTATTTTTTGCAATTCTTCTCTTCTTTCTTTCTCTTCCGACCGTTATATTTTCACTCCCCCTCTCCATATTTCTCTCGTTTTCTTTCTTTCTTTCTTTCTCTATCTCTCTCTCTATCTCTCACTCATTCTCTCTCTGTGTCAAATCTCACTCTCTCTCTCTGTCTATCTCTGCCTCTATCTCTCTCTTTCTCTCTCAATCTAATTCGACCACTCTATTTCTTCAAATCGCCTTCGGTATACTAAATAGAAAATTCAAGGCAGATTTGTTTTCGCATAGCTACTATTATGCCCCTTTATGAGTTTGGTAAGTTTTCAAAAAGGGTTGATGACATCCCATAAATAGCTTTTGTAACTTTAGCATTTAAAACTGCAAATAGCCATTACTCCACTTAGGCTACTTAGTACTTCTTATGAAGCAGCAGTGGATATTTTCCGTTACCTTTTTAACTGCATTTAGCGGCTCTTTCGAAGCACATAAATTAAAATAAATTACATAAATAAATAAATGATATAAATTACATAAATAAGAATGTCTGAATAGCGTAGGGTAACGTCATGCAATTTTGAATGACAGATCCTGATGTGAATTGAATCCTCGTGGTCTCGAATCCCAGCCGCGATGATCTGAGATTAAAATCTCGGAAATTCACTGAACTGATTACACGGAAAATGGTCTAAATTACCTGCGATTTAAACATGTGATATTAAAAATGATAGATATCGACACAGTTGATCATTTCACTATAATACGTGTTTCCATTTTTCACATACAAGTCTTCGATTTAGTCTACTTTCAAATCTCCTGGAATGACGGAATCCAGTTTCAGTATCAAGTTAACATAGAAGACTTGCTCCAAACGTTCGGTTCCTCTGACATAGAAAAACAAACAACGTTTAGGAGGCTAGTCAATCGACCTGTAGCACAGTCAAATAGAATACAGCAACTTCTAAGCATAGATCCAGTCAACTACATTGAGTGATAAGCTCTTAGAAATAGACCCGAGGACAACTATAAGTGTGGTACTGGCTTGACTGATACGCCTATGTTAGACCTTTGATTCCCGAGCGATACTAACAAATACATTAGATAGAAGTTAGCTGCAAGTCAGTAGACTTCAAAAGCTAAGGTTAATGTAAGATTCCTCAGTCGAAAGCGATGTCAGTGACGAACGAGCCCAGGATTTGAACCCCGCATGTACTGATCCGCTGTCGAGTATCTTACCGACTTTGCCCCTGGCTCTAGCCACTACAGTTACTTTGTTGATGCTAGGTTAGTCGTGTTCTTGCCACTGAAGATTAGACTGGGCTGTAAAATGTTGATTTGTTAAAGCTAAACTACATATTTGTAATGCATTTCATTTAGCAAGTGGTTAATAATGAAGAGATGTCGAATAAATAAATAATAATTATAAAGAAATATACGTGTATATCAGTTAAATAATTATTAATATTTGCTCGCTAATAATGCAAGAGATTATATTTATATCATGCAAGAAATATTTGACAAATCAATTATTAAACGGTTCTCTTACAGAATCTCGATAGGGTAGGGACATAACAGAGAGTTGCACTTCAGATTTCTTATTATTTCAAAGTCTGAATCGATAGACAACAACAATACAACAGCGTTTCTTTACAGTTTTGAAGAAAAAAATGGACCATTCATTTTGTGCGCGTTGTAGAAAATGAAAGATTCGAACAAGTGCCAGCTTGTAGAGGAAGCGTTATGTTCAATAGCATATTGACTGCAGATGTGTAAAACCATTGATAAAATCTTAATACATGCTGCATCGACTTAGAGCATTCATCTGAATGAACTACAGAGTTAAATGCTAGGGAATAGAGGGGTGGGCAATGTAGACTAGAGGGGCATGGAGACTATCTCTATCGCTATATTTATCTCTTTTTCTCCACGTCTCTCTCATCCTATCCCTATCACTCTCTCTCTGCCTGTCTCTCTCTCTCTCTCTCACTCATTCATTTGAATGAATGAGTATTCATCTGAATACTCATAATGAAAGAGCATTCATCTGAATGAACTACAGAGTTAAATGCTAGGGAATAGAGGGGTGGGCAATGTAGACTAGAGGGGCATGGAGACTATCTCTATCGCTATCGCTATATCTATCTCTTTTTCTCCACGTCTCTCTCTCTCATCCTATCCCTATCACTCTCTCTCTCTGTCTGTCTCTCTCTCTCTCTCACTCTATCTCTATCACTCCCTCTATCTCTATCTCTACTTCTCTCTCTTCCTCTTTCTCTCTCTCCCTCTCTTTCTCTCTCTCTCTCTATTTCTAGCTGTCTCTCTCTCTCTCACTCTATCTCTATCACTCTCTCTATCTCTATCTCTACCTCTCTCTCTCACTCTCTCTACTCTCTCTCTCTCTCTCTATCTCTCTCTCTCTCTCTCTCCCCACCTGGTGTGTATAGAGGAGCTCAGGCTGATGACAAGGTAAGAGCTGAGTCTGTAAATACTAGAATCAGTAAGACAGTTGTTTTGATTACTGGTGTAAGTGGATTGAAAGAGTCTTTTAACTCCTTCCCTTTGATCCCTCTTCCCTGATCCCTCTTCCATTTGATCCCTCTTCCCTGATCCCTCTTCCATTTGATCCCTCTCTCCTGTGATCCCTCTTCCCTTTGATCCCTCTTCCCTTTGATCCCTCTTCCCTTTGATCCCTCTCTCCTTTGATCCCTCTTCCCTTTGATCCCTCTTTCCTTTGATCCCTCTTCTCTTTGATCCCTCTTTCCTTTGATCCCTTTTCCCTTTGATCCCTCTTCCCTTTGATCCTTCTTCCCTTTGATCCCTCTCTCCTGTGATCCCTCTTCCCTTTGATCCCTCTTCCCTTTGATCCCTCTTCCCTTTGATCCCTCTTTCCTTTGATCCCTCTTCTCTTTGATCCCTCTTTCCTTTGATCCCACTTTCTTTCTGTTCCACACGACGAATGCATATAACCATAGGCAGGAGATTTGGTGCTTGAAAATCTCGGTTTAATTACAACTACACGGAATCATGTTAGCAATACAAACTGATGAAATGTCATAATGATCTACTTCTTGAACTAGAACCATATAGCAACTCTTTACTTCTTTTAATGAGTTGATAACTTGACGGCCTTTAGAGTTTAAAAGATTAATACTACAGATTAGTACAGAACACTGCGAGGATACAAACGAGCAGAGCGTCATATTAAGATGAATCCATCAGACGAAAGTCTAACAACCGTTTTAAAATGATAGGATGCGTGGATGGGTGGTTAGAGTACTTGTTTGATGGTTGGGTGGTTACCGTACTTGTTTGATAGTTGGGTGGTTGAGTACTTGTTTGCTAGTACTATTAAATCATTGACAATATCGTTACGTTATTGACACTATTATTACGTCACTGACAATAGCTTGCCGTCACTGATAGTAGCAATACGTCACTGACAATATCATTACGTCACTTACAAATCATTACGTCATTGCCAATATCATTACATCACTGCCAATATCATTACTTCACTGCCAATATAATTACGTCACTGACAATATCGCTACGTCATTGATAATAACTTTACGATACAATACTAACACTACGTCAACGTAAAAAATAAATTCACGGACTTATAAGCTTAGATTAGTGTCTTTTGAAGTTTTGATATGTTTTTGTTGTTTATATCGATGTTGATACTTTGATAACTACTAACTTTTAATACGAATGTAATATTTGAGTTTACCCCCCCCCCCCCCCCCCTACAGTCTCGTTACCTCGCTAGCACGTCAGTCATTCCATCAGATATTGACTAAACTATGATGATGATGATGATGAGGTAGGTCCTGGGAAGATGGCATGTGCTCATGAATGGCTCCTACGACTCAGGTAGAACTGTTTGGAGAGATAGAGTACATCCGGTACAATAGCTTCTCTGTAGTCAACAAACACGTGCTAGTTCTAATTATAGCATGCACTTTTAGTATACACTTAGTATGCAGTTATAGCATACAATAGGGGGCAGGATTAGCGCACTCGGTTAAGCTGCGAGTCAGTTGAACGAAGTTAAGCTCCATCGCGCCGGTTAGTACTTTGTGGGCGACCACCTCGGAAGACCGATTGTTCAGAGCTCTGAAATAAAAAATTCCGAGGGTATTGGAAGGTTATTCTTAAATCCGCGCCGGCTCCAATTGATGCGCCAACAAAAGGCAACGATTACTAATAACCATGGAAAGGAATGGAGGAAATAACGAAAACTACAAAAACAGAAACCAAGAAAGGAAACTGCATATACCGCATGTAGCACATGCGGTATGTCATGTGTGTAACTACGCGAAAAAAAAAATCAAAAACGTATGTTGTACACTCACCGTTATACACATATGTAAAAGAGGTAAAGCTAGTGTTAACGTCAGTTTCCTCACTCGAAAGCGATGTCAGTACATGTACACGGTATACTATCAAAACTCGCACCGAAAGCCAGGCCTGTGACCTGAAGGCTAACTGACCTGCAGTCTAAGTGACCTGAAGGCTAAGTTATCTGAAGGCTAAGCGACCTGAAGGCTAAGCGACCTGAAGGCTAAGTGACCTGAAGGCTAAGTGACCTGAAGGCTAAGTGACCTGAAGGCTAAGTGACCTGAAGGCTAAGTGACCTGAAGGCTAAGTGACCTGAAGGCTAAGTGACCTGAACGCTAAGTGACTTGAAGGCTATGTGACCTGAAGGCTACGTGACCTGAAGGCAAAATGAGTTGACATCTAAGTGACCTGAATGCTAAGTGACCTGAAGGCTAAGTGACCTGAAGGCTAAGTGACCTGAAGGCAAAATGAGTTGACATCTAAGTGGACTGAAGGCTAACTAAGCTGAAGGCCACCTGAAGGCTCGATGATCTGAAGGCTAGATCTCTGTTGACGGGAGAGCTTGTAGGCACGGCGCTGTTCAAACAAGAAACCTCTGTACTGAACGAGAGCCCCTGTATACACTGTAAGCTTCTCAAGTGTCTTCAGCGCACTCTGAAGAGTGGTTTTACCTTATTTTTTGTAGAACTCATTTTTAATTTTTGTTTTGATTTATCAGTCATTTATGTGTCTTGTGTCCTTAATTTATTATGAACCTTGAGCCTGTAATTTGATCACAGTGGCGCTAAAGAGCAAGAGAAGATTGGAAAATCCTGTCCATAGCAAAATGGGCACTAATTGTTTTGGTTTGGTTAATTTCGTTGTTGTAGAATTTCTACGATCTACTCGTTAACGTAAGAGTAGGAGTAGGCCTACAATGCTCCAGAATGAGTGAGGTAGTAAGCCTACCATATGGTCAGCTATAGATAAGATGTGTATCATCTTCCCTGACGGCCGTTGTTCTGGTGTTTATAGACTGTTTGACACACTGTGTTCCTGGGAATTTTTTAAGATTTTATTTCATTTAAATGTTTATTTCTGTTTGCATTTGTCAGTGATTTGGCGTTGATGCTGAAATAAACACACACACACACACACACACACACACACACACACACACACACACACACACACACACACACACACACACATATATATATATATATACACACACACACACACACACATATATATATATATATATATATATATATATATGTGTGTGTGTGTGTGTGTGTTTGTTTATATATATATATATATATATATATATATATATATATATATATATATCTCATATGTTAAAAAACATTGGTCGTTTTAATATTAAGTAACCACTTAACTACTGATAATAACCATAACATCACATTCTCTCTCTCTCTCTCTCTCTATCTCTCTCTCTGTCTCTCTCTCTCTATCTATCTCTCTCTTTCTATCTCTCGCTCCTCTCTCTCTCTCTCTCTCTCTCTCTCTCTCTCTCTCTCTCTCTCTAACGATTTCTCAAGTATAGTCGTCGACAGCACTTGACAAATCCTCATCGATCTCTAGAACATTCGCTAGAGGCGCTTTATCAAACAAGAACATTCGCTAGAGGCGCTTTATCAAACAAGATTTCAATGTGAACAACCACTGCACGTGGAGCTATATTTACCCGCTCCAGTATTCGACTTAATTACATAATTAATTTCTACCAACTATCCATCATGGCTTTTGCAAAGTAGGTTTGTTTGATTTTCCACTTTTCCTAATGTTTCATCTCGAAACATGTGAGAGTAGGGCATTCACTGCTTTATTTGGAATTAGCAGGGCTGAAATGTAAAGCATTGGAGCTCCAATAAGTTCTTTTAAAGTCATATCAACAACAATGATATGATTCATCACGGGAAGGTTTAAGTTATCGAGTCAGGTACTTGTAAAGCAGTCTTGAAGATCTGTTGCCGGTCATGAGAGAGAGAACTATGTTTACTTTCAATACGCTCATAATGTATAGTGACATACACAAACAAGGCTGTCAAAGAGGCCACAGGTAACTTATCTAGTTGACCACCCCTCAGTCATAGAAATTGAAAAATAACTATGTAAACGGAATAAACATGCAAGAAAAGTAAAAGAAATAACAGTTGATAATGTTTGAAATAGTAGCAACAGGAACTTAAAATCAGAATATTGCTTTTGTCAATACATCTGAGCTACAGTGAATCACTAGAGAGAAACACTTAGAGCTATAGAAAAACACTGAGTAGCACTTAACAAGTTCAAAACTGAAACTTAAAAATGCTATAAATAATTGAACCAGATAGCCTAGTAGACGAAATCTCATGATGATGCAATACGAAAGATCGATTCACAAAGAAAGCATCAGAAAACTCTGCTGTACTTGTTTGATGAATAAAAAATGAATAGTAACACTGTTAATATCGTGATTCGGAACTTATTTCGACTCTTCAAAGAGTCAAGCAATTGGGCGCTATGATTGCTATTGACCACTCTCACCTCCTACTACGCAAACATCCTTTTCTATAATTTCCTTTAACTTTAGACTGACTTTTTGAATTTGTACCGTTTTGGACCTTCCTTTTGCTCACCGGCTTGGACTTGTCTCAATTGAGCTCGAAGTTGTCATGGACGACAGAAGCACTATGATTGTTGTTGTTACTACTATTATGTTATTATGATAAGTTGTAGTCCTAATGTGATAAGAAAAGCTCAGGGAGGGGGAAGAGAACAGCTTGAGACTTTATGGGGTCACGTCAGCTCGATATCATTTTATCAGAGTGTCTGCTGACAGGACCGGTATTTGAATGATTGAATAGATTGGCCTACTTTTTACAATTAAGGTATCAAAAGTGATCCTTATCATCTTGAACGATGGTCTTTCACATTTATTTCACTGCTTATTGAAATATTCTGCTCATGATCTCCTACGTGTGATGGTTTCAGCGAGTAGTTGACCGTTGTTTTGCAGATCAAACTTTTTCTCGAACATTTCTTCAACAAAGTAATCTTTAAAATACGCTTACTTTAGGTATTTTGATTAATAATGTCTCTACAATACGCTTACTTTAGGTATTTTGATTAATAATGTCTCTACAATACGCTTGCATCAGGTATTTTGATTAATAATGTCTCTACAATACGCTTGTTTCAGGTACGCCGCACGCACATGTGCTCTATATCAGTGAGCAGCAACAGTTCGATGGCGAGTAGACAGGCACCTCAGTCCAGTAGAGCCTGCACGGTGGAGGAGGGACTGGCTCTGTATGGAGACTACATCCTAGAGTCCGCAGCTGACTCCGGATTCACATCCTCCAGATTCCAGACAGGATCTGCTCCAGGTACTAACGGAATCAAGCAGGGTCCTAACGGGTTAACAACGCAGACTTTGTTTCAGGCGAGTGGAGTGACAGTGGGTATCCAGGGTCCAATGAGTGATTCGGGTGATCCGGTGTCGGATTCAAATGGATCAACAACTTTAGCGGACTCCACTGGGAATCCACATCTGTCGCCAGTAGGACGCAACAGGATTGGACCAGGACAGAGTGGGTCCGGTGGCGCAGTGGTTGAAGAGTCCTCTGCCAGTCCTATAGAACCCACGATAGGGTCAGCCCTCTGTCGAACGTCCCCGGAACAAAACGGGAATGACTTGAAAGAAGCGACAACCGAGTCCAGGACTCAAGCGTTCGGAGAGATGACTGCTTTACGTGGCGCTCAGAAGCATTTCAGAGGATTTCTAATTCCTGGAAGAAGATTATCCACTCTAATTCACAGAGTATCCAGACGTGAAGCTTCCAGTCCGAATCCGTGCATTCCTTCGAATCCGTGCATTCCATCGAGTAGAGTGGAGTCAAATAGAGACACTGGTGAAGCGAGGCAGAACGGAACAACCCAGAGAGATAGAGAACAAAACTTAAGAGCTGGCAGCTCTTCCACACCACCTCTTGTTAACCCAGCAAGAGAACGTACCTCTCAGCCCAGCCGCTCCACTGGAATGAAATCTCTGAGAAGTTCTGAGGGACGTACAGCTGTGAGACTCGCTCTGGTTGTCCTACTCTTTGTCCTGTCCTGGTTCCCTCTCTATACGTTCAACTTCACCATGTACGTCTGTAGAGAGTTCCAGAAGACATGCCCGGTGTCCGATGGATTCATAAAAGGAACGGTGATCCTGTCTCACCTCAACTCTACCTGGAACCCTGCCCTCTACGCCTGGGCCATGAGTGACTTCATGAAGGGCATCAAGAAACTGTTCGGCTGTGGACAGCGTCAGAGTTGATCTCTGGACTCTGTGATAGCAAACAAGTTCTGAAACTCTTAATGATACAGTAAACTAATCAATTAATGAAAATATAAAGCTATCAATCCATCAGTAAATCGATAAATGAATTAATAATCAAACATCAATCAAGCAATCAGGCGTTGAGTATATCTTCTTCGCCTTTTCTCTGCGGAACGTCACTTTGTGGACACCAGAGCAGCCTCTTTTACCTTCTGTCTCCACTGATACCGGTCCTGGGCAAGATCATAAACATCGTTGAGTATATAATGGGGTCCCAAATCAGTAAACAAATTCAGGTGCAAATGTGCGATACCAGTTAAATTAATCATTTGCAGTAAATATTTCCTAGATTAAGGACTTCTTAGAATGTCTTTGCAGCGTAGGGGTAACGTCATGAAGTACTACTGTAAATGACAGATACTGAGGTGAATTGAACCCTTGTGGGTTCGAAGCCTCGCTGATCTGAGAGTAAAATCTCAGACATTCACTGGACTGATTATAGCCTACAGAAAATGGTCTAAATTGTCTAACAGTTTAAATATGTGCTATTAAAAAATCTTAATTATTGACAACAGTCCTCAATTTTTGATTCAAATAGAAATCTCTCTCTCTCTCTTTCTCTCTCTCTTTAATAATGTGAGGTATCAGTTATAAAAAACACAGTATACTGTATATATATATATATATATATATATATATATATATATATATATATATATATATATATATATATATATATAATTTTACATTATTTTTACATTATTTTTACAGTATAGTCGTAAGCAGTAGACCGATGTTCTTGAAATTTACAGTACTTGACCAGCAGCCAATTATACCTATCAAAGAGAAATTTCGTTTAAATATCTTTAATAACGTGAAAGTTATTGCTTTGAGAATAGGAGTGGGGTCAGAAAAGAAATTTTCAATGAAGGATTACGGGCGTGTTACATGCAGCGTAATCTCTATAAAAATATTGGCTGACACGTATTATACGTGTAACATAAAATTTCCGCTAATGCTATTTTGAAAAGCAATCATTTCTTTTCAAACGACGTAAAATACGAGCTTTTATGTTCTTCATTGATAAAGTTTTGCCATAGACTAAGAACAGGAGTTCTGGAGGGAGTTGGTACAGATAGACAGTTGATATAGGCCTATATACTAAGAAATAGGAAGAAGAGTTGGATAGGACATATTTTAGGGGAAGATCTATTAATGGAGGTCATAGAAAATATAATGGAAGGAAAAAGAATCAAAGACAAGCCGCAATTAGGTATGTTAGATGATTTAAAGACCCACACACATGTGGACATGAAGAGGAAAGTGGAAGACAGAGAAGAGTGGAGGCGTTTTGCACCATCGACTTGCCAGTAGGCAGCTAGTGTACTAAGAGAAAGAGAGAGAGAGAGAGAGAGAGAGAGAGAGATTCTTTACATTCCGTTTTCAGAAGATTAGTTTTCGAATAATATTACCCGGTTCTCTAATTAATTTACTGTCCAAGAGATCCTGCATACTGCGCCACGTAAGTAAAGATCTGAAATTCTTTTCCTGGAATTCTTCACAACCGCTACCTCATCTTCTTATTCATATCATCAGCCTCTCCTTCTTCATAAACAAGTTCATAAATGGCTAAAGCTTTTCTGTTCGACATCTTATTATTCATTCAACGTACATAAGATCAACATGTGAGCCTCCATTCATCATATAGCATATTGTTGTCATCAAAAGATATAGATGATAAATTAGTAATAATTAAATACGCAATCTTTTTGTGGCTATAGCCTACCCTTCCTTTGGATTGCAAACATGGTTTTCCGTAGCCCTGGTTAGCGCAATCTATTTTATATTAACACTCAATTAGCTGCATATCGATAGGGTATGATTCAACAGTGCTCAATGTTGTAATGTTGTGTCGTGGACAGCAGTGGCACTATACGTGGATGGTTCTTTAATTAAAAGTGTACTAAATGCCCTACTATCTTTTGTCAAAATTTTCGATAAGCTGCATGCATAATGTCTTCAGCTTCCAAATTATGTATATTTAATTCAGTTGATCTTTAATTTTACAAGAGACATTCAGGATCGCAAGCTGTAAGTATATCTGTTGCGACTTCCGTTAATCAATTTGTGCTGGCCACTTGTCAGATTTAATGTCTTCTTTTTGATTAGGCCTACCAATTTATAAGTTTAAGCTATTATTTCCACATTGTCACATTAAAAATCAGTCTTCGAGACTACATTGCAAGCCCATCTCGAGAGTATTTGCATATCATTTCGAGGTTTAAGCTTTGGTTTGCCAAATTCTTTCAAACTGAATATGTTTCAAAATATCTTGTGTCACATTATAACTGAAAACTGTTAGGAGAATCCCCGTGTTAACATCACGTTTTGTGTTGCATCAGCTGAGTTTAGTAACTAAATTTCTAAATAATGATCAAAATATAAATGACTATATTAGTGGCTATTTGAATATTGAAGTCTGTAAAACTTATTCATCGGGAGTTTTCACTATCAAGTCATTATACAGAATTTTGTAAGTCTGATCATACTAATTTCCTAAGTAGTCTATACATATGTAATTTTTACTAAATGTAGCTATATTCAAATATTAATTAACAATAGAATGTTGAAAGTAACTAATATTTTATGCCTGACGCAACCAGTTAGGTTGATATTAAGTAGTTGATAAATTTCTGATACTTGTGGCTGTATTCCGTCAATTAACGTCTTCAGCTTCGTCGATGTAATAATATTATGAACACCAGTAGCACACTAATTGTGATGTTTGGATTATTAAATTCTTTCAAAAGAATTACAGTATAGAATGTTAAGGTTTTCGTGAATTGGTAACAGATTCATGTATTTGATATAAAATTTTTGTGAACACTTTATTCATTTCCTAGATATGTAGACTGTTTTTTTAATATATGCACAGGTGAACTATATCGATAGGCGGGTTAAAAATGAGAAGAGTTATACATTGCTAGTAGGTATTGTCATGGACAGTCAATGTTTTGTATGAGCACAGGTGAACCTAGAGGAGTTGTTCAGTAATAGATATTGTCATGGACTGGAGTTTTGTATATGAACAGGTGAACAATGTTTTGTATGGGCACAGGTGAATTATGCCGGCAGTTGGAGTGAACAGAGACAAGTTGTTCAGTGCTTGATATTGTCATGGACAGTCATTGTTTTGTATGAATGAGCACAGGTGAACGATGCCTACAGTTGGAGTGAACAGAGACGAGTTGTTCTCAGCTCTGGGACGTTCGTACACAGAGGAAGAGTTCGCTGACCTCTGCTTTGACTTTGGTCTAGAACTGGATGAGGTGACTTCGGAGAAAGAGATGATCGCTAAGGAGCAAGGTGCGGACAAGGCTGTCGGTGGGTCCGAGGCAGTCATTTTTAAGATCGATGTTCCGGCTAATCGCTATGACCTCTTGTGTTTGGAGGGTTTGACGCAGGGGATCCTCGTGTTCCAGCAGAAAAAGGCTCATCCGATCTTCAGAGCCATTACGCCGGCTGAGCGGCTTCAGATGATTGTTAAGCCAGCCACCGCCGGTGTCAGACCGTTTGTAGTGTCAGCCGTTCTGCGTAACATTACCTTTACCGCAGATCGGTACAAGAGCTTCATCGACCTTCAGGACAAACTCCATCAGAATATAGGTCGTCAGAGGTCACTGGTTGCCATAGGAACTCACGACCTTGACACGATTCAGGGTCCTTTCACGTACGACGCGCAGCGACCGGCTGACATACGTTTTGTCGCGCTGAACCAGACAAAGGAAATGAGCGCGGAGGAGCTGATGACTCTCTACTCCACTGACAGTCATCTCAAGCAGTACCTAGGCATCATCAGAGACAAGCCTCTGTACCCCGTCATCATGGACAAGAACGGAGTCATTCTGTCCATGCCTCCGATAATCAACGGCAATCACTCCAAGATCACGCTGAACACAAAGAACGTGCTGATAGAGTGCACTGCGACTGATCTCAACAAGGCGAACATAGTTCTCGACACGATCGTATCCATGTTCAGCGGTTACTGCTCCACACCGCACGTAGCGGAAGAGGTCGAGGTTGTGTACGCGAATGAAAAGAAAATCTACCCAGAGCTGAAGTACAGGAAAGAGGAGATTCCCGTGTCTGATATTAACCTGAGAATTGGCATCAACGAGTCTGCTCAAAACATTGCCAAGCTTTTGACTCGAATGTGTCTCACGGCGGAGGTGAAGGGAGGGGACGTGAACGAGGGAGAGAGCTGGAAGGGTAGTCGTATCGAGGTGGAAGTGCCTCCTACTCGGCACGACGTAATCCACGCCTGCGACGTGATGGAAGATGTTGCGATCGCCTACGGATACAACCGAATCAACCGCGTCATCTCTGACACCAACTGCGTCGCCCAGCAGCTGCCGATCAACAAGCTGACGGATCTGCTGCGCGAGAGTATCGCTGCAGCAGGGTTCACCGAGTGCCTGACCTTCGCACTGTGCTCGAGGGACGACATCGCGACCAAGCTGCGCAAGAAGATAGAGGACACCGGTGCAGTGCACATATCCAATCCTAAGACGTTGGAGTTCCAGGTTGCTCGTACTACGCTCCTCCCTGGTCTGCTCAAGGCGATCGCGTCCAACAAGAAGATGCCTCTGCCACTGAAGCTCTTCGAGATCGCTGACATCGTGCGACGGGATTCGACGAGAGACGTGGGCTCGTCTAACAGGCGTCACATGTGTGCTGTCTACTATAACAAGAGCCCGGGATTCGAGGTCATCCACGGATTGCTGGATCGACTGATGAAGCTGCTCGAGGTCTCCGTGGGAGAATATTCCCTCAAGGCAGCGGAAGACGAGACTTATTTCCCTGGAAGATGTGCGGAGATCAGGCATCTCGATAAGCCGATTGGTAAGTTAGGTGTGCTTCATCCTGAGGTACTGGAACAGTTTGAGATCTCCTTGCCGTGTTCAGCCTTTGAAATAGACATCGAGCACTTCCTGTAGGATTAGCCTCGTCTGTAAGTGTGACGTTAAGTCCACGACTGGTTCTATGGGATGTCAAGAAGAGTTGAATCTATTGCAGTAAGACTCTAACTCTAGTGGAATATATCTGCGACAGTGTATCTGAATTGACATTTCACTGTAATGAATGATCGTTGAATTGAAAGAACCATGTGCAAGATGGCCGTGACAACAGTTGCTTCGAAATTGTTAAGAAATTTAGCGTCATTGAGCAGAATGGGCGTAAAATATCGAGTGTCTACAAGTGAAAAGTGTTCTTTATTCCAAGCTCATTGCAAATAAAGAGATGGACATTAAATTATTGTAATTTGCTAAATATTACTATAATAGCTAAGTTTTTGCTGTGTTGTAAAAGGTAGAAATATTGTTTGCTGTAAAATTTTATGAAAAGCATACGAGACTTTTTGTAACAAGTACGTCTGTTATTTTAAACTGCCATTCTATATCGATATGCTACAATGTTCTATATAATGAATTGGCTTAAGGTAAAATGATTCTCTTTAAATGAATAATTTTAAGTTAATTTGTTTTGTTTTCTGTGGTATTTTAGAGTATATTTCACTGCTCTATGTTTCATGTCCTATTTATTGGCGTAAACATGGATTGTATCTGATACAAATTCCTGCTACCTTCTATAAACCTGGCAGTTGTTTTCTGTTGATTAATGGATTGGCACTGTTTTGTATCTCATTTCTGAGAATTATACTGGATACAATTGGTGAAATGATTCTGTAAATCTCTGCCAGAGCCTTGGACGCCTCTAGACAGCGTATCAACACAGGAGCAGTTCAAATTCTATATTCTTCCACTGAAGTGTAATGTTGTAGATCCTGATGGTGTCTACGAGCTTTAGTCTTCTCTTACTAAACATTCAGCTGTAGCATCCATAAAACTGGAGATCTGAGAAAGGATGTGCTAATGTAGCATCAGCATTCTTACATGACCAGTGTATCCAGGGGTGTCTTTCTCCCCTTTGCCTATTACGCAAAACGCAACTTAGTGGGGTACCGTACGACCCCTAAGTTTGATTTTCAGGTGCCCCCGGAGCATTTCGTGACGCAAACTGCGTCATCGCTTATATTATGAAGACGCCCTGTGTATATCTATCATCATCTTCCCTTTATCCCAGCTTAACTGGGTCGGGATACCTATAGACTTTCTCCTCTCCTCTCTGTCCCGCACCTTATAATTATCATTCGCGTATATATAAATATATATATATATATTTATATATATATATATATATATATATATATATATATATATATATATATGTATATATCACAGTTAATATTTGTATACTTGGGACATTAATAGATTTTTTCAGTTATTCATAATTTTCCCTGACATCTCCTACTGACGAGGAACCGGGCGTTAAATCGTTAGATTGATTGATTGAGTCACTAATAACACAGCATGAAACTTGGCTTGATTTGTTCTTAGAAATATTTGATAGTACTCACTCTTTTTGTCTCTCTGTATTGAAAATATGCAGGAACAATACAACAGATAACAAACCACATTACGAATATAAGAGGTGAATCAGGAAATACACCAAATGTTAGATGATAAAGGCAAGCATTGTTTTACAGTGCTACTTCACATCTGAATATTGCAGTAAATGTGTTCGTTATCCGATGACAGAATTACAACAGTTTAAACATTTGTTCAATAATTTGTATGATAAAATAAATATGATTCAATTAAATTCAATAAAAACCTGGCTATAATCACAGCTTGCTCAATTAGGCTAAATTATGCCACTAATAACCGTTCAGCGCACACTTTTATAGAAACTGTAATCATTATTCCTCTGCGTTGTCACTATTTGAAATAATATAAATATTACAAAACTAACTAGACAAAATATGTATCTAAGCAAAATGCTAAAATATGGTTGCAAATCTAATTGTCTAGAAATTATAACTCACACAACAATAATTAGTTTTATTGGGCTGAGCCTGTTGGCTACTGTAGGCCTAGGCCTATCAGTAATATATCCAACAGCGGATCAGCAGGTATAGGGTTCAAATCCAGTGCTCTTCTCGTCACTGACATACTGTTAAGACGGCTGGGAAACTGACGTTAAACGCACTTTAGCCTTTATACTAGGTCGAAGTATTTGTTCACTTTAGCCTTTATACTTGGTAGAAGTATTTGTTAAATATGATGTAGAGATTTGAATATTAGCCTATGCCTATAACACTTCAATAGCTCATCTCGATTGTAGGCTCAAGGCACAAAGCTTCTGTTTGGACTCATTGACGAGAGCTCTCTATCGATTAATTTCAGATATTTTGGCCACAAACCCTTAATATGATATACGAAACTTTGATAGCTTATAATTAATTACAACCTCTTAGATGGCTTTCCTATGGCTTCTTCAATATCTGATTAGTGGTACCCTACAGTTACGCAACGTTCATCAAAGTAAAACGCTCAGCAATGAAGAGATAAAACAACGTAGGAGCATGAACTGAGTCACTGTCAACATTGCTTAGGTTATCGATTTCTTTACCGAGAATGCAATGTAAAAAAAGTACACACGCATTATAGTAAATGATCAACTATGTTGATATCTATCACTTTTAATAGCACATGTTTATAAACCGTTAGGCAATTTAGACCATTTTCCGTTTAACCAGTCCAGTGAATGGCCGCGAGATTTTACTCTCAGATCAGCGCGGCAGGGATTCGAACCCACGAGGGTTCAATTTACCTCAGGATCTGTCATTCAAAACTTCATGACATTACCACTACGCTATTAAGACATTCTAAAAAAATCTAAGATATAAATAGAGACGCATCAACCCACAGCTGCAGATAAATGAATCGCTTATACGAGCAAAGTCTAAATCAGAGAAAAGTAAGAAGTTGAATTAGATTACATGTACAATCTCGACAACATTATCAGATAACATTTCAAATAATTCATTGATAATTGTTTGTAAAATACGATATAGCCAATACGGGACGGACAAAAACCTTTCGCATAATGTTTAAACTCTTCGTATAATGTTTCAACTCTTCCTATAATGTTTCAACTATTCCTATGCTTTTATCTCTAATCTTTAGTCAGCCTGTTTAACAAAGTAATTGTAATCTATGAACATTAATGCCAATTAGGCATTAATGCTAATTACTAATTCGACAAAAATGCTAATTATTATTGGACTACAATGCTAATTAATATAAACCACGTCGATGAAATCTTGGCACAAGAGAATAAGAGAAGATCTAAAAACCAATTATGATTCTTGATGGTTTAATTTACACATAGTGCTCGATGCTGTTATTGACGACAGTATCACTCTATTTGCTGTTGTTTTTCTCAATTAAATGTTCATAATAGGACTACAGTCCAGATAGGAATGGCTCAGTAGAATCTCTGCACAGTGCAATTCCAAATAGTAATATAACTGACAATAAAGTATTCAGTTATATATATATATATATATATATATATATATATATATATATATATATATATATATATATATATATATATATACACACACTGCGAGTCATAAAAAAACATGTGCGCAGTATTTCATCCACAACTTTGACATTTGTGAACCGATTTTGAAAATTGTTTCAGAATTATAAAGTAGAAGAAAAGTATCAATCTTAAATCTAGTTTTTGTGACAATTCCGGTATATTTTAAACAATAATAGACGATTTTACAAACATAGTCTGTCTTTGTTTAAATTTTAAAATGGTGTTTACTTAAGCAGATTAAGAGTTCACAAAAACTTGTACCTCTTAAAGGGTTGTGGCTCACATTGGTTGATTGCCGAATTTCCAACAAAAAACTGGATTCTGGGAGGACCAGATTGCTTATTAAAGAAATTACACCGAAAAGAAGAAAATAAATAACGTGGACGAGTTGAAGCAACGCCTGGTGGGCGTTTGGCAAGACATGAAGCAATCTGTCATTGATAAAGCAATAGATGAGTGGCGCAAGCGTCTCCGAGCTTGTATTCCAGCTAAAGGAGGGCACTTTGAGCATAATTAAGCTTTGACAGTTGACAGTAGCAGTAGGCCTATAATACTGCTTGTTTCGTTTTTTGTTAAGCCACGGATTTGTAAACATTCTGTAGCGATTGATTTACTTAAACTGAATATTTTCAGTCGCGCATATTTTCAAGCACTGCTTCAACGCAAAAATAATAATTAACAGAGTCACTTAAGTTATTTTATAGCAAATGTGTTCCTGATTATACCTATGCAAAAATTTAAAAAATCGGTTCACTAATACCAAAGTTATGGGCGAAAGACTGTGCACATGTTTTTTTTTTGACTCACAGTGTATATATATATATATATATATATATATATATATATATATATATATATATATATATATATCTACACACACACACACACACACATAGATATGTATATACACATACATATTACATACTGTAGACAGATACATATAATTGCAATAAAAGTACAAAATAGAGCGCAGTTAGCATTCGTATGAAACACGGACGATTTGATTCTGAAATTCTTAAAAAAAGAAATATATAACTGAACTCTAAAATAAAACATCACAACACTTCTAACTCATAACAACAATAACGCTGTTACCTCTAATCACAATGTACACCAATTCCTCATTATACCAATACCAAGACTAATACCAATTCCATCAATTCTGTGTTTACAATTAGATATAAACTATCTACTGTATATAGCTATTGAATTATTGATGTTTTCACTGAAATTACACTTATATTTCACTGGCTGGAGTCAGTGGCGAAGTCGGTAAGATATTCGACCGCGGATCAGTATGTGCGGGGTTCAAATCCTGGGCTCGCCCGTCACTGATATCGCTTTCGAGTGAGGAAATGACGTTAACTTAAGTAGCTTTTTACCAGCTTTAAAACTACTATTTAACAGAAACATAGAGTTGGTAACTATTTGTTCAGACAATGCACAGTAGAGAGGAAGAAATGCAGCAGACAGTTACTGGTAAACATGGGACAGCTCGGCAGCCGGTAGTGAATTGAAGAGGCTACCACTACGAGGAGTGCCGATGATCTAATCAAAGCACTAACTCTACATATATATATATATATAATCACTCGATTCACATACAAATCAGAAATGATCAATAACTCAACTCATACCATAAACATATGCCAGAGACGTCCCTGACATTATCTTTAGAAGAACCTGACGCTGCATCATCACGGATTGATATATGAAACGTGACACCAAGAAATGATAGATTGATTGATTGATGGTGATACCAAGGATAGATTGATTGATTGATGGTAATACCAAGGATAGATTGATTGATTGATGGTAATACCAAGGATAGATTGATTGATTGATGATGACACCAAGGATAGATTGATTGATTGATGGTGATACCAAGGATAGATTGATTGATTGATGGTGATACCAAGGATTGATAATTAAGTGACACCAAGAAATGATAGATTGATTGATTGATTGATGGTGACACCAAGGATAGATTGATTGATTGATGGTGATACCAAGGATAGATTGATTGATTGATGGTGATACCAAGGATTGATAATTAAGTGACACCAAGAAATGATAGATTGATTGATTGATTGATGGTGACACCAAGGATAGATTGATTGATTGATGGTGATACCAAGGATAGATTGATTGATTGATGGTGATACCAAGGATTGATAATTAAGTGACACCAAGAAATGATAGATTGATTGATTGATTGATGGTGACACCAAGGATAGATTGATTGATTGATGGTGATACCAAGGATAGATTGATTGATTGATGGTGATACCAAGGATTGATAATTAAGTGACACCAAGAAATGATAGATTGACTGATAGGTGACACAAGGATTGATTGATTGATTTCTATTTGTCACCAGGGATAAAACGCAAAATTACGTAAAAATATACATATTTAATAACCGTTATATAAATATTTTATTATTCAAAAACTAAATACTCAACCAGATCAATACAACTAGATATAGTTGGCAGAATACATGCGAATACGAATGCACAGAACACAATGACATATTGCAGCATTGCATCATTTATGGTTTAAGATTATTCGCACAGATATACATACACGAATGCTATACAACGTTGCAGTGACAACAAGAGCTCTATCTGTAAATTTCCTACACAAAAATGTACAGAATCACAATGAGTTACGTAAACAAAATGGCTGCTTCCTCAGAAGGTAACGACTTCAAAGATTCGTTGTTATATAACCGTTAAATAAATGTTAAAGAACCGCTCTTAGCTATATTAAGCAAATGTAGTATTTTAAAAAATACCATTAATAAATAGATCGAGTGGTTTAGCGGCAACATCACAGTCTGACAATCATTAGCTCCTTCGTTCAATAACCAGAGAATCGTATATTGAGTTGAAGACCTCAAGCAAGCCTTTGACTAATCTAAGCAATTTATCACTCGCTTTATTAAAACAACACTAGCCTATTTAGGAATATATACTGTATATATATATCCGGCCTGAGCAATAGTATATTGCTATCAGAAATCTTTATTGATTTCGCTATTATCTACAGTATTTAAGAACTCAATGAGCTCGACCAATAAGGATTTCACTCTCGTTTTCATATCACAAAAACAAAAAAAAAATGAGCCAATGACAACTAAGGGCATTGTAAAGAACTTTAGCCATCACCAGACCCATATACTAGAATAAACAACTATCTCTTTTAAATACTATTTTTACAACCTATCTTGCTTTAAACAGTCGCCCATTTCACACATCTTATCACCAACTTAGAAATTTCATTACACTTTATACGCCTTGCCAATTTTTAGAAAAACAGAAAAATAGAATAGCATCGTATCAGAGTATTCCATTGGTGTAATATTGAAACCCGTCGTAGAGCTTGGTGGTGATTGAGTACATGCTGGAGTAGATCATTCCATCGATGAGAGCATGAAGCTGCTCTTCTGTGAGGCTGAGGTGAAATCTGTCCTTGAGGCCCTTGATACCGGCCCCCCTGCTGAAGCACATGAGCTGAGAGCCCGCCATCATGATCTCTATCAGAGGTACTATCACGTCCATGTGCTTACGTGCAGCTATCAGTCCCCGCAACATCAGGATCTTAAAGTACTGGAACATGTCGCTGTCCAGTCCTCCCATCACCTGAGATATATCAGCAACAAGCTTTATAATACTATCATATCATGATCTCCCATCACATGAGATATATCAGCAACAAGCTTTATAATACATCACATCATCATCTCCCATCACCTGAACTATATCATCAACAAGCTTTATCATACTATCATATCATCACCTCTACCACATGAGATATATCAAAGCCACAGTCAAGTTTAACGGCAGTTTCCTGCTTGAATAGTGACGGGGAGCTCCGACTTTGAACCCAGCACCTACTAATACGTTGTCGAACAACTTGCCAAGAAGGCATAGGCTCAGCAAAAAACCAGGAACAAGCCTTATAATACTCTCACTTCATTTATAATAATAATAATATTAATAATTATGTAATAATAATGATAATAATAATAATTGTAAAGGTTTAACGTCCGTTTCTTCATCCAAGGATGATGCCAGGGACTCCTGGTACGGCTACTAGAAGAAGAGATGAACGTCAAATCGTAATTGAAACGAAAATACATGACGTCCTGTATATGAACTATAGAGAACGTATGATGAGGACATGATTTCAAGGAAAGATGACGATGATGATGAGAAGGTTCTACTACAAGCTGTGCGATGCGAATGCATTAAACAAATAAATAGTACACAACACAAAAAACAGTTTAATTTTCTTTACAGATTTTTAAATTTTTTTTAAAGTTTAATTAATTTAATTTTGTTTGCATTTATTTAATTCAACTTTGTAATTCGTAGTTTGATTTACCAATAGACAATATATATCGACAAAAAAGGATTAGATGTTTTATGTCTATGAGCCGGTGTAAAATGACTTAATAATGTAGATAGTTACCTCCACGTGCTCCTGAGTTAACTTGAAAGCTGACGTCTCAAATCCCAGATTTTTTCCTGGCGAGTTGGAGAGAATAAAACCAAAGTCTATGTGGATAATGTGACCAGCATCATCTAACAGTATGTTACCATTGTGTCTAGTGAAATCAATCAATCAGTTATTTAATCAAGAGATCAATGAAGCAACACTTTAAAATTTATAATAAGTAAACCAGTCCAACAATCAACCAGCTAACCAGTGTAAGAAAGAGTGCTTTAGTACATTGATTGATTAATTGATTGATTAATTGATTATTTGAGCGCCATAAATTAGCCAGAAATTCAGAAAAACACCTTCTGATTAGATTAATTTTCAGCAAAGTCGCTACTTTATCCCACGATAGTATCAGTCTGATTTTATTGTGGGATTAAATAGCGACTAAGCTGAAAATTCTGCTGTTCTTAGATTAAATAAAATAAGTAACAATAACATACACGTAGTCATTCCAAGCAAGCGCTAAAGCTTAGATAATTAGACGCAGATTTAGTCGTACCTGTCTTTAACCTGCAGTAGATAACAGATGAGACAATACGCCGCTGAACTATGCACAAAGTTTCTCTGAGCCTCGAGGAATGCTTCACTGGTGACGGGCCCATACTCGTCGATGAAGTATTCTATCAGTGACATCTGACGATGCTTCTTGATCTGATGCAGCGACACAGTGTTAACTACTGTCTCTATCACACCACTGTCTCTAGACACGACTGTGATCCTGTAGGGCTGCAGCCACAGTGGTACGTGTTCCATCTCCCATACATCCTACAATCAATCAAATCAATCACTGTCTCAATCACACCACTGTCTTTAGACACGACGTGATCCTGTAGGGCTGCAGCCACAGTGGTGATGTCTCAATCACACCACTGTCTTTAGACCTTGATCTGTCAGTGCAGCGACTGTGATCCTGTAGGGCTGCAGGCACAGTGGTACGTGTTCCATCTCCCATACATCCGACAATCAATCAATCAATCAATCACTGTCTCAATCACACCACTGTCTCTAGACACGACTGTGATCCTGTAGGGCTGCAGCCACAGTGGTACGTGTTCCATCTCCCATACATCCTACAATCAATCAATCAATCAATCACTGTCTCAATCACACCACTGTCTTTAGACACGACCGTGATCCTATAGGGCTGCAGCCACAGTGGTACGTGTTCCATCTCCCATACATCCTACAATCAATCAATCAATCAATCACTGTCTCAATCACACCACTGTCTTTAGACACGACTGTGATTCTATAGGGCTGCAGCCACAGTGGTACGTGTTCCATCTCCCATACATCCTACAATCAATCAATCAATCAATCACTGTCTCAATCACACCACTGTCTTTAGACACGACCGTGATTCTATAGGGCTGCAGCCACAGTGGTACGTGTTCCATCTCCCATACATCCTACAATCAATCAATCAATCAATCACTGTCTCAATCACACCACTGTCTTTAGACACGACTGTGATTCTATAGGGCTGCAGCCACAGTGGTACGTGTTCCATCTCCCATACATCCTACAATCAATCAATCAATCAATCACTGTCTCAATCACACCACCGTCTCTAGACACGACTGTGATCCTGTGGGCTCAGACACAGTGGTACGTGTTCCATCTCCCATACATCCTACAATCAATCAATCAATCAATCACTGTCTCAATCACACCACTGTCTTTAGACACGACTGTGATCCTGTAGGGCTGCAGCCACAGTGGTACGTGTTCCATCTCCCATACATCCTACAATCAATCAATCAATCAATCACTGTCTCAATCACACCACTGTCTTTAGACACGACTGTGATCCTGTAGGGCTGCAGCCACAGTGGTACGTGTTCCATCTCCCATACATCCTACAATCAATCAATCAATCAATCACTGTCTCAATCACACCACTGTCTTTAGACACGACTGTGATTCTATAGGGCTGCAGCCACAGTGGTACGTGTTCCATCTCCCATACATCCTACAATCAATCAATCAATCAATCACTGTCTCAATCACACCACTGTCTTTAGACACGACCGTGATTCTATAGGGCTGCAGCCACAGTGGTACGTGTTCCATCTACCATTACATCATACAATCAATCAATCAATCATCACTGTCTCAATCACACCACTGTCTCTAGACACGACTGTGATCCGTTAGGGCTGCAGCCCACAGTGGACGGTGTTCCATCTCCCATACAGCCTACAATCAATCAATCAATCAAGCACTTTCAATCACAACACTGTCTTTACGGACCGACTGTGATTCTATAGGGCGCATCCACAGTGGTACGTGTTCCATCTCAATCCATCATACAATCAATCAATCAAACAATCACTGTTCAATCACACCACTGTCTCTAGACACGACCGGATCCTCGTAGGGCTTGCAGGCCACAGTGGTACGTGTCATCTCCCATACATTATACAAGCAATCAATCATACAATCCTGTCTTCAATCACACCACTGTCTCTAGACACCACCGTGATTCTAATAGGGCGCAGCCACAGGGTACGTGTTCCATTCTCACATCCATCCTACAATAAAACAATCAATCAACACTGTCTCAATCACTCCACGTCTTTAGACACGACTGTGATTCTATAGGGCTGCAGCCACAGTGGTACGTGTTCCATCTCCCATACATCCTACAATCAATCAATCAATCAATCACTGTCTCAATCACACCACTGTCTTTAGACACGACCGTGATTCTATAGGGCTGCAGCCACAGTGGTACGTGTTCCATCTCCCATACATCCTACAATCAATCAATCAATCAATCACTGTCTCAATCACACCACTGTCTCTAGACACGACTGTGATCCTGTAGGGCTGCAGCCACAGTGGTACGTGTTCCATCTCCCATACATCCTACAATCAATCAATCAATCAATCACTGTCTCAATCACACCACTGTCTCTAGACACGACTGTGATCCTGTAGGGCTGCAGCCACAGTGGTACGTGTTCCATCTCCCATACATCCGGACAATCAATCAATTCAATCAATTCAACTGTCTCATCACACCACTGTCTTTAGACACGTACTGTTATCGATAGGGCTGCAGCAACAGTGGTACGTGTTCCCATCTCCCCATACATCCTACAATCAATCAATCAATCAATCACTGTCTCAATCACACCGCTGTCTTTAGACACGACTGTGATTCTATAGGGCTGCAGCCACAGTGGTACGTGTTCCATCTCCCATACATCCTACAATCAATCAATCAATCAATCACTGTCTCAATCACACCACTGTCTTTAGACACGACTGTGATCCTGTAGGGCTGCAGCCACAGTGGTACGTGTTCCATCTCCCATACATCCTACAATCAATCAATCAATCAATCACTGTCTCAATCACACCACTGTCTCTAGACACGACTGTGATCCTGTAGGGCTGCAGCCACAGTGGTACGTGTTCCATCTCCCATACATCCTACAATCAATCAATCTATCAATCAATCAATCAATCACTGTCTCTATCACACCACTGTCTTTAGAGAACACCGTGATCCTGTAGGGCTACAGCTTACAATCAATTAATCAATCCATCAAAAATTCATCAATCAAGCAATCAATCAATCACTAAATAACTTATTGAAGAGTTACAGCTGCATCAGCATGAAAGTAGCAGACCACAAGCTGATATTAGCAGACCACAAGCTGATATTAGCAGACCACAAGCCGATATTAGCAGACTGAGAAACGAGGGATCTGGACAGAGAAATCAAGTTGTCCATTATACAGGTCACACTGCCTGACTGACTCGTTTAAGAGATGCACACGGTAACGGATTAACTAGAGGCCCGATTGCTTACCTGAATAAAACCTGATTGATTGATTTACTGAATGATGACCTGATAGATTTACTGAATGATGACCTGATTAATTTACTGAATGATGACCTGATTAATTTACTGAATGCTGACCTGATTAATTTACTGAATGATGACCTGATTAATTTACTGAATGATGACCTGATTAATTTACTGAATGATGACCTGATTGATTTACTGAATGCTGACCTGATTAATTTACTGAATGATGACCTGATTGATTTTCTGAATGATAACCTCATTGATTTACTGAATGATGACCTGATATATTGGTTTACTGAATAAAATTCTTATTGATTGATTAACTGAATGAAGATCTGATTGATTGATTGATAGATTGACTGAGAACCTTGAGCTTAGAGAGTAGCTGCTAGACGAGCAGCTGCTGCCTCAGATTATATCCACACTTGACGATAGATGATTGATTGATTGCTTGATTGATAGATAGATTGATTGATTGATTGACTGATAACCTTGAGCTTAGAGAGTAGCTGATAGACGAGCAGCTCCTGCCTCAGATCATCCCCACACTTGACGATGGCGCTGACCAGCCTCCAGTTCTCCAGGTGTCCATACGGAGACGTCTCTCTGATCCTCTCCATCTTGTCCTTCCACGGCTCCTTCAGAGCTGCCGCCGAGGGGTCGTCCGGGTCCCTCTGCGTCAATCAATCAATCAATCAAATCATCAATCAATCAATCAATCAATCAATCAATCAATCAATCAAAACACCAATCAATCAATCAATCAATCAATCAAAACATCAATCAATTAATCAATTAGTCAGTCAGCCAATTAATCAGTCAATCAATTAGTCAGTCAGCCAATTAATCAGTCAATCAATTAGTCAGTCAGCCAATTAATCAGTCAATCAATTAGTCAGCCAATAATCAATCAGTAAATTACTCAATCAATCAATCAATCATTAAACTAATTAAATAGTCTTATACTTTACAATGGGTCAAATTAATTGTCACTCGAAGATAGGAATGTCAAAATGACAGAAGAAAATTCACAGCATCGTGAAAAAGTTTCACTGGATCCCAACAAATGTACGACCGATGTCACGGGACGTGACGTGGTGACACGGGATAGTGCAAACCAGCACAGTGGCCTGTAGTGTGAGCATTGACCCCTACAACCCCTCCTGCACTGACCTCAAACTTTTTGCTGGGCGTGGCAGTGACGTGAGAGAGCCGTTGCCTGACCTCGACAGCTGTCACGTACTGCTGCTCTCTGCTGTCACTGCTCTGAGAGCTCTCCACTGACAGCTGAGATATAGTGTCAACACAGGGGCGCGACTTGAGCTGAAACTGCTGTAAATCAAGCAATCAATCAATCAACAGCTGTGATATAGTGTCAACACAGGGGCGCGACTTGAGCTGAAACTGCTGTTAATCAATCAATCAATCAATCGATCAATCAGTTGCATACTTTCTGTAGATCAGGAAAGAAATAAACTCATAATTGTTTAAAATGGTCACACCATCTTGCAGATATATAAATAGAAGCATAGGAGTATATTGTAGGGCATAGGCAGAGAATATATCAGAGATTTGCAGCGATGGCAGAAAGGATTGGTACAGAATACATCAGATTTTTCCAGTGATGGGAGAAACCATTGATAGAGTATGTAGCACAGATTTGGTATTGACACAACAAAACGCACCTGAATTATCTCATCATCCTCTTGAGTCCAACAGTCATCGTCATCATAGTCAGCCAGACTAGTGCTGTAGGACAGCACAGTAGGTAGAGGCTCCGGCTTGGGCGACCTCTCAGCCGAGCGCAGCTTTGAAACGTTTTCCTCGGACCTGCTGTAGCGCAGTGATGAGTCCAGCAGCTTTCCAGGCATCGGCGTCAGGTGGATGTGCTCACACTCTAGTACCTCCAGGTAGATCAGGTAGGGTGCCTGCGATCAATCAATCAACACATGTAACATCAATCATACTGTAAATCAATTTACACATGTAAATCAATTGACAACTGTAAAATCAAACAATCCATCAATCAGAGCAAGAGAGAGAGAGAGAGAGAAAGAGAGAGAGAGAACTATGTTTATTTATTTCAATACACTTAAAATATACAGTGACATTCACAAACAAGGTCGTCAAATCAATCAGTCAATCAATTGACGAATGTTAAATCAAACAATCCATCAATCAATCAACAACTGTAAAATCAAACAATCAATCAACAAATGAAAAAGCTGGTAAAGCTAGTGTTAACGTCAGTTTTCTCACTCGAAAGCGATGTCAGTGACGGACGAGCCCAGGATTTGAACCCCGAACATACTGATCCACGGTCGAGCATCTTACAGACTTCGACATTGGCTTCAGGCAATGTACAATCAAACAATCAATCAATTAACTATCATATAATCAAATAATCAATCAACCATTAACCACTATACCTTCTACCAATCAATCAATCAAACAATCAATCAATCACTCAATCAGATAATTATAAGTAGATTACAAAGAATGTCTATTGAATCAATCGATGGATTTGTGAATAAAAATTATTCTAAAGTTTATACTAAACAGCCACAATAGTGACATTAGTTTCTCCTACGTTTAAGTTTTGAATTTATACACTTACAAAATAAAACATTTTCAAAGTATCTTTGCCAATGGCATTGGAACCAAGAATTGCAAAAATTAGATTAAAATAAGCTTTTGATTCATAATGAAATACATGATGAAAATTATTTTTACTATCACTCATACAAACTGCAAAGTAACTGATAGAGAGCCAACCTTGGCTTTAGAGTTGAGAACAACCGCCTCTGATGGAGGAATACGCAACACGATGTGCTTGAAATGATCAAACACGGGCATGCAGACCCGAGAGGGCAGGTTGAGGTTTAGGGTTGACAGCTCTGCCATCAAGCGGGCAGCTACAATACATGATGACATCAAGCACTTATTTAATAGTTACTGCATCTACCTATTAAAATCAATCTGCAGAATATATGATAAAGATGGTAATTCTGCGTAACTATAATAGTATAATTAAGCAGAATTACCATCTTTTACTTCACGTTTATTTTAAAATCTTTGAATGATACCTTTTTAATAGCGGTTTATTCCTGAAATAATATTTACATTCTAAACACAGAATTGATCAGGTTCCTCCAGTAACTAATCAACTCTCCATCACTATAAGAAGTTTTACATTAAATTTATATATCAATAAGAAGCATATATTATTAGAAAGTTGTAAGCTGAAATACTAACTACAGTCTAACACCAGTATTCATCATAATCATGACCATCCATATCTAATCTAAATCTTATATGTTTCATTCAAAAGCTCTCTCTCTCTTTTTCTCTCTCTCTCTCTCTTTCTGTCTCTTTCTCTATCTCTCTCTCTATAATGATATAACAAAAGGAATGTTAGATGACTAAAAGATCCACTCGTATGTTGAATGATCAGGAAACCGGAAGATAGAGAAGAGTGGACGCGTTATATATCATGGACCTGCCAGTAGGCAGTGCACTAAGAGAGATAGAGACGAGTGGAGGCGTTATATACCATGGACCTGCCAGTAGGCAGTGCACTAAGACAGACAGAGAAGAGTGGAGGCATCATATACCATGGACCTGCCAGTAGGCAGTGCACTAAGAGAGAGAGAGAGAGATTAAGACAAGCCTACCTCTCTGATCTGAGCTGAGTGGAGGCGTTATATCTCATGGACCTGCCAGTAGGCAGTGCACTAAGAGAGAGAGAGAGAGAGAGATTAAGACAAGCCTACCTCTCTGATCTGAGTGGAGGCGTTATATCTCATGGACCTGCCAGTAGGCAGTGCACTAAGAGAGACAGAGACGAGTGAAGGCATCATATACCATGGACTTGCCAGTAGGCAGTGCACTAAGAGAGCGAGAGATATTACAAGCCTACCTCTCTGATCACTGGTAGAGAGTTGGGAGAGTTTCTTGCCGATGTTGATGAGAGACTCTATGAAGTAGAGTTGACCGGCAAGTCTAGGGGCCCCACACCTGCAATCTCTCTCCACGCTGTGTGGCTCAATCGTTAAATCACCCGTGCGCAGACACACGCACCCGTTGTCAAATGCTCGTCCAGTCGTTAGGTCTCCGAGGCGCGGGGAGCCTATGCTTGCAGCAGGGCTGACGGGAGATGTGAACGACTGGTTAACAACTGCAGCGTAATTGGTAATTACTATTATTATTATTATTATTTATTATTATTATTATAATAATTTTTATTTATTTATTTATAAATCAGCCATTTAGAGACCTAGACGTTGTTGATTCACTTGAGCATATATTGTAATTGTAACTTCCCTGACATCATTCTTGTATGAGGAAACGGACACTAAACTTTTATTATAATTTTTATTTCCATGAATAACTCAAGAATTGCTGATAAGAGGATATGATAAGAGGATTTTTGGCAATACAGTATCATTTACAAGTCTTCAATTTGAGGCTACTTAATTAATAAATTAACCTTCAATTTGTATAATATAAAGCGTTTTGTACTGCCATTCTTAAACTGTTTCATGAAGAACGTCCACACGTCACTCAACTACTTTCATATCATTGGGCTGGATACACTCTAATGCATACGCATACTACGCCATTGAATGCTGCATTACTAAATAAATTAACTAATAAATTAACTAATAAATTAACTAATAAATTAACTAATAAATTAACTAATAAATTAACTAATAAATTAACTAATAAATTAACTAATTAATTAACTAATTAATTAACTAATTAATTAACTAATTAATTAACTAATTAGTTAACTAGTTAATTAACTAATTAATTAACTAATTAATTAATTAACTAATTAATTAACTAATTAATTAACTAATTAACTAATTAATTAACTAATTAATTAACTAATTAATTAGTGATTGATTGATCACCTGTAGCATCACTGGTGGATCTCTGATGAGATTTCAATGTAGACATCTGAGTCATACCATTAGCTTTAGGCCCATTTGAACCAGCTCTGCATCAATCAATCAATCAATTAATTAATCTCTTTAATCAGTCACTCAATTATTCTATGCTTTAATCAATACTGATCATATATATTAATTGATGCATGACTATATCTCTAATGACTCAATCTCTTTGATTTAATCTCTGTAGTCAATCAATCAATCAATAATTTTAACTGCAAAAATGATTATAGATCTATATTATTATTCATGATTAATATGACCTCTAGTACGCAACATAAGCGACTGGGAAAGGTATACTAAAATGTTACTATTGATTGATTGGTTGATACCATTGTGTTACTTTTGTATGATTGATTACTGCATGTATTACTGTTGATTAATTGATTGATACTAGCGAGCTACCATTAACTGATTGATGCTAAGGTGTTACTGCTGATTGATTGATAGATCAATGCTAGTATGTTATGGTTAATTGATTGATGCTAAGGTGTTCCTGTTGATTGATTGATTGATTGATACTAACGTGTTGATTGATTGATTGATACTAACATGCTGCCTGATTGATAGATTGATTGATTGATACTAACGTGTTGATTGATCGATTGAAAGATTGACTGATTGATACTAACGTGTTGATTGACTGATACTAATGTGTTGATTGATTGATACTAACGTGCTACTGTTGTGGAGCTGTTCATTGATGATGATGTCTCTGAGAACGGCTTCAGGTGATGTACGCCATGTGGGGTTGATGACCTCTGAGGAATAGGCGTCCAGCAACCATGCCGTTTTAATGCTGAACTCTATGCTCTGTCTACATCTATACAATACAACAAGAGCATACAATACATATATACCAATCAGTACAAATCATTACCAACAATGTAATAAATACTACACAATACAACATAGAACAATACAATACAGCACAGTACAGTACGCTACAATGCATTATTGAGAATTTGTATTATATACCTATGCAAAATTAAAACGAAAGTATTAGCAAAATTTTAATCTTTTACTCTAATAATTTTTTAAGATACAAATTAAATTTCTAAATTTCATGTAGCGCAGATAAGGCAGTAACGCTTCAGGCAGTGAAATAGAAATACCAGTAGAGTAGATAAGGCAGTGAAATAGAAATACCTGTAGAGTAGATAAGGCAGTGAAATAGAAATACCAGTAGAGTAGGTAAGGCAGTGAAATAGAAATACCTGTAGAGTAGATAAGGCAGTATGGCTTCAGGCACTCCCGCCACACAAATGTACATCGTCAACAGTTGCGGCAAATAGAAATCTACGTCGCACTCTTCAAATGAGAACAGCCTATTACCTGCATCAAAATCAATTAAATTAACTGTAATTTAATTAACTGTAATTTAATGTAATTTAATTAACTGTAATTTAATGTAATTTAATGTAATTTAATTAACTGTAATTTAATAAAAATTCAGAATATCAGAGATAGAAATAATAACGAGCTGTTATATTGTGGTAGTCTAATTTAATTAATTACACGTTGAAACATTACTCACAATTTCTATGAAATACTGAGATATAGAGAAAATCTTCAAGTTAAAGTGTCCATATATAATTAAAACAGATATTGACCAGCTTGCGAACCTCGCTTCAAATTAGACGTAAAATCAGATGTTGTTGGGTTTTCTATTTCCTTCAATTCGATGGCTTGGCATCATTCTATGTCTGCTGAAGTTGCAAATTTTTAATGAACAGTACAACAAGTTGTACGACGATTAGATACATTCAGAACTCACATCGTAGGGTATTTCACCGGTACTCATTCCGTCTTTCATATATCATAAATATGGAAGTAAATCCTTATTTATTATATATGAAAGACGGATTGAGTACCGGTGAAATATCTGCAAATAGCAAGATTCGTTCAAAATATGCATCAATAAAACTAAAGAAAAAATAATTATAAAAAATTATTAAAAAAACAATTTAGATAAATAAAATAAAAATTAAACAATTTTAATTATAAAAATCATATATACCGATGTAGGACTGAACGCCTGGTTCTTTAGAGTTGAAGAGATACTGCACTGCGATGGACATGTTGAACATCTTAGACTCAAACAACCTCAGCAGCCACGACTGCTTGATCACCGGCTGACGACTGAGAGCCCCGGAGGCTCTGTGTCTCCTGGCTCTACCCTGATCACTGGAAGACCCTGTCTGCGGGGGCTCTATGCTGAAACACACCATCTTTCCAGACGGAAGAGATGACGTTTCACACGACATGCCCAGTCCAGCAGAAAACTCGCCGGGATCTGCTGGATTGGACGCTGCTTGAGAAGAAGTCTTATCTCGTTTGCTCATTTCAAAAGGATTACCAAAATATCCATCCCCGGAATTCATCTCTTGGTTCCTGACGTCTATAGAGTTGATAACGTCTCTCTTAGTCTCACCTGAATTGTCGTGCAGCTGGTTAATTTTCAAATCCCGCAGCGAATCGGCTGATTCAATGCTTACCACTGATTTCTTGTCAACTTCTACACATTTATTCATTTGATTGCTACAGCCAACAATCTTCTGAGAGACAATAGAACCAGGCAATATATGTACGACTTCGTCGTTTTTTAAATCTAAATTCGGATGCTTATCTCGTTCCACAGAAGTCACATTTGATTGGTATTCGGTTGATATTTCAAGAACTTCGTTTAATCTCTCAATGGGCTGACTCCTAGTATAAATTAACGTTTGATTTACGTCTCCGATCACTTTAGACCCTCTATTCACTGCTGTGACTGGGTCACATGACACATCAGATAGTCCAGGCTCTTTGAAAAAAGCAGAAGACACGTCAGCGGGTATTTTAAACATTGAAGCAGCCTTGCTGCCTCTCTTAGATTCAGACTGCTTAGACTGCGGTTGATGTGGAGTCGTGTATAGATGAGAAGGCTTATCTAGCCTGGTTGATACGTCAGAGGTAGTGTTGTGCGTCATAATCAGCTTCATGACAGGAGCACTATAGGTGTTGTTAAGCTCCAGGCACTCGCTAACGTTCTTACCAACTTCTTCGCATTTGACGGGTTTCCGATTTAAATATTTATCACGCACTATTTTATCTGCAAATTTAACAGTATGTTGCGAAGAAATATCAGTAAAACTCCTCGCTGCCGTCCTAACACTAGATGAATCGTGTATTCCGTTCGTTAGATTCTCAGATTTCAAGAGATTATCAGAACTTAGCGGCTTTAGCGGACTGTTGGTATCTGCCACCACACATAGGTTAGAGTCACTGCTTGCCCCATTATCACTCACAACAAGCGACGGAATGGTGTCTACACCATTACAGACTTCACCTGAGGTTGCAATCGATACAGAAGTATCAGACTGTGTTGATAAGGAATTGCTAGTTAATGTTGATATAATGTGAGTATTAATATTGTCTGACGTTAACTGTAACGATATGTCAGTATTATCACAATGTTGTTCATCTTGTTTCATTTCTTGTTCCTGATCTTGTTGTTCAACACAACTGCGCTCAAAATGATAAAGCGCTTGTTGTTGTTGTCGTTCACTCGACCGATGTTGTTCCTCAAACTGTACGCTACAATCCTCACGCTGTGTCGGCTGTTTGTCACCAGACTGTACGAGATGTTCTTTTCGTTGTTCTTGCTTCAATTCCTTGAGTTCTTGATCTTGACCCTTGACATATTTACTAAAACCAGGCTGTTGAAGACAACCATCACTGGATAACCTTTCCTGCATCATTTCAAGTCTACTCTGCTTAACGTATTCCTCCAGCAGACATTCCTGCTCAGTTTCCTGCTCTAGATCAATCAGCTGTGGACCAGCACAACATCGAGGATCTGATGGTACTGAATGCTGCGTCAATCCATTCTCATTACAATCTGCCTCACCCTCACTCAACCCCTCCCCAACCCCTGCCACACAAGACTGTCTCAAACTCTTCAGTTCAGATGGGAAGTCAATCGACGCCAGCTGCTGCTTGCAGTTGGTCAGCCACAGAGTCACGAGATTATCGCAGCTGGTTAGGTAGGATGAGGTGGAGCGGTAGAACAGCTTAGGTTTCTTCGCTGTATCACCGTTTGTAAGCAGTGGCTTAGAAGGATTCGGGGTCGGTTGGCCGTCGACTGATTTGCTTCGCTTACACTCGTGGACTCGGGCTAACTCATACATTCCAAAAACCATCGACTCAATTCTCTATCATATCATGATGGAAATGTAGGTGGACGAATCATTTAACTCATTAGAAATATACAGGAAACTATATAAAATCATACAAGTTTCAATAACATTGGTTCTTCAAATAGTTCAAATTATTTATCACTGTTCTTCAAGATCTGAATTCATCAGCATATACCTAAGTAGTTAGAACAGCTTTAAAATCATAAAACTTGCAAAAAAATCACAAAATAATTAACAAAATTCTAGTAATAAATTACTTTTTAAACCTCATGTAATATACCAAAATATAGATCTAACTATATATTCACTAAAGTATTGCTATTACTCAGCTTTGAGTACTTATTAAAACTGGCCTTGAAACTTAGAACAGAAACTAGAAACTTGACATTTATTTTAATAAAACTTGGAAGTAGCAACTTAGCACTAGCACTAACTGTATAGAATGTAACTAGCAAGCATCCTTGCACCAGTAGCTTAGCATGATGGTCTGAGCCAGTGCGAGGTCTGATAGTATATTATGTTACTGCAATAGTGTATGTGTATGTTGTGTGTATATATTTGTCTACTATTGAATTGGTGAAATTAAATAAATTATAATTTTAGATCTATTACTAAATGTGAACGTTTGAACATGTATTGTAACTAGTATGTAGCTTGACTCAATTTTGCTATTACTAAAGGAATTCATATTTATTGGACGATCAGGAATTACATCATTTTATTCTATGAATTTGGACTAGGTGTTCATTACACCTGTTGCATGCTTTAGATATTTCACTTGAAAAGTCATTATTGCTGATTTGCACTTACAATTGTCTACCATTTAATTGATGAAATAAATAAATAAAAATAGTATACTTAAAGCCTGATGCTTAAAAAACCAAGTGAAGCAATTTGTTCATTCTAAGCAACAGAGAAAGAAGAATATTTATGGAGTAAGAAAATTTTGGAATTCTTATTATATAATAAATAGTAATAAGGGGCAATATCTAGAGTAATAAAAACATTCTAAGCAAACTAGGTTTTTAAAGAATATTTTGAGGAATAAAAACTCTAATTCAAGGCACTATTTACTGCACACTCTATAGTCGGCTTCATCTGTTAAGTGCTCAAAAATCACCAAACTTTCTATCGAATAAAAAACTCAAATTTATATAGTAATTGTAACCTGACAATATCTAAATTAAAAAGTTAAGCACCACAAATAACAGCATCCCCAGTACAATATCAGCACAGCTGTGTAAACATTACCTCACCCAATCAATATCAACCAACTTCAGGTTTGTTCAAGTTTATAACTTTATACGTGAAAAACCTATCAATAAAAAACAAAAAATAACTATGCTATCTTTTCATTTCAAATAAACTAAATACTAAGTTAGACCTAACTACAGTAGATATTGCGAGACAAAAAAGTATAATTAAAATTATCATTGAATTATTTACTTCAAATTATACAGTAAAGACCAGAAGAGGTCAAGGACATTAGCAGGGTCCAACCAGGCAGGAGAGAAAAAGAGAGAAATATGTTTTATTTCACAAAACTTTGCAGGGTAATAACTCGATGAACCGGGGACAAAAACTTAAACATTATCAGAATCTAAGTAATAAGTGCAAGACGTCCTGTAAGTGCAACTAAATGTGCATAAAAGAAAATTAAATAAAAACTAGGCCATCAAGGCAGGTGAATTCAAGTTCTTTCAAATGTGTGCCAGGATGTCACAGCATTTGACAGTCTTGGTCTTGTGGGTCATTGTCTTGGTCTTGTGGGTCATTGACTTGGTCTGGCAAAAACTTTCTGGGTCTCATAACTGGTACAAGGCTTGTAAAAATGTTCATTGACCAATTAAATTTTGTATATAAGTTTACAAAAGTTGAGTAGTCCAAAGTTCCAAATCCTAAGTTGACAACTGCCTCAGATAGCACAACGGGCAATCTTAGAAGCAGAGTATTACAAGAGATTACCCAAAACAGCCCGAAACTTCAAGATGATAATTTTATAAGATAAAGAAATTTATATATTTATGCGAAGGGAAGGCATTCATGAACAAAGCATGGCTGAAACATTTCATAGGCAGAATGTTTGTTTGTTTTCCGCAGTCAACTGCACCATTCTGAATCACTTAGACTTACTAGAATCACTCGGCTCTGACGTTTAAATTAACGGTTCAAAGAGACGCCAAGAAAAATACTGAAGGAGAAAAATTATTTAAACTATGCGGGTGGTTGACGGTTAAAGTCTTATTTAACTTCAACTTCCTGCCTCAAAATTAGGCAGTGTCAGGGCGAACATTGAACCTTGCTCCTAGCTATCCACTATTAGGACAACTTCTCGACATGGCACCGGTTCAACCCCGAAGATTGATTGATAGAGAACTGCAAGATTGAGAAATTGTTCAGATATTATCTCTCTCTCTTAATGCACTGCCTACTGGCAGGTCCATGGTATATAATGTCTCCACTCTTCTCTGTCTTCTGCTTTCCTCTTCATTTCGACATATGAGCGGGTCTTTAAATCATCTAACATACTTAATCTCGGCCTGCCTCGTTTTCCTTTTTCCTTCCATTCTACCCTCTACATATAATTCTATATATGCCTTTTATAATGATATAATAATCAGATATTATATCATTAATAATTTATCGATTTTATCTTTCATTCAAGAATATCATGAGTAATCTCGTAACTGATACGATCTACAGTTGATAAAAACAGGATTTTAAAACCCGTTTATTGTATTGTATCGTATTGTGTTCATTACACTATAGGGACTTGAGTTGTCACTGCAGATGCCTATGCTTATCCAAATAAGTACAATTTTTAATTTGTATATAAGTTACGTTTATAGAGGCCACAGCCCTATTCTCAAAATTTAGGAAAAATCTTTTCAAATATATCAAAACCATATTACTCCTATTTTCATATTCAATGTATATTTATTGAATTTTTTATTTTATTAGTTCACTGCATAAATAAAGTTCTACAGTGAATAAAACTAATAAAATAACTTTTATTCTTTACATAACATCGTCAACACTCGGCAAAACCGAACACTCGGCGAACAGTGGTGCCACTGATGAGATTTCAACAAACTTAGTACAATTTATTAAATTTGCAAATATTCGTTTAGGATTCGATTTATCATCGGCTTTTTAACTCTAATTATTACACTAAATTTTCATTTTTAGAAAATATTCAACAACATGGAGTAAATTGTCAAGTCTCGTAGTAAATCGTAAAAATATTATGTTCAAAATGTTTTGGAATGTATTCGAATTCCACAAAAATATAATTTATAAGTGTAAGATTGAATAAATAAACAATTAAATAGCGCGATTTTGTATTGAATTTGAAATGTATTGATTGATTCTAGCAAATTAAAACTTTTTACATTTTTTGATGATCTGGGCCATATTCTTCGTCTACAAACAAGATTTTTATTTGAAGCTGGCAGCGACAGCTTCTTGTTTTTCCGGCATATTGATATTTTATTAATTTATTACAAAATTTAGAAAATAAAATCTTTAATTTTATTCTGCACTTCCAGTAAAATAACCTAATTATATCAAATAGGCCATAAATTAAGCTTCGACGATAATATAATTTTATTCGTTTAATATTCGATAGTCTAGTGAACAATCTACGAGAATAGATTTTGGGCCCATTGTTCGGCGGCTTGTATGGTAATATTTTAAGTCTTCTATATCAGTCTGAGCTTCTTTACAACTTATGGAAGTAAAAGGTAAGTTTGTAATTACATTAATCACTCAATATAGAATTTAATTGCACTATTAGTAACACCTAAACAAGCTCATGTTACTACCTACCTAGGCTAAGTACTGCTAAAATCTTCGGACCATTTGATACTTAAATAACCCTAGACACAATCAAATTACAAACTGACAACTAATGTCATATTCTCATTTATTGTAGTCCTCGGAACTTAGTAAATGTCGAATCTGTAACATTCAGAGATCGCCTAGGGCTGCCTAATCAAGCACTCTCTAATATATATGTATGTTAGCATTGAATATCTAATTTGTAAAAGTCTGTTTGATAAATCATGTACAGCGTTGTTATGCAGTGACTAGTCGTATCTATTCAATACAATGTTGACAGTTATTAAGCACTTGTTAGATAGTAGAATTCTTAACATATATCGTTGTACTCATACCAATACATTGCTATGTTGACAGATAACGAGCACGACCTGCTGGATGATATACTGACGATGGGTGACAGCGCTGATCTAGACACCACCCAGGAGTCAACGGGGGCGACCTCTGACCTCAGTACTGTGACACCAGAGGGAGACTCTCAGCAACAAAACAATAACGGTATCTCTGTGCTGATTATCAGCTTTTAACATATAGCAATTAGAGTGCTATTATTGTCCATGATGACAAAGATCATTATTGAGACAAATCCAAGCTGGTGAATAAAATGGAAGTTCAACTGATGCAGTTTTCAAAATCTAGAAAGCCTGTCCACTGATAAATGGAATTAAATATTGCTTGCACTGATCGAATCATATTGCACTGCTTTCATCATATTGCATGCACTGATCGCATCATATTGCACTGCTTGCATCATGTAGCATGAACTGCTTGCATCATATTGCGCTTCTTGCATCATATTCTGTATACATGTGCATCGTTTAATTTATTGCGGACTCTGCTCAATAATGCGACAAAATGTAACTGTATTTATATATGTTAAGTGTAAATAGAGACATTTAAGTTAAATGTAAATAAAGACATTTAAGTTAAATGTGTCAATAGAGATATTTAAGTTAAACTGGAGACCGTATAGTAGATGTAGCATTGTATTTATCTAGAAGTTAAACTGGAGACAGTATAGTAGACGTAGCGTTGTATTTACGTAGACACCGAGAACTCTGCGACGGAGCGTAAGGAGGCAGAGCCTAGACGACAGAAGAGCAGAGATGCCACCAGCATGGAGGACAGCCTGGAGCGACTGGCGGCCGAGCGGAGGAAGCTGGAGCGAGAGAACGAGGAGAAACAGAGAGAGCTGGAGAGACTGATGCAGAGAGAGGCCGAGATGTTAGAGGCCGTGCTCAAGGGAGGTTAGGTGTCCATCATGATATCTAGCACTTACATAGTTTTGTCGTTCTGTCTTTCATTGTATTATATTGTAAGAGTCGTCAGTCATGATTTAAAGTTGTGATCATTCAAACTTTTGTTACATTATACAGTAAATTAGGTGTTTTATCTGGAACGATATGATGCACTATATCTTTCATGCTGTACTTTGTGAAACGTTCTTTTAATGCGTTTTTTTATGGTAGCGACTGTGCTCTAGGGAGGTTAGGTGTCCATCATGATATCTAGCACTACTACTAACTACTGTTAGTATTTCACTATATTAGATATAACAAAGTGTATTTCTATATTAGTTTTTTATTTCGTTCAGTGTGTGTACCAGTGTACGATGCGTAGACTATTAATATGCTACCCTATCTGCTGATGATATCATGTGACATGCACTAAACGAGTTCCGTTATGTTACAGCGCCCTCTGAAGAGATGATAGAATTCAACAATGAGTCTGACAACGAGCACAATGAAGATGATGATGATGCTCAGGATTACGATGACGAGGACGTCAGCCCCGACTATAATGATAACGACGATGATGATGTGAGTGATAATGAGAGATACAGAGACGATGAGGCGGCAGATTTAGCCGCTGGCTCTCGCAGTGATAGATCTAGAACAGATGGCAGTCATGTGTCGGACGGTTCTATCAGCTCAGACGTGGAGTCCGAGGCTCAGAATAGTGAGGGTGAGGATGGAGAGAATAAGGAAAGAAAAGGTTTGTAGTCACACTTGTTAATTTATGACTCAAGTACTCTGTCGTAAAGCACGATTACACGAGAAATTTATGCTCACGCGCTCCTTTTCGCAACTTCTGAGATAAACATTGATTAACCTAATATGTTACTTCATCGTAGTTGATTTATATCTTCAGTAAGTTAATACACTTGATCAATATATACAATTTATATTTATGAATATGTTTTCCTTGTGAGTATGTTTTCCTTGTTAGTAAGTTTTCCGTGTTAGTGTCTTTTTTATTTGAAATGTGTGAAGGGTTTGATGTAGAAATTCGCCCAACGTGACCTCACATTAGAGTGAGATATGATGGAATGTGTTGCTATTGAAGTAGGGAGGTTATACAGGTACTGTTCTACAAACCTGTTCTACGTAAGATACTCGACCATGGATCAGTATGTGCGGGGTTCAAATCCTGGGTACGCCCGTCACTATGCTTTCGAGTGAGGAAACTGACGTTAACATTAGCTTTACCAGATTTACGTAATGATGTTCATTGTTATATAAACATATATTATATATTTATTATATATTTATTATATATTTACTATATATTTATTATATATTTACTATATATTATATATTTATTATATATTTACTATATATTTATTATATATTTATTATATATTTACTATATATTTATTATATATTTACTATATATTTATTATATATTTATTGGTAATTAATGTGACTATACCTAACAGTCTTGAGCTGTGATGCCTGTTCTATCAGACGTTTTATGTTTTGTAGCGTTGCTTTGTGAACTAATCAGTTTTCCACACCACTGTGATTGATAACAGATGAGAAAGAGGAGGGAGGGGCGAGTGAAGTGAAAGAGAAGACAGGAAGAGCCAAGATCTCTCCCATCAAGTGGAAGACCAGCGAGTCCCCTTCACCCAGAGGTCTGTCTCGTGAACCGATTGATTGATGTGATGAGCCATTTATGTGTCTTGCTCAATTATTTGACACTTTTAGATCAAGCCAGTCTTTTGAAGTTAACCTGCATTATCTGCTGCATTTACTGTTATAGCTAGTCATTGCCTAGCTGCCTTCTTTGATATTATGTTATTCTTAGGGTTTTTACGTTGTTGTTGATCGACCAATCAACTAATCGATTAATTTAATTTATTGATTGATTAATTGACTGATTGATTTATTGACCATCTGATTAAATTGATAACTGCTTAGTTTATTGATCACTGATCACTTTACCGATTGCCCGTCACTGACATCGCTTTCGAGTGAGGAAATTGACATTAACATTAGCTACTTTAGCTATTTATCAAATAAATTGATTTAAGAATTAATTGATTGATTAATTAATGGATTGACGGACAGTTCGAGTTGATCGTGAGGAGAGACGGCGAGAGAGAGAGGGAGAGAGAGAGAGAGAGAGTAGGCACATGACGGAGGCTCAACGAGAGTATCTCTCTCGTATCAAGTATCTGTTCAGAGACGCCAAGTACTTCCTCATCAAGAGCAACAACTACGAGAACGTAGACCTGGCCCAAGCGAAGGGGGTGTGGTCAACTCCACCAGCCAATGAGAACAGACTTAATACTGCCTTCAAGGTATCGATTGATTTGTAACTGTTGTCAATAATAGCTTTAGCAGAATCCCCAAGAATAATGGTATAAATCTATCAAAGGAATGTTATACATGATTTAAAGATCCAGTCGTTTGTGAACATCAAGAGGAAAATGGAAGATGGGGGATGGTGGGGGTGTTATGTACCATGGACCTACCTGCCAGTAGGCAGTGCACTAAGAGAGAGAGAGAGAGAGAGAGTTATTTAGGTTAAAATGGAGTACCTTTCAAATGTGAATCTACAGCTAGGCATACTTGTAGGTACTTGACATTCTGAAACTAAATTATCTGACTAGTAACATTTGTCTTAAATACGATGTGGACTGAACAAATAACAAGCTAAATACGCACAAGCGATGAGAGGCTAATCATTATAAATGGCTCATTCAAAAGGTGATCTCACAAAGGTATAACTTATATATTTTGGATAACAGATTGGAAAATGTTGCTAGTTGAATATGTAATTGACTTAATTACTTAATATGCTGTCATTTGATTGATGATTGATTAAGATTCAGCTTCAATGATTTACTGATTGATTGGTTGTAGAACTGCAGCAATGTTATTCTGATCTTCTCTGTTAAAGAGAGCGGAAAGTTTCAAGGTTTGTCTGCTTGAATGCTACGTCTGAGAAAATATTGTGCTAGTATTTTATTATTTGTTTTTTTAAATATTTAAATTTTTTGGCTGGAGCCAGTGGCGATGTCGGTTAGATACTCAACCGTGGATCAGTATGTGCGGGGTTCAAATCTTGGTCGTTAACATTAGCTTACCAGTTTTAGCTTTTTTTCCCCGTAGATTTCAATATCTGTCATAGACTTTGTCAGTTCTTTACAGTTCTCAGCTTTGATCATTGACATGTGTATGCCTAGTGTCTGTTGTTGTTGCCTGGCTTCTATATGTGTGGTCTTAAAGAAGTTCTTACAAATGCTTCAACCCATCGTCAGCTGTCTGTAGGAATATAACATGTGAATGGATTACTGTTAAATAAGTTAGTCTCTAAGCTCCTCCTATAAGGCAATGTCGGGGACGTCTCATGCACACTCTGCATCAACAAATGCCAAAGCATCACATGATGAGACTGCTTATACAAAGACCGCATACAGTGTTACCGATGGCTTCATTCTTGAAGTTTGCTGGACTTTAATTCTTCATTACATTGCTCGATTTTGTCATGAATGATGGTATCACTGTGCTTGTTTGTGCAGGGTTTGCTCGTATAGCAGCATTGTCCGACCAAAATCACCCTCCTATACGCTGGGTTTTACCCGTGGGTATTTCCGCTAGGGCTCTCAATGGAGTCTTTACAATAGACTGGGTTAACAGGTGTGTGTTGTCTACTGCTTCATTTCTGACACGTATTTGTATCACGTATTTCTAACATGTATTTGTATCATGTATTTCTAACATGTATTCGTATCACATATTTCTAACATGTATTAGTATCTCATATTTCTAACACGTATTTGTATCACTTATTTCTAACATGTATTTGTATCACATATTTCTAACACGTATTTGTATCACTTATTTCTAACACATATTTGTATCACATATTTCTAACACGTATTTGTATCACTTATTTCTAACATGTATTTGTGCTATATTTTTTAACCCTCACTCTATATAGCATACCACTTTTCATTTCTCACCCATTAATATCATCGAGATCTTAGGTATTTATTTGTTTCATCAGATATTTTGTGTGTGTCTAAGCTTGTAGACTAATGATTTACTACATTTAACTGAACAAGGTCTTATGCATATGCTTTTTTGAATAACATCGCTCACTGTTCACCTTTATATCCCCTGTAGGTCTCTGAAACTAAATAAAGGTGAGAAACTAAACTAAACTGAAACTAAACTAAGCTGACGCTAGTCACTGCTATTTGTATTGTAGTTATCATACAACAAGACATGTTTGTGAATCAATTGCACTAAGTAGTAATTAATTATAATTAATTAATTAATTATATACAATTGTAGTTATCTGTGGTTTAGATGTACGTGTGCTCTTACACACTGTGTAGATGTGTGTGTAGATGTCTGTGTGTAGTTGTCTGTGTGTAGATGTGTGTGTAGATGTCTGTATGTAGATGTGTGTGTGTAGATGTCTGTGTGTAGATGTGTGTGTGTAGATGTCTGTGTGTAGATGTGTGTGTGTAGATGTCTGTGTGTAGTTATCTGTGTTGATGTGTGTACATGTACATGTGCTCTTACACTGTGTTTGCAGAACTGAGTTGTCGTTTTCTAAAGCTGTGCACATACGTAACACGTGGAACTTCAACCTGTCAGTGAAGATAGGGCGTGATGGACAGGTAAGCTTGATTTGATTTGGCTCATTTGTCTCACCTATCAGTGAAGATAGGTCGTGATGGACAATTAGGCTAGGACTGGTGTCCATGATTTGATTTAGCTCACTTGTCTCACCTATCAGTGAAGATAGGTCGTGATGGACGGGTAGGCTAGGACTGGTGTCCATGATTTGATTTAGCTCACTTGTCTCACCTATCAGTGAAGATAGGTTGTGATGGACAGGTAAGCTAGGACAGGTAAGCTTGATTTGATTTAGCTCACTTGTCTCACCTATCAGTGAAGATTAAGTGTAGCGAAGAATTGTGACGAAACTGACGTTAACATTAGCTTTTTTACTTAAACATCTGTACTTTAAGAGAGTAACTGGTAATTATAGATATTTCTTTTATGTTAATTATGGGTATTTCTTTTATTTTAATTATGGGTATTTCTTTTATGTTAATTATGGGTATTTCCACAAGCAAAAGATATATATATTGATATAATGAATATATTTTGCTAATGAGACATTTATATCTAAAATTGTATTTTCCTCTTTTATCTTAAAATTCACTGCATAGTTCCCTCGCTCTCTCAACGATCGTCTGTTGTTGTTGTTGTTGTTGTTGTTGTTGCTCGTAGGAGATAGATCCACTGTCGGGTGAGGAGCTATGTAGACTGTTTATTCTCTCTCTATGCTCTCTATGTTGTTTTTGTTGTTGCTCATAGGAGATAGATCCACTGTCGGGGGAGGAGCTATGTAGACTGTTTATTCTCTCTCTATGCTCTCTATGTTGTTTTTGTTGTTGCTCATAGGAGATAGATCCACTGTCGGGGGAGGAGCTATGTAGACTGTTTATGCCGGACGAGCGTATAGACGTGTCTATCATATCCCAGAAGTCGAAGGAGGCGCTGAAGACGAGAGGTCTCGACAAGGTGGACTTTGCAAGCAAGGAGAAAGCGGCCGCTGCAGAGAGAGCGAGGAGACGAAGCCTGGTTGATAGGTAGTTATCAGCACGGAGATATTGGTCTACGATAACTTCCTGATTAGTTGTGCATTCACTTATCAGCGGAGAGATATCGGCCTGCGATAGCTTCCTCTTTAGTTTTGCATTCATCTGCTTCCGTCGAGTCATTTGCAGAGTGTGAGATTTTGTCTAGGAGTAGCATCCTAGAAATATCGATGTTGTAATAAGAAGAGTTGAGGGGGGTGTGGAGTAATGAAGCGACCGGTGGTGTTGTGGTAAAGTTAGAATGAGCTAATCTTCTTAATTAATTAATTAATTAATAATTAATTAATTATCAGAATCAGTTTAATAGGTGTAGTAAAGCAGTTTCGTCTTATTCTTCAGTTTAAAATTACGTCACTTCTATTCCTCTCACTATAACCTTTAGTACAAAAGTAAAAATATTTTTAGTAAAAAATAAATTAAATTTACTACTTCAATTAAAAGTTATAATTTAAGATATAAAGTATCATTGCAGCAGTTATTTAAGTTAAACTTATATATATACGAGTGAAGTATAAATAGAATATCTAATGAATGTTTTTTGCTCTTCTTCAGGTTGATAAACTGTAAAGTAGGATGAAGTGAAATATAAAAACTTTTCTCTGATCGCTCTCGTCTGAAACGTAATGAACTGTTCTTATTTTTGAGCCGAAATGTTACAGCGCACACGGGTGATGTCACCAATGCGTCAGATTACTCATTTTTTCAGAAGGCACATAGTCATGGACGTGTTTTCTATTTATCCACGTATCAATTGCAAATTTTCTTAGGCATTGGACATTATTGACTTTTCCAAGGCATGAACGTTCAGAAATAGTTTTCTCTGTAGCAGAAGGATGTAAATATTAATATTCGTCGTTATTAGAAAAATCTGAACACTATAATAATTCTTTGACGAATCCACCAAGATTTGGTTTAGTGAGAAGGTGACTACCGTCTACTGCATGATGTGTAGAAAACAAAGCTCTGCTAGCCGTTGACGTCGGTAAAGAAGTGTGGTAAAGAACTATAATTGAATCACTGGAAAGAATGATATATGCGCCGCAAATCAAAAAATTGATAAATCTTCGGTTCATTTCTGTATATGGAACAGTTGTACTTGCAAGATCTTGCATGAAATCAGTTTATTCTGGACTCTGAATACAGCTGCGAGCCTGTATTGAGAACTAGAAGTGCCTGACAATGAAGGTCTAGTTTTATTATGAGTTGTGCTGCTGTTGAGTGAATGAACTCTGCTAATAGTGATGTGGATATGCTGATAGGATTATGAACTTTCTGATAGCTTGATCCAGTCAATCATTTCTATTCCAAAAGACATCAGGTGTGCTAATGGAACCGATGACCTTGCAGTTGACGATACTGTGAGGCTGTTATATTCTCATCTCCAGTTTGTGACTGTTTTAATGCTATATGGATATTCCTCCTGTAAGTCTAGCCACACTCAAGTAGCCTAGCAAGTAGTCGAGGATATATAACTGACACATCTAGAGACGTGTCTTCTCAAAGACAACAGGTAACAGTTGCGATGGCACTGGAATGTGCCGGTGGAGTTGTGGATGGCACTGGAATGTGCCGGTGGAGTTGTCGATGGCACCGGAATGTGCCGTTGGAGTTGTGGATGGAATTTTCCACAGTGGTTGTAGTTGTATCTCTCTACTGTTGTTTCCTTTATATAAATTCTATATTTTATATGTAGTGCACTGTGTCTTTTATAAGTGATACCCTTTTTTAAATTGTCTCAATCAGTGGGGGAACTTTAAGTTAAGTTAAGTTGAGGTTATTGTATTTTCTCAGTGGTTATCAGATTTTATTCAGATAGTTAGAAATTGCTGCAAAATTTTCTAATGCCGACCCTAGTAAACTGTGATTCAAGGGACGATGTTGGTTATGATTTAGATACTGTAGAAGTCTCAGATGTGCGAGTTACCCTCTCAACAGAAACCTTGTTGCTGTAGAGAAAGTATAATTATATGCTCTGCATTGTATAAAAAATTATGACTGACCAGTTATTTGCACTAAATTTTGTGTTACTTGTTTTAAATAAACTACTAAATATATGATCGGGTCAAAAGTATTTAGCAAGATTCTGACCTTTTTGTATTTTATATACTTTTTTGCTAATAATGATAGTGAGACGAAACTTAAAAGTTAAAAGAAATGACAAGTTTGACAGAAATAGTTGGGTGTACTGGTTAATTTGTCTAGCAAATGTGTAAAGGGTATTACTTTGAAAGATGCTTTGCTATACTTACTGGTAGGGTTGTGTGTATATAAGAAATGTGCATGTGTTGATTGCATTGCTTTCAAAAAGTCTGATTAGGTTTTTTGTATTTGTCGGTTTTAGTATTGAGCAGAACTTAGTTTCAGCCGCGTGTAGTTTGCTCTATAGATGTCTTCCACTTGATCATTTTCTTTATCGTATTTTATCGTTTTTATAAGTAATGTTGTTATTTCTGAAGAGTGAAATTTTGACCAGGATTGTGAATGACCGCTGAGTGAAATTGAGCCACTTTGTATACTACTACTGTCTGTTATATTTAGTCAGTCTACTTATTTTCTTACTTGCCTTTGAGCCAGGATTCATCACTTGATTTCAACACTTCAGTCCATCGCTTGATTTTATCACTTGATTTCATCAAGTCCTTTTAAAGGATTCCTTGTAGATCACTATCGAATCCTGCCATTCAGTTGTTATGGTTATACTTACTCAATTAACGCTAAGTTGTTGTTATTTATTTGTTTCAAGTGTTAAAACCTGGCAGGTTAATAATAACCTGCCAGGAACCTGTAAAGAGGTCTTGAAGACCGGACACCACTATAGAAATTGTCGGAGGTTATTATTAGTATTATGATACTATATGTATATTGTAAACTAATCCACCTAACTGAAGGCAACGGGAAACCACCTCAGAAGCCATATTTTTCCCAAGCTATATGCTACATAAGGTATGGATAAGGCATAGACTTTGTGAATTGATTAACTCGTGTTGATCTATGGAGTGCTCATGTGGAGCGAGAAAACAGACTTTGAGTATGAATATGTACCTTGAACCTGCCACTTGGCAGTGCACTTAAGAGAGAGATGTATATTGTATCTAGAAACGACTTAAATCGTTTTATATCTCAAGCATGGTCAACCCTGATATCATTCTTGTATGAGGAAACGGTTGTTTAACCTTTATCATTAGTATTATTATTATGACTATTATATTGGCACTAAGCCTCTACTACGATAGTTCTAGGTAACGTAGTTCATAGCAAGTAGTGGTAATAATGTAGCAAGCCTTACAACGTCTAAGTCCCACTGTGTTATGTCTATTATCTGCAGCAGACCTATGGCCCCGCCCAGGTTTGATAGGCCCCGCCCTGATGCTGATCCTAGGGCCTATAGGGGCGGGTACAGTGGGCGTGGTTACAGCGGTAGGCCTGAGATATACCACGCCCAGCCAGCTGTGGCGCCAGGCTGGGGGCGGGGTGATGAGATAAGACGCCACCCTCCCTCCTACCCCAGTCCTCCCCCCGTGAAGCGCAGCAGACCTTGTGAGTACACCACTGAGCAACCATTGCAGGCTTCATACTGATTTATGTGTGCATTGTATAGAGTGGTTTTAACTTGATTGATTGCTGTATGTATTCATTGATATATGATTGTATAGAGTGGTTTTATTTTGATTGATTGATATATGATTGTATAGAATGGTTTTCATTTGATAGCTATATATGTATTGATTGAAATATGATTGTCTTGAATGGTTTTATTTTGATTGATTGCTGTATGTATTGATTGAAATATGATTTTATGGAGTGGTTTTAATTTGATTGATTGATATATGTATCGATTGACATATAACTGTAGAGAGTGGTTTCAATTTGATCACTTCGTTGGTTGGCTTTCTATTTCAATTAATAGGTCAATATTATCTATTGGTTAATTGATAGCACTGTATCTATATTTGTATGTTTATTCTATTGATTTCCAGTATTAATAACAGTTAAACTAAAACTGCTTCTTAATTAAGTATCACTGTTACTGAATGGCTGCTTTCCTTTATTTTATTTACTTTTAGTTAGTGCTTACTATTACTAATGGCCAATTTTATGACACTCCGATAGCGTTAGAGTTATATTTTCGTTAAGAGTATAACGATAGTTATTTATCATCTCGTTGTTGTTGTTGTTGCTACAGCACCTAGATACGAGGAGAGAAGTCCTAGGCGAGGGTTAGTATAGCCTATAGCTAGCTATAGTTGTGTTTATTGGCTGGAGCCAGTGGCGATGTCGGTAAGATATTTGACCGCAGATCAGTATGTGCGGGGTTCAAATCCTGGGCTCACCCATCACTTCGAGTGAGGAAACTGACGTTTACATTAATGTTTACCAGCTTTTTAGCGTCTGTTTCCTGTCGCAAAAGCTTGTCAGTGACGGGATGAGATCTGAACCATAAACATACTGATTTACAATCAGACATAATACCGACCTGCGTATCAGCCGAGCCCATGTATGAAGCTTTATCTAAAATAAGTTTATTGCTTTTTAATTTAAGTAATTTAGTTAATATAATTGTTAAAAGTAAGTTAATTACTTAACCTTTACTGCTTCAAGGTCTCTAATGTTTTTTTATTTATATTACCATGGATATCTATATTACCATGTATGAGCATTTCATCTATATTATCATGGATGAGCATTTCAGCTATATTATCATGGATGAGCATTTCATCTATATTATCATGGATGAGCATTTCAGCTATATTATCATGGATGAGCATTTCATCTAATAATGTGTTTAACGATGATAGTAATAGTATTAATAATGTTTTCCTCCTTTTCTTTAATCCTCCTTTTCTTCAATTCCCTTTACTTTGGATTGATTAATTATCTGGATTTTGGAATTTGCACCGTTTTTTGGACTTTCTTTTTGCTCGCCGTTTGATTTTGTCTCAATACTGCTCAATGTTGTCATTGATGACTGTAGCACTCTAATTGTTGTTATTATTATTATTTAACTGGTAGTGTAGAATCTGTAGATATCAGACATAATTTCTAAAGCTTTTGTTTACTCTGGTGTATATTGTACAGTGTATGTAGAAGCTGTTGTATGTTACCTTGTGTAGTTACGACAGTAGGAGACCTGAAAAAGACTACTATTCTAATGGTGTAAGTTATATCTTTTTGCTGTATCATCAATTCTAATAAATAAGTAAATTCCAAGATTTATTTTGACACCATAATTTGGTGTCTTTAAATCATATTAAATTCTTTACTTTGTGTTCATATTATAGTGTCTTAATACATTTATGACCGTATTCACTAGGGCATAATCTGCAGTTTACACGTCAAACTAAACGTAGTTTACTTTGGCATAAACTACGAGTTAGTCACATTTAGGTATTTTGTATGGTTGAATCTGGTAAGGTGTAGCTGCGCCTCTCTTTTCAAAGGCTACGCCTTGGTTTATATGATCCACTGATTAAGAATTTAAATTCTAGTTTCTTTTCTGAAGTAGTCTGATTGGTCGATCAACCTGAAGGGCAGCGCTGTCATTGTCTGAGCACTATAGTTTTTGCAGTTGACCATATAATGTATTGTATTGTATTTTATGGTATTGTATTGTATTACATGCAGGGTCTGTACAGTGACTACATGTATGACATGAAGACTTGTATTGTATTGTAATACTTGCAGGGTCTGTACAGTGACTACATGTATGACATGAAACTTGTATTGTAGTGTACTGTATCGTGTTGTATTGTATTGTATTACATGCAGGGTCTGTACAGTGACTACATGTATGACATGAAGACTTGTATTGTATTGTATTGTAGTACTTGCAGGGTCTGTACAGTGGCTACATGTATGACATGAAGACTTGTATTGTATTGTATTACATGCAGGGTCTGTACAGTGACTACATGTATGACATGAAGACTTGTATTGTATTGTGTTGTATTGTATTGTATCTACAAGCAGGGTCTCTACAGTGACTACATGTATGACATGAAGACTCATCCCATACCTCCACCTAGCGGTGGCTATCCAGTGGTATGTTCTGTTGCTAATGTTACTTGTGTTACTGATTCACTAGTGTACTGCTTCATTAAATTACTGTCTGGTTAATTGATTGATTTGCTGCTGGACTAAATTACTGTCTGCTTAATTCATTGATTTACTGCTGGGTTAAATTACTGTCTGCTGGAATAAATTGTAGATTGATTGATTGAATGATTGATTGGATGAATGATTTATAGACTGAATGATCGACTAATTGATTGACTGATTGAACGAATGATTGGTTGATTGAACGAATGAATCAATAATTGATTGATTGACTGATTGAACGAATGATTGATTGACTGAATCACTGATTGAACGATTGATTGATTGATCAATTGATTGATTGAGCCATTGATTGATTGATTGAACGAATGATTGATTGATATATTGCTTGATTGATTGAACGAATGATTGATTAACTGATTGATTGATCGATTGATTGATTGATCGATTGATCGATTGATTGATTGAACGAATGATTGATTGATTGATTGATTGATTGATTGATTGTAGGCACCTCACATGATGGATAGAAGACTACCACCCATGCCTCCACCACCCTATCCTATGCCGTACAGTAGATCTAGAGGGGACTATGGCCCCCCACCTTCTCATCACGCTCCCTACTCCCCGCCCCCTCCCGTATCCTACCCCCCGCACTCCTCAACATCTTACCACCACCACCAGTCTTCATCTTCCTCCACCAGCAAGAGATCAGCGGTGAGCTAAATCAATTGCTTCTGATAAACTAATATCATTATTTGCTGTGAATGGTTGATGTGCTATTAGTAAACTACTATGATACTATTGATATGCCGTGAATGGTTGATGTGCTATTAGTAAACTACTATGATACTATTGATATGCCGTGAATGGTTGATGTGCTATTAGTAAACTACTATGATACTATTGATATGCCGTGAATGGTTGATGGTTTAATGTATCTATTTATGCACTTGATATGCGTGTATGTACAGCAATAATTGGTAGATATCATGATGGACGGTTGGTATTGTTGTAGTATGAGCGGGAGATGGATGAGTTCCTGTATCGTATCTCGCACAAGGGTGGGAGCTCTGAGAACAGGAGGGGGGAGGATAGGAGGGGAGAGAGCAGCGGTGGGGAGAGGAAGCGCAGACATCATAGGAGCAAGAGAGAGACGAGCAGAGATAAAGAGAGAGACAGAGTGAGAGAGAGAGATAGGAGTAGAGAGAGCAGCTTGGACGATAGGAGACGTGACCGATATGTGTCCGATGAACGTTAAACTGTGTCTGATTGAATGGTTGATTGATTGATTGATTGATCGATTGACCGATCAATTGATTGATCGATTGGTTGATTGATTGATTGATTGGTTGATTGATTGACCGATTGATTGATTGATTGGTTGATTGATTATTGACTGATTGACTGATGATAAGTATATGTACTAGTTTGATGAGAGATTACATAGTAACATATTTATTGATTGATTGAAATTGATTGAATGAGCAATTTTATACTAGCAGTATAAATACTATTTTATACAGCAATCATCATGGACATCTGCTTGAATTTAACTGAGAATCCTGGACTTTATGTTATGTTTTGATATTTTACTATGGCTATCTCTCTCTCTCTTAGTGCACTGTCTACTGGCAGGTCCATGGTACATAACGCCTCCACTCTTCTCTGTCTATACTATGGCTATATAATTAGTATATATTGTTTGGTGAATGCCTGCCTGACTGATTCCGAATAGTGAGTTGTTTCATGTCTTGATTGATTGATTGACTGATTGATTGATTGATTGATATATTGATTGATATATTGATTGATCGATTAATTGATTGATGGTTAATATGAACTCGTTCTCTTAGACTGATAAGATTATGCAGTCTGGTGATATAATGACTAATTGAGTGATTGGACTGATTAATTTAATGATTAATCCAATAGTTGCCAAAGTGATTGACTGAATGATCATTTAATTGCGAGTATATGTGATTGTTCAGTGGAATCACGAGGTTGTTTTATATGTTTTCTAGCGTATTCAGAGTATTGTGCAAACACTCACACCAGCTATCTCATAAACGTTCTCTTTCTAGCAGTAACGTAATTATGTGTACTAAACCCTTATGTTATTATTAATAGTATTTGCTGTAGTGTTGTTGTTAATATATTTGTCTCGTCATCATATCAAGCAGGCATTCTATATTGATGCAGACGTTGTTAACGTTGTCAGCATTGTCCAAGTGACTCGTAGAAAAGCTAGAAAGCTAATGTTTAGGTCAGTTTCCTCAGTCGAAAGCGATGACGGGCGCTAGAAGAAACACGTTTTCTTAACACGTTAGATGACGGAGATGGCGGTACATTACTCTCGGTGGATCCTGCTGTGCGCTGTGGGTAGCTAGAGGAGGTACAAGATGTCGTGTTTCTTTTGTTATTTTATTTAGTTCATTTTTTAATTCCGTGTCTTCCAAATATAATTCATGACTTTCTTATTATTCCAAATCATTCTTTCAAAACACTCCTCGACTATGAATTATTTATTCTTATTCTAATATTTTCGTGCTGCTCACATTTGATATTCTGCTAAATAGCCGGTCCCATTTTTGCGCTCGCTAAGAACGGCTTTTTACCGGTACTTAATGTTTATTTTATCTTTATGTGTTCTTCATCTTTATGTAGCTTCTACCTTAAATGTGAATTCTGAGATGGCCTTCTTCCTTTTGCGAAGGCTTTCGGTTAAAATTATTATAACTTCTGAAGTTCTGTGGTTTTCTGTATGGTTTCCGCTGCCTAATCTCACAGCACCAGATTGTTATGTTCTGCTCACTGATCTGAACTCGGGCAGACAATGTTCACTGGACATATAAGCAGAGAAGCCACTCAGTATATCAACGTCAACATGTAAAATGTAAACGCGCATTATAGTGAAATGATCAACTGTGTTGATATCTATCACTTTTTAATACCACATGTTTTAACCGTTAGGCAAATTAGTCCATTTTCCGTATAACCAGTCCAGTGAATGTCCGAGATTTACCCACTAAGGTTCAATTCACCTCATGATTTGTTATTTAAAACTTCATAACGTTACCTCTACGCTTATAAGACATTATATTTGTATTGCTCATATAATGCTTTTTGTTTCAATATGAACATGTATTGCTCACATAACTAGGTTTGTAGAATGTCAGCTATACACTTGTAGTTTTACATGGCCTGTCAGTGACGACTGACAGGCTGACCTAAGGGTTCGATTTCACTGTACTGTAGAACTGATGGAACTAAAATTTTTGGGATTATTGTTGAATAAATATTGAAATACTAATGTCAGATAACACGAATTAAAATTCATTGAGCAATAAAATTACACAGGGAATGCCTATAGATCTACTATTGAATATTTCAATCACTCGATTGAAAAATTCAATAGTAGATATATAGGCATTCCCTGTGTAATTTTATTGGTCAATGCATTTCTAATTCGTGTTATCTGACAATAGTATTTCAATATTTATTCAACAATAATCCCAAAAATTTTAGTTCCATCAGTTCTACAGTGGTTAGAGGCGTCAGGTGACATCAAGAAATTTTAAATGACCGATCCTGAGATGAATTGAACTCTCGTGGGTTCGAATCTCGGTAGGTCGTGTTGATCTCTAAGAAAAATCTCGAACATTCACAGCACTGGTTTTATGGAAAATGGAATAAATTGCAAAACGGTTTTATCATGCGGTATTAAGAGTGATAGCTATCGATATAGTTCATCATTTGACTATAAATTCGTGTTTTTTATTACTACTTGATACAATAATTTTTTTTTTCTTGCAGTTGGAAGCACTGGCAGGTTGTTTACGTGTAAACAGAACACGTATCAAGTTTTGAAGTACAATGTAAACAAAGCTCTAAATAATAAACTAAAATGGATAGGTCGCTTACTTAGGTTACCGAACAATGCACCTGTAAAACTTGCTTTAAATGAGAATAAAAAATCTCAGATAAAACAAAGAGGTTGTCAAAATAAACAAACATGGATCAAATTAGTAAATAAAGATATCAAAGATATAAATCTGAATTTGAACATATTAGATGAGAGCATCTGTGATCTGGCTGAGGATAGAGCGAAGTGGAGTCAATTAACCTTGAAGCCTACTGCAGGGTCCAAATAAGACGTAGCGAAGTCTCAGTAGTAGTAGTAAAATAATAAAACTAATTGAATTTTTAAGCTCATAGTCGCTCACTAAATATATTCTAATTGAAGGTTAGGCACTTGTGCAATATATCAAGATTTTACTTAACTCGACCCTACACACATAAATACACATATATACACAGTTTTGACAGCTGTTTCATCTTTTGGATCCTGCACATTCGCACACACACACAAACACACTCTCTCACACACACATTCACACACACACACACACACACACACACACATACTCTCACACACACACATATGTGCATATATAACTGTGTGTGCACACGTATAAGTATAAATACATACCGTATACACACATAAAACTATATATCCTATTCTATGAAGTACTATTTTTATTTATTATTTCCTTGAATATAGTAGTGAAGAATAATTAATTATAAGATTAACGTAAGAGCTTTTAACTAATTTTACTTAATTTTACTTTAATATTCTTTTAGAAAATGATGTTTTAAATACAAATTAATATTCTTCACTAATGAAATGTAACATTTAAGCAAATAAAAATGCTTACAATTATACAATAAAGACCGGTAATACAATTTCCTTAATTAAGTTAATTATTCTAGTATTTTATACTTTGTTATAAATATGGTTAGTTAGAACTACTTAAAACTACAAATTCTTCATGCTAATCGTTATATAGTCTTCTGAAGTCACTGTTGTATATTTTCTCTGCTTTGTAGTAAAATATGTCGAACCAAAAACACGACATCAGTCTGCTTAGTGGAGTTAGTGGACAGTCGTCGCTGCTGTCTGGACTATCACAACCCTCTCCGAATCCTCTGATAGGAGGTTTGGCTGCACCATCACCCCTTCTTCCTGCCACTGTTTCACTGTCAGCTCCTACTCCTGGTGGACATTCTGCTCAGGTGGGGGTCGTAGGGCCGATATCATCACCATTTTCCTCTGAAAATTCTTCCCATTTAAGCTTAGCAGTCCCGTCTATCTCTGACAATGATGTTCTTCAGATTAGCAGTTTAATGCCTGCAGCTGTGCCGCTGGATGATTTTACAAAACCTGACTCACCTGTGCTGGATGTTGAAGCGGAAGCGGATAATTTTATTGGTCAGTCGTTTGACCAATTGCCGGCCTCGTCTGAAAATGTAGGCTATGCAGGATTTACGTCTGGATCTGGATTTTCCACATCAGCAAATACCCTGCAGGGAATGCCTGCTTCGGGATTTACCACATTAAATTCTCAAGTGCCATCTAATATGATGACCCAGTTTCAGCCTGGAGTCTCATCAGTATCTCTGCTACAACACACCAGCAATGCAGCAACAACTTATAATGCTGGTTTGAATTTAGAAAATGCTACGCATATTCAGTCGACATATTCAGGAAAACCTGTGTCAGTCGCTCAGGTGAATCCCTATCGTATTGCTGGCAAGGTGTCCCACACTCCTGTAGCATTTGGTATGAGCTCATCGTCGTCTAGTGGAATACCAGCTAAAGGCTATCCCATCAATCCTATCAATCCATTGTCTGATAAAACTTACTTGAGATCTACGGACATTAGAGCACCGACTGGGACAAAGGAGTCGTCCAGCATTTCTACACCAATCACTGTTGACAACCAGCAGTACACGTACGAGCCGGTTAAATATCACTGGATGTATCATATCGTTCGCGACTCAGCGCCTGTCTGGATGCCATTCAGTCGTCACGACTCTGCACTCATTGACCTCAGCGTCATGGAGGATGGAGACTGTGTGGTGCAGGTAGATGGCGGCAGATACGAGGTGGACGTGGGCAGGCGGCTCAGAACGGCCATCTACTGGGAAGAACCCGTCGCTGAAGTTCGGCGGTGTTCCTGGTTCTTCCGTTCTCACGGTGAGAGCTGCTTCCAGCCATACGAAGAACTCGCAGCTCAGATACTGGAGGACCACTATGCTGGGACGCTAATGTCGGGAGATTTCCACAAGAAGATTGAATTCTCTGCAGGAGGCGGAGCTATTGTTATCCACAGTCCAAGTGTTATCCTTCACTTTGCTGACTCGGAAGGCTCGAGCGAAGAACTTGACGCATGGGGTAACACTCTGAGCGATAGCAGACCCCGAGCGTTGAGACGAGGACTCGATGACATGGACAGGGACGTCCCCGACGATGAAGCTCTGACTCCACCTGATCATCTCGTCCTGGTGGTGCAAGGTCTGGGTGCCACCGCGAGATGGGAAGGAAAGTTCAGAGGCGCCACGGATTTAGTGAGCGACATGAGAACGGTTGCGAGACAGATGGTGAAAGATCATTTCAAAGACAATGTAGTCGCAGGGTCTGTGTCGAGAACGGAATTTCTTTCAATATGTTACAGAAACGGAATCTCTGGTTCCATAGCGGAATCAGAGGATACCCTGTCGTTGGTTACCCCCTCGGGGATTTCCAAGCTGCGAGGATTTGGGAACGAGTCTCTGTCAGACGCACTGTTCTACTCTAGTCCCTCCCATGCCCAGTCAATCGTTGACGCAGTCGCAGCCGAGATCAACAGAATCTACAGTCTCTTCCTGGAGAGAAATCCTTCGTTTAGAGGCAGCGTGTCGCTAGTGGGGCATTCATCAGGAGCTCTTATTCTGTTTGACCTGCTCTCTCATCAAGGCAGCAGCCCCACTGGTGGAGGACTCAAGGCAGCTCAAACTAGTAACCAGTTTGGTTTCGAGTTGAATCAAGGTAAAGCGGGTAAAGACTTAGGATTTGAATCGTTGAATGAGCTGCTGAATCAGCTTGGTTTAACGACGTATGAAGAACTGTTTGATAGAGAACAGATTGATTTGGATTCTCTGCAACTGCTAAAGCCGGACGATATTAAAGAGCTCGGCTTACCTATGGGTCCGAGAAAGAAATTGTTGGATTTCCTGCAGCGAGCGTCTCAAAATGAAAATAACCAGGACGGCAGAGTCAGCACGAGGCTAGGAAATGACTCCAGCGGCTATTCCTGTCCAATTAACAACGGCATCGACGTGCCGAACGTAACCTATCCACCGCTGCTATTCTCTCCATCAGCATTTTTTGCCTTGGGTTCACCGCTGGCCCTCTTCTTGTCTCTTCGTAGAACAAAGCTCACCGCAGACTTTGCTCTTCCGACCTGCAGCAGGTTCTACAACATCTTCCACCCCTACGACCCTGCTGCGTATCGCGTTGAGCCGCTCCTGCTCGCTGGGGAGCAGCTACCGAGCAAGGCTCTGCTGGTGCCGCACCACAAGGGGCGCAAGCGGCTCCACCTGGAGCTGAGAGAGGGTTTGGTGCGGGTGGGAGCAGATCTGAAGCAGAAGCTACTCGAGTCCTGGCGGAAAACCTGGAAAGCCGTGACGGGATTTGCTGCAAGTCACATCACAGGTATGTGTTCTGTAGACTTCATATCACATGTGTTCTGTACACGTCACATGTGCTCTGTACACATCACTTAATGTGTGTTCTGTACACGTCACATCACATGTATGTGTTCTGTATATGTCACTTAACGTGTGTTCTGTACACGTCACATCACATGTATGTGTTCTGTACATGTCACTTAATGTGTGTTCTGTACACGTCACATCACATGTATGTGTTCTGTACACGTCACTTAATGTGTGTTCTGTACACGTCACATCACATGTATGTGTTCTGTACACGCCACATCACATGTATGTGTTCTGTACATGTCACATCACATGTATGTGCTCTGTATATGTCACTTAATGTGTGTTCTGTACACGTCACATCACATGTATGTGTTCTGTACATGTCACTTAATGTATGTTCTGTACACGTCACATCACATGTATGTGTTCTGTACACGTCACATCACATGTATGTGTTCTGTACACATCACATGTGTTCTGTAGACGTCACATCACATGTGCTGTATTAGATTCATGTGTACTGTAATTTCTAAAACCAAAAGGCAGACATGAGTGGAGTGGATCTATTCATATCCTGACCATAGGTAAACCGGGATTATATAGAAGATGATGATGTGATTGTTTTGTTCTACTGGTTGATGTGTAGGAGCTGATGCTCAGGACCTGGAGGAGCCGGAGCTGGGTGACGTGGACAGTGTGCTCGGTGACTTAGCGGCTGATGTCGTGAGCGGCTCAGTCGATGAGGTGAGGCAGATAGCGGCCCGGCTCAACGCAGGCTCACGCGTGGACCACGTGCTGCAGGAGAAACCGATAGAGATGTTCAACGACTACCTGTTTGCTGTGGGCAGTCGCTCTTGTTACTGGCTCTCTGAAGACACCGTGCTGATGATCCTGCGAGAACTCTACGGCATTGCTTCAACTCCTGCAGGTACCCCGTCGTTCAGCGGCACTGGAAAACTACCTGTGGGCCATTTGTCCGGCGTAGGGCCGCCGCCATTGAGCGGGTTCATTTCTCACAACAATCAATATGGAGACAATCAACAGGCTAGCCTGGGCGGGGCTTATAATAGTCAACAAGCTCAGGCCAGCCTGGGCGGGGCTTATAATAGTCAACAAGCTAGCCTGGGCGGGGCTTATAATAGTCAACAAGCCCAGGCCAGCCTGGGCGTGGCTTATAATATATACAATACTCAACAAGAGGGAGGAGTTAGTGCTTTAATACCTGGTCACGTGGAGCAGCCTGCAACTTCTGCTCAACCGCTTCAGAGCGGTTTAAAGCAGTCAACTGGTTCCAGCCGGTTTGGTCCGCCTCTAGCGCAGCTGTCTGGCTCTAAGAACATATCTCAGGGTGTGGGAGGGGTGGGAGGTCAAGGTTTAGGGGTCGTGGGGGGCAGTAGAAGTGGCACCCCTGTACTAGGGCTAGCTGCCCCCGCCCCCCTTCCTTCTCATCTCATCAGAAAATAAATAGAATTTATTATTTATTTTTGTAGTAATTAAAAATATAAGAATTAAAATATAACATGAAGAGTAATATTGGATTAGACGTGATTTTGTTGTATTTCTTGCTATTGCTAATGTGAACGTTCATACTGTTTACAATGTACTCAACGGCTATCGTATTATTATGTGATCATAGGGGCGAATATAAAACTGTGTAATGTGCGTATAACAATGTGTAATGTGCGTATAACAATGTGTAATGTGCATATAACACTGTGTAATGTGCGTATAACAATGTGTAATGTGCGTATAACAATGTGTAATGTGCATATAACACTGTGTAATGTGCGTATAACACTGTGTAATGTGCGTATAACACTGTGTAATGTGCATATAACACTGTGTAATGTGCGTATAACAATGTGTAATGTGCATATAACAATGTGTAATGTGCGTATAACAATGTGTAATGTGCGTATAACAATGTGTAATGTGCATATAACACTGTGTAATGTGCGTATAACAATGTGTAATGTGCGTATAACAATGTGTAATGTGCATATAACACTGTGTAATGTGCGTATAACACTGTGTAATGTGCGTATAACACTGTGTAATGTGCATATAACACTGTGTAATGTGCGTATAACAATGTGTAATGTGCATATAACAATGTGTAATGTGCGTATAACAATGTGTAATGTGCATATAACACTGTGTAATGTGCGTATAACAATGTGTAATGTGCATATAACAATGTGTAATGTGCGTATAACAATGTGTAATGTGCGTATAACAATGTGTAATGTGCATATAACACTGTGTAATGTGCGTATAACACTGTGTAATGTGCGTATAACACTGTGTAATGTGCATATAACACTGTGTAATGTGCATATAACAATGTGTAATGTACGTATAACAATGTGTAATGTGCGTACTCTGTATTAAACTTTGTAATTAGCAACATGCTGTGAAACTATGAATCTGTGTCTTGTATATCTCAATAGCGCAATAGTTAGAGGTGTTGATAACGTCATGAAGTTTTAAATGACAGATCCTGAGGTGAATTGAACCCTCGTGGGTTCGAATCCCAGCCGCGCTGATCTGAGAGTAAAATCTCGGACATTCACTGGACTTTACGGAAAATGGACAAAATTGCCTAACGGATTTAACAAGTGTTATTAAAAGTGATTGATATCAACGTAGTTGATCATTTCACTATTATGTGGTTATTATTATTATTATTATTATTATTATTATTATTATTATTATTATGTCACCTAAGCTGGGAAGTGTAGAAATGGATTAGCGTTATTAAAAACACGTCTGTGCTTTCCTCTTCTGTATCTGGATCGTTGAAGAATAGGCCTGCATAAACTTTCCTTCCTTACTACCCGCAGTCGCCTCTTATGCTAAGCACGGTACTGATTTGGTTTTTATTCTACAACGGCACGGACACAATACGGACCCTAATATATGACGTTATTTAATTACTTGTATTCTTTGCTATATTTCTGCATTCATGATGCTTTTAATAAATTTATGTATTTATTTATTTATTTGTCGTTATTTATTAGTGAATGGCTAAAGCATAGCAGTAAAATAAGAAGGTAATATCAACAAAATGATAATATCAACAATAAAGTTATATCGACAAAAGGCTAATAAAAACAAAAAGTTAATACCGACAAAATGGTATTTGCTATAAGAATATGTTGCTAAGATTAACGTCAATTTCGTGATATGACTGTTGCATTGTCACACTAATGACCTCATTAAGGGTTTCAAGGATTAGCCTTTGTGATTGGATCAAGTTCTAGATCAATTAAACTCCAATAGGCTACCATGCGTGAAGGAAGACTGAGTATGAATACGAACTTTGGACCTGCCACTTGGCTCAGCATGAGAGCGACTCATATTAGTGGTATTTACAAATAGACATGCAGTAAAGTATTACTGTGTACATTGAGTTGATCTAATAACGAGAGAGCGAGAGAGAGAGAGCCATGTCTATTCATAAATAATAGATAAATGCTTATTAAGTTGGTTTAGGTTTATTTATGTTTATTTAAAGATAATCACAAATTAGCCATTCGTTACATTAACTAACCCTTCCGCATCGCTCTTTAAAGCTAAAAAAGCTAATGTTAACGTCAGTTTCCTCACTCGAAAGCGATGTCAGTGACGGGCGAGCCTAGCCCTTTAATATTTGATCTACGCTGTGTGCCGACAGTAATCGAGGCCCTGCCGCGTAGCAATGCACGGATGAACTCATTCATTCATTGCTATTCATTCAGCCATACATCACTGCCTGTCGCATCTCTCCACGATCAATCGATAGTTCATATTGACCACTTTATTGCCAGGTCTAGTTAATTACACCCCGGGGCAGGTCCGGGTGGGGGGAGGTTAAGTGCGGCTCTGTGGGGGAGGGGGTGGGTTTGAAACAGCGTGCGGCTGAATAAATGTTAACCCCCCCATCCTTCTCCACTCCATCAATTGAGTCCATTCTAATACTATCATCTCTTCCTAGAGATCTATCGCTACAATCCAGCTAATGTGAACAATTGAGAATTGAGCTTTTTAATGTCTCAGACAGCACTAGATGATGCAAGTACAACAGTGGTTTTTTTAATGACCTGCCAGTATTATTTTTTACTTTCAATCGTTTTGTTGGTTTACCATGTCTTCTCTCTCTCTCTCTCTCTCTCTCTCTCTCTCTCTCTCTCTCTCTCTCTTCAGTGCACTATCAAGTGGCAGGTTCAAGGTACATAGTCATACTCAAAGTCTGCTTTCTCGCTCCATAACAGCTCTCCTTAGATCAAAAGAGTTAATCCCTTCACAAATTCTATGCCTTACCCATACTTTATGTAGCCTATAGCTTGGGAAAAGTATGGCTTCTGAGGTGGTTGCCCGTTGCCTTACTTAGTTAGATGGATTAATTACTATTTAATCCTGGGGGAAATATTTCATGGTGAGGTGGGTCCCCTCTTGCCATCCTCAGCTCCTGCCTTTAGTCGCCTCTTACGTACACGCAGCAGATTGTTTGCGGTTGCCTTATTCTGCAGTGGTCCAACCACACCCGAGCACAACAAAAGTAAAAAGTAAACACGCATTATAGTGAATAATCAACTATGTTGATATCCATCACTTTTAAAACCACATGTTTAAACCGTGAGGCAATTTAGATCATTTTCCGTATAACCAGTCCAGTGAATGTTCGAGATTTTACTCTCAGATCAGCGCGGCCGGGATTCGAACCCACAAGGATTCAAATCACCTCAGGATTTGTCATTTAAAACTTCATGACGTTACCCCTACGCTATTTAGACATTCTAAAACACGGGACACATGGAGATATGGAGGCATCGATACATGGATACATATAGACATGGAGACATGAAGATATGGATACATCGATACATGGACACATGGATACATTTATGCATGTTTTATCTGATACGACATGCTCACACAATGGTTTGGTCGTTACGCAATAGACTCATTGAGGCAGAGAGGCTGAGTTCTGTGATACATGATTGGGCTCAGGCTGCCCCGCCCTCTTTTATATGCACTATGACCCCACTGCTTCATTCGATTTGCATTCACTCTCTCTCTCTCTCTCTCTCTCTCTCTTCACCCTCTCTTATCTCTTCATTCTCTCTTTCTCGCTCTCGATCACTCTCCCCCCCCCCTCTCTCTCTCTCTGACTCTCTCTCTCTCTCTCTCCCATTCTCTCCCCCCCCCCCCTTCTATCTCTCTCTCAAGAAGTTTTAAACATAGATTATATACATTTTTGTATAGACCAACAAACCACCCAAACTATTTATCTCTAATATTTATTAAATATTTCTAACAGAGATTAAAACAGCGTTCACTGCACTTGTGCTAATTACATACTTTAGATATTTCACTTCTAAAGTTGTTGCTATTAATTTGTCTTTATATTTGTCTCATTCAGTTAATAAGATTCAGATGATGAAATAAATAAATATTAGTAGTAGAGCAAACACATTTTACTTGAACGGGTGAACGGAAGCCACCATACTTTTCCTAAAGAGAAGCCCTGGCTGACTGACCCTAGGGGTGGTGCACTGCTAGAGGAAAGGGAAGGGAGTCCGTCCCTTATCCAAATCCCATGGAAGAGAGATAATGAGAAGGCTTTATCAGATCCACGATCGATTCCAGGAACATGGAAAGCAGACTACAGTAGATGCTGTTTAGGATAATGCATACAATCAAAGTCCTTACATTAAAGGGTCCTTAGTTTCATATCCTCTCTTTTCGCTTTACTCAACTTTGTATAGGCCTATTAAACATTCTGTCGGGCTTAGCCTTTGGGCGAAGTGGCTAGAGCCTGTTGAAGAAGAGGTGAATTGAGAAAAAAGTTAATTTTAATTTAGTAGGCCTATATTTAATGCTCTATGGTTGGTCAAGTGGAATAGGGTTGTAGAATGTAGACTTTCGACTAAATACTTATTGAAGGAAATAGTATACATGCAGATGTAGAATATATATATATATATATATATATATATATATATATATATATATATATATATATATATATATAAAGACTAAATACTTATTGAAGGAATATAGTATACATGCAGATGTAGAATATATATATATATATATATATATATATATATATATATATATATTCTACATCTGCATGTATACTATTTCCTTCCATAAGTATTTAGTCTACTAAATACTGGATGGAGCCAGTGGCGAAGTCGGTTGGATACTCGACGGCGGATCAGTATGTGCGGGGTTCAAATCCTGGATTCTCCCGTCACTGATATCGCTTTCGAATGAGGAAACTGACGTTAACCTTAGCTTTACCAGCTTTTACTAAAAGCTAGATTTGTAGGTAGGCCTACGCCAGACTAGCATATTCATTCTATTATCTTTAGGCCCACCTAAAGTGAAATCATTGATAATGGATATTAACTTATAATTAGGTCCTACAGTTAATACATATGACAAAAGCGACTAGACTATTCTTATGCTAAATAATGAATTTATCTGATAAAATGTTAAATAAATTATTATTAGTAGTAGTAATACATTATTAGAAATAATTTTAAAACGTAATTAACAGAATTAATTTACGAACTATGACTCTAATTCAAGTTGTCTCTATTCCTTTTCAACCTGATATCTGAAATTGCTTTGATGCTTTAAAACTTAACAGAATTGAGTTATTTCCTCATCCAGGCGCTGTAACGAGCACAAAGCCACGGAACGACGGAACAAATTTAATTTTATTCTCCAATAAATAAAACTGTTCTGTGTGATTAGAGGCAGGGAGCGGCAGCTGGATAGTATTAGCGAGAGCACAGGCACCCAGGGGACGAGCGGCCATCGTCCCGTACAAATCCCTCTAGATTGGATTTCACACCAGACCAGTAGCTGCTTCAGTAGCTGCTGAGAGCTTTCACACTAGACCAGCTGCTGCAGCTGCTGAGAGCTTACACACTAGAGTAGCTGAACTAGAAGATTTCACACCAGACCAGCAGTTGCAGCGGTCTTTCACACTAACAGCTGTAGCAGCTACAGCGGTCTTATACACAAGCATTTACAGCACATGTAGCAGTCTTTCACACAAGCAGCTCCAGTAGCAACAGCAGATATAGAAGAACCATTCACGCCAGCAGCTGCAGCAGTTGCAGCAGAGACTTCCAAGCAATTTCAGCAGCAGTAACAGCTGCAGAAGCTACGTGAAAGCAGAAAATTTGGGGAATTCAATCTGCTAAATGTGCAATCAACGTTTCTGATGTGATTCTCCATTGTCTTCCTCACGTTGATAACGTATCTACGAGGATTGACAAGCACGGGTCCGGCAGAGACAATTAAGTTAAATAAAACGACTAAATTAAGACTAATCCTCCATTATAAATGTGCTAGTAAGACTTTTGTTAAGTTTGTAATATAGGCCTATAGCCTGTAAGACCGATGATTTCTTTTGTTGGGTGGTTTAATGATTGGTTATTTTTAGGGATGTGTAAAGTGACACTGAGTAAATTAGACATTTTGTGCATTTTGTGCATTTTGTGCATTTCGTGCATTTTGTGCATTTCGTGCATTTTGTGCATTTCGTGCATTTCGTGCATTTTGTGCATTTTGTGCATTTTGTGCATTTTGTGTTGTTCACATTTTAACAGCAAAAACTGTCAATAGTATTTCAGTCATTTCCAGTGGCGGATCCAGAAATTTGTGAGGGGGAGGGGTCTAAGGTTTTTCTGTAAAGTGTTCACAATCATTTGCCCACTTCTCCTGGACGGAGACTTCAGAATGAAATTTTATCTGCGGTCCTAAGGGGGGGGGGTGGGGGAGAATTGGCCCCCTCTGGATCCACCCCTGGTGATTTCTTGAGCTACTTATTGATTGATTAGTTTAAGTTACCGCTCTAGCAGCCTGTGTGTTTGTCTGTACTCCACATGGAGAAATTGATTGATTGTCGACATAGAGTTAATCAAACAACAGCTGAAAACTGATGTTGACATTTAAATAAACACAGGCTATAACTTACCCTGCTATACTAGATAGATAGGAAAGCAACAAAGCTGCGACAAATTTCACTTTAGTTATAGAAACTTTGCTCTATTCAACGTACACACTACACAGTATAAAACAATTTACAACATACGACAATAAATGCATTTTAAGAAAAGACCGAAAATAACTTAAGGCAGAATTAATAGTCTTATTTTGTATTAAAATTGTAGCGACATGGAACTCCATAGAGACGTTGCATGACAAATCCGATCAAAACTTTAACAACACAAATGTGATTTTCTCCGCCAGTAGCAAATACAAATAAACATAGATGAAGAATACAAGTTCATATCTGAAACATGAGCAATAGGAATACGACAAAGCAAAGCTCTGATAAAAAGCACTGCACATTTTTGTGTATAGTTTATAAACAGGACTCTACTGGATGCTCCGGAGATAACAGGACTCTAATCTGCTTGGATATGGATGAGGTGGATTGAGCTCCAGGCAGAGTCTTTTGGTTTGAATGAAGGAATCTGTATAAGAGAGTCCTGAGTTCAAATCTCCGTCGAGCCAATCTAACGGTGAACTCTGAGGATTTCACTCAATCCGTTAAATCACGCGAAGGATTTAATGACTAGCTGACCCCTAAACACTTGATGTAAAAGCGCTAGATGTCGTCATGGATGGTCATGCTGAGTGTGTTTCAATCTTTTCAAAACAGGCTGAATTGTAGCTGCAAACTTTTAGTCGCAATGGCTATACTGTGGTGAGCTGTGTTTTTCTGTGTTTTTATGGCTATACAATGGTTATACAATGTTATACTGTTTATACAATGGTTATGAAATGGTTATTGCAATGGTTATACAATGGTTATACAAGAAAACCACTAGATGTACCGACCTATAAAAGCTGTAAGGCTTTGGTTTAACGTGTGTATTCTTATTGTACTACCAAAGACTGCAATTCAGAGATTCGAACCCATGTCCTAGCCTTTCAGACAGCGTAGAGCATTTACACAGACTACTATAGAGGTTCTCGACAGTATATATTAAACGATATTCTAGGATTTAATAACAAAATATAAGCAGATTTTACCGTCACACTCGCAAGTATCTGATACTCGAAAACACCGGAATATTGAGCTGCACAAGTTATTGATATTAGTTAAATCAGCAATACAGTTAAATTCTAGTCATGTACATTAGACGACAGTACAGTATATTGTAATGTACTTTACTTGTACTTGATGAAACAGTAATCTGTCAGTAGCAACATTTGCGAACAACCTAATCAAGAAATAGTTTTTTCCAATAAAAACCTCAGGCTGATAGTGCACAGTGATTAAAGTGGAGGGGAACGCAGGTGAGCTGTGTTTTTCTGTGTTTTTCTAGCTCTAATTTTTCTTTGGTGCATTTCCCTACTAGGGTCAATATTGGATACTAGAAGACCTGTAACTACATTACGGGGGGACTCGAAAAATAACCGTTCCCCTAGCTCTCAATTCTCATTTTAACCACTGATACTGCATAAAAATACGGCACTGAAGTGGTTGTCTGTTGCTCTGACATGTGGCGTGCTCATGTAATCCTGACAACAGGAGGTTTAGGTGGAAGGTCAACAACCTATGGCTTTTTACTTTCGAGGGCATCATTGCATAGGCTAAGCTAAAAAAATTAAGCATTTCGACAAATAGCTGGAGCCAGTGGCGATGTCTGTAAGATACTCAACCGCAGATCAGTATGTGCGGGGTTCAAATCCTGGGCTCAACCGTCACTGACATCTCTTTTTAGTGAGGAAACTGACGTTAACATTAGCTTTATAATTATTTTTAAAATATTGGTAGATAGTGTGCTCCTAAAATATCGAAACAGTTTATTAAATCATAATTTATATGTCACATTGAAAGCAACATTACATAGATAGAAACATTTAACAATGTTTCTGGTAAATATTAGACTAAAATAATCAAAATTCTATTAAATTGAGAGTTGAGAACCTCGCTAAGTGAACACTAAATGTCTACAGTGTAAGACGCAAGCTGAACGAAAGAGAATGGCCTTGGAGGTATAGCTTCTAGACAAATAAATATAATACAAAACATGATAATATACTTAGAAAATAAACATTAACAAAATAAAACTTTTGAACAAATTTACCGAGCAATTCACAATCCAACGCAAAATATTGAAAAAAAACGCCGAGAGACAAATTGAATGCAACTTCATAAGAATATACAATGAATCAGTTACAGGAGAAATTGTTGCAATTTGTCACATTTAAATATTTCGCGGCAAAATAAATTTCACAGCTTTTGTGCATAATAAAAACTGGCAAACAAGAAAAGTTAACATTTAATATAACACACTGTTTTAACATTCAAACGATAACACATAAACTTAACAGAAGTTTAAATAAGAAGCATTACAATAGAATAAAGCAAAGAAAACAATAAAAATGCATAGATATAGCGATTGAATTCGTTAAAATACTGAAGCCTATCTCGGCATATAAAGAATATAAATTTTAAAGAGCCGTTAGAGGTCATCATGGACGCTCATTAGTCCTCATAACGTAGACATAAAAAATCCCTCTCAGACTGCCGTAGGCCTGTAGCCTGTAGGCCTGTCAGACTGCTGTAGACCTATAGGCCTGTCAGACTGCTGTAAGCCTGTAGCTTGTAGGCCTGAAGGCCTGTAGGCCTGTCAGACTGCTGTAAGCCTGTAGCTTGTAGGCCTGTAGGCCTGTCAGACTGCTGTAGGCCCGTCAGACTTCTGTAGACCTGTAGGCCTGTAAGACTGCTGTAAGCCTGTAGCTTATAGGCCTGAAGGCCTGTCAGACTGCTGTAGGCCTGTCAGACTGCTGTAGACCTGTAGGCCTGTAAGACTGCTGTAAGCCTGTAGCTTGTAGGCCTGTCAGACTGCTGTAGGCCTGTAGTCCTGTCAGACTGCTGTAGCCTGTGGCCAGTAGGCCTGTCAGACTGCTGGAGGCCTGTAGCTTGTAGACCTGTCAGACTGCTGTAGGCCTGTATCCTGTAGGCCTGTCAGACTGCTGTGGGCCTGTAGCCTGTAGGCCTGTCAGACTATTGTAGACGTGTAGCCTGTAGGCCTGTCAGACTGTTGTAGACCTCACTTCACAGTTCTAACTGGAAGTAGTCTACTAGAGGACACTTTGGCATCTAACGCTCATAAAAATTAAAATAGTTAACTCGTCTTCCAGGGGCGGATCCAGCAATTTTTAAGGGGGGCACGTTGTTTTGGGACAGTGTCCACGTTTTTTACGCCAAAGCCTTCACGAGATTCACTTTTTGTATACATATTTACACATACAAATATCTATGAACATAATGAAAATAAATTTTATCGAGGGGCCTAAGAGAGGGACGGCCTCCTTGCCCCCCCCCTCCTCTGGATTCGCCACTGGTATCTTCATAAATAACGGGAGCAGTAAAGGCAAGATTTACAAGCATTTAGATGTTGAAATTTTACACTATGCTTAGAGCCAGGCGACAATATAAATAGAAAGTTGGAGCTAAAGACGTATTGCCTGTAAGCTGGTTCATTCAAATTATCAAAAATTCGCAAAAGTAAAAAACTTGTAAGTTCTTTAAACGAGTAAAACGTATACAAATCTAGTAAAACATTAAAATATTCTGTCAATAGGCTAGAAAATCAAAAATTGTAATATACTAAACACTTAGATGGTACACTACAAATAATTATAAATAAGGCTACGAAGCAGTTTGATGTCAGCAGATTTGTACCACATGGATGCTAGAATCCTGTCGGATATAAAACCCATTGGATTTCGGCCCCACTGGCTTTAAAAGCCGCGACCGTATGCTTCCTAGGCATGTTGCCCATTCGTCCATAAATCCGGTACAAAATAGTATCAATATGTGATAATTCCCATTGATAACTCCAATAATTAATTTATCATTGTACTTGGTAATTGCTAGTTATTCTCATTGTAACTGATAAAATGATTTTTCAAAATGAAAATAGTTTACTGATGGTTTCTATTTAGAAGTATGTTGATGACTCTAACGGAAACTATACGCAAATTACTTTTTAGATCTAATTGATTAATTTAACTGACACTTCTAATCAATTAACTGACTGTTTAACTGACACTTCTAATCAGTTAACTGACTGTTTTAAGTGAAACTACTAATCAATTAACTGACTGTTTTAACTGACACTTCTAATAAATTAACTGATTGTTTTAACTGACACTTCTAATCAATTAACTGACTGTTTTAACTGACACTTCTAATCAATTAACTGACTGTTTTAACTGACACTTCTAATCAATTAACTAACTGTTATAACTGACACTTATAATCAATTATCTGACTATTTTAACTGACACTTCTAATCAATTAACTAACTTTTATAACTGACACTTATAATCAATTATCTGACTATTTTAACTGACACTTTTAATCAATTAACTGACTGTTTTAACTGACACAATTAATCAATCAACTGACTGTTTTAACTGACTAATCAATTAACTGATTGTTTTAACTGACTAATCAATTAACTATAATGAAGCCGGAAGCTTACAGTCTCTACTCAGATGTTTACTAAGAAGTCCACGTAAACACGCCACCTGATGACGAAGTGTTTCAGCCTCTACGCTCAGTCCCTCATTCTGACCTTTCAACTCCGCCACTCGACCCTCAAGCTGAGCTATCTGCTCCAGTTTCCTTGACCTACATTTCCTCGCAGCCATTCTGTTCCTTGCTCTCTTTCTCTCCAGTTTCATCACCTCCTGGTTTTCCATGCAGATCGGAGAGATTGGCGGAGTATAGCCAAGGCTGGGCACCATTTGCGGCTCATCTTTCAGCTGGTGGATTCTCTTCAGCGTAGGGACCCCACCGCCAGGCTGGAAGGAGAGGGAAACATCGGAACTGCTGAAGGTTAGCCTGGAGTGATATGTGGAATGTGGAAGAGGTGGAGAGGAAGAAGAGGAAGAGAGCTGTTGTGGGGACCCACTGGTCTTATGATGCACCGTACAGCTTGTGGCCGGTCTAATCACAAACGATGTCAAACTGGTTGCTTCTAACTTGGGTTTAGCTAAACCCGGATTATGGAAATTATTCGAGTAAATACCGGAGTTAAAATCAGAGCAAATGTTAGATGTTGAGGGTTTTGGGTCAGTCTCACTATAAGCAGGAGATCCCTTTCTTTTATGAAGCTCCTCTAAGGCATCGACAAACCCTCTAGCGTAAGCTTCTTGTTCCTCAGTCACCTTCGCTTCACTATCCATCGTCGTCAGTCCATTTATCTGACTCCAGCTGGGGACGAGATCGGTTGAAATATCAACGTCGTGGAGAAGGAATCGATCAAGGTCTGGAGATGGAAGACCGAGATCGACGGAGGATAGAAGGCCATCGAGGGGTTGTTCCAATTTAATGTCGACGTGGTTGAAGAGGTTCTGTGGTCTCATCTTGCTGACGGAGGAGTAAGAGCTTTGAGAGAGTTCCTCATAAAGAGTCGTATCCATGTCCTTCTAGGTGGATTAACTACGCTATCGACTATGCTACACGAGATTAATATCGACTCACTGAAATGCTGCCTATGAAACTGAAAGTTGAATCCTGCTATGCTATAGCATTGTTGAATACGCCTGTCTATCGTATCTACTCTGAAATACTAGCCTGAAAATACAATTAAAATACAAATAACATATACAACTGATTTTAGCGGCTTTCTATGGATAGCATTGCCGTAACACATATGCTATAAAGTATATATACATATATATATACTTTAAATATGTATATATATACATATATATATATATATATATATATATATATATATATATATATATATATATATATGAAGTATATGTATCGTCAAAGTCTGGTTTAACATTAGTTTCATTACAGGATGAGACATCAGTGCCATCATGCGGCTGATGTACGCAAGCCCTTATTATCTAATATACAACAATTATCGCTTGAGATATTATGTATATAGTGTTTATGTTGATATTATGACTCAATTATGACAGATAGATTTCAATCAATTAACTATTTAATCATCAAGAATTAATAAATAATGTATTTTAATCATTCAATCAAATATATGAGGTTTCTATTAGCGATATAACGAGGAAGACTAAGTCTCCTAACAACACCAATGAGAACTAATCCTGTAATCGTCATTGTTTAGTCGTGTAATCGTCATCGTGTAATCGTCATCGTGTAATCGTCAGTGAAATTTATAATATCGACAGATCGCTCCGTAGTTTACCAACTATTTAAACAAAATACCTGCCTAAAAATTAAATACCTGACTTCAAAATGGTTACAGCAGAAAACCTCTTTTAAAAACGTACTGCTGACTATAAGTCTACAACCACGATGGACTTCTGAAGCCTGTCTGGAACAGTCCTGTACACGAGGCTAGGGCTGCGGGGGGTGCTCAGGCCGTGTAGCCTGCAAGAGATAACAGCGCGTGTTACATACATGGGCGCTACTGTTAACCGTTGAGCGTAGAGTAAACAGAGCATGCTCTCTGCTCATTGCACACAGCAGCAGCAGCTGCAGCAGCTGTGTGGGAGCAGCAGCAGCAGTAGCTGAGAGCAGCTGCGAGCAGCAGCTGTGTGGGAGCAGCAGTTGTTTGAAAGCAGCATCTGTGTGAGAGCAGCTGAGAGCAGCTGCGAGCAGCAGCTATGTGGGAGCAGCAGTTGTTTGAGAGCAGCATCTGTGTGAGAGCAGTTGTGTGAGAGCAGTTGTGTGAGAGCAGCTGAGAGCAGCAGCTGTGAGAGAGCAGCTGGGAACCTCCCGTGTGTGGGAAGCAATTCTGTAGCTAAGTGTGTATGGGATAGAACCTCTCTTTCTGTCAGTCTCTCTCTCTCTCTTTCTCTCTCTCTCTATCTCTCTCTCTCTCTCTCTCTCTTTCTCTCCCTATGGTTATATCTCATTCGCACTCTCTCTCTCTCTCTTCTTCTCTCTATCTTGTTACATCTTTCTATCTCTCTATCCATCTATCTCTGTCTCTCTCTGTCGCATCAAAAGTAGGCCTATTGATCTCTCTCTTTTCCTCTTTCATTTTCTCCCTCTCTCTCTCTCTCTCTCTCTCTCTCTCTCTCTCTGGACAACAACAACTTGACTACAAGTCAATCTGAAGACAAATCATGGACACATACATGTGTATGTCCTGATTAACAAATCTTCTATCAGTCGAATCCTAGATCATACCATACTTACTCCTCTACCCCCCCCCCCCTCCCTACTTGCTAACCTTGCACGTACACAAGCAATATGTGTGCATATCCAAACACACACACACACACCTACACACACAAACATACATACACACGCCTACACATACACTCACATGTGAACATACATGCACGCGCTCACGCCCACGCGAATAAACTCACTATTGCACACGTCCGCACGCACACACATACACACACATACACACACGCACGCATACGCACACTAAAACCCAGACATATCCGGAAGCACAGGATCTGAGGATCAGATAAATATTCACTGGTTAAATGTAGTAGCTGCTGCAGCAGCTAAGCTACAATAGATCAGCTAGATGTAAGATGCTACTTAAGCTACAATAGAACGGCTGTTCTAACAGCTAAGCTATAATAGATCAGCTGATCTAACAGCTAAGCTATAACACAGCTCATAGCATCATGTCTTGGAATACTGCAACATCATCATCTTCTTCTTCTTGCCATGAATCCCAGTTTATTTAGGGTCGGGATTGAATTATCATTGGAGGACTGTAACCACAATCCTAAATTTAAAATTACAACATGCAGGAATTACATTATTATAATTAAATCTAGATTTTAAAAATAAGTTACAAAATTTTCAAAATTGCTTTTTTCAAAAATCAAAACTTTTGAAAATTATGTCAACAAAAGCAATAGTTGTCGGCAACTTTATCAACTGAATTAAAAAGTAAATGTTTAAAATATCACCCGTCTTGTATCCGCTGAAGAATATACCAAACGCAAACTGCGCGTGTGGTAAGGGGCGACTAAGCGTGAACTGAGAAAAGAAACAGGGACCACCTCAGAAGCCTTATTATTCCAAAGCTATAGGCTACATTAGGGCTGTTAGATGATTTAAAGACCCACACATACGTAGACATGAAGAGGAAAGCGGAAGATAGAGAAGAGTGGAGGTGCTATATGCCATGGACCTGCGAGTAGGCGGTGCACTAAGAGAGAGAGAGAGAGAGAGAGAGAGGTTACATTAATGTGTGGATAAGGCATAGTCTATTGGAAGAGATTAACTCGTTGATCGAAGGTTTGCTCTATATACAGCGTGACAAGTTGTAAGCAGGAATATTTACGTTTGATCTGCAACTTAACGCAACACTACAGAGAGATGCAAAATATAGTAAATTCTAATAAAGTAACAAAACGTTCTTTATCAGCTTTGACTAATGAAATCATTTCAACAAATTTCATCAAGGTTATTCTGATAAAAGGTAATTATTATGTCTCCACATCATGGGACTAGGAAGCTAACGTTAAAGTGGTATTGTATCATTTTACCGACTTCGGCACTGGCTCCAGCCAGTAGCGATGTCGGTAAGATACTCGACCGCGGATCAGTATGTGCGGGTTCAAATCCTGGGCTCGCCCGTCACTGCCACCGCTTTCGAGTGAGAAAACTGACGTTAACATTAGCTTTAGCTATTTTAATGAGGTATAGATCGGGACTGGCCTGTAATGGGTGAACACTTCGTTACTACCACACACCTCTAGTACAGAGCTCCTGTAGTTGAACGCTGATGTTCTGAGTTCTGTAGTTGATTAGTGAGACTGTTCCAGTCAGGCGTGGTCTGAAATATCTAATAGCACTTCTATAGTGCTCTGTGGGGGGCTAAACAGTTGTGTAAGAGGGGGGTGGGGTGCTACAAGTGGGGAGGGGCTTAAATATAGCGAAAGTTTAGATGAAGATTTTGAAACAGCTATTATTTTATTTATTTTTTCACCAACACAATGGTAGACAAACATAAGAAAAGGGAACAAATAAATATATATAACAGCCATATGACAGCGTTGGTACGATGTACATATAGTAAATTTGCTCAAAGAGTATGACGGTATATAACTGTGTCAGGACTTCTAAAAAGTTTTAACTTTGAAGTTTATGAATCTACTTAAAAATGTAGAAAAAGGTGTGCACTGTATAGACATCACGTGACTGTTGATTGCTTTACTAATAACTGCTGAAACAAGTATGGTCGAGATTCTTTAAATTAGTTGTGAAATTCGGCCGACTGGTAGGTCCAATTCTGCCGACAATATTCATGTTTGTAAAGTGAAATATTTTGTTTGAGCACGTCCTGAGTTATGTACGTTGAGCCTAAACTCTCGTAGAGAGGGTTAACTGGGCTTTGAACTCACGCCGCTTTCTTTTGAGGCAAACGCTCGAACCGTTACACTATTTCCACACTTTTAATTAATGACTATAAAAAATGCAGTAAAACTTCTCCATGACCGTGAAAGGTCTAGCTGCTACGTACACCGGTTGTGGTCTTTGTTACTGTATTAATTGACTCTCGATATGTACGTTTAGAGCTACTCTGGTGCACTTTTAATGCGTTGGTATCTGATAAATTAAATTACTAAACTGAATTGATTGACAGAGCATAAAAGGCAGATCTAAAATGAGGTTAAAGTTGTGTAGTCTATTTCTTATTATTAGCAAGGTTTTCTTTACGGAAATGTTTATTTATGACGGCGATGAAGACTTCAGAGCCGGCTATCAACACCCGATACTGTTACTAGCCAACTACGTTGGTTTTAAGATATCAAATTCTTACACTTCATTATACCAGAAATAGTAGGATCTACAGCTATAGGTGCTGAAACCTTCCTGGTAAAATCTCTCTTCACGGCTGATTTTAAGTTATTAAAGTTTCATCAAATGATAGAGAGAGAGAGAGAGAGAGAGAGAGAGAGAGAGAGAGAGGGAGGAGAGAGATAGATATAGATAGAGCTAGAGATAGAGAAAGAAATAGAGATAGAGATAAAGATAGAGATAGAGATAGAGAGATAAAGATAGAGATAAAGAGATGGAGACAGAGAGAGATAGAGAGAAGCAGAGATAGTGATAGAGATAGAGATTCAGATAGAAGGGAAACAAAGAAGACAGAGACAGATATACAGAAGACACACACTCACACACAGAGAGGGAGAAAGAGAAAGAGAGAAAGAGAGAGAGAGAGAGAGAGAGAGAGAGATAGTTTGAGAGATCTAGAAGGAAAGCGTAGGGTGTATATTTACATGTTAACACAAGCTGGCCAGTGTTTTCTCTGCTTTAAGATAGCATCACTTGGAGCTAGAGTTACATCAACAATCTCCCGTATAGACTTCCTTTATGAGATTATAAAAGCTGTTGCTTACTATCACAGCCCGTCCAGTCTTCATAAAGCCGTCAAGTGATATTAAACGGCTTATCAGTAAAAGTTGATTTCATGCTTGCCTCAACTGCAGAGAGTTCAGGTTTCGACTCCAACCAGTCTGTGACGAGTGTGCAACACATCAAATTGCAGTCACTTTTTGTTGTTTTTCTTGATTTTATTTTATTGTAGTTTTCGGATCCTTTTTTGTCTGCGCATACACTACGTGTACTGTATATCGTATAAGTTCTTCTAGTAAACAGCTTGGGTAAATAGTTTTCTCAGAGAATGAAGCCCCTGCCCAGTAAATATTTGTTGAAGCTGAGGAAGGCATAGGAGGCCCACTTCATCATAAGCAGAATCCCCCAAGAAAATGTTATATAACAATAAATATAGCAATATTTAAAGCGGTCAAATAATATCACTATTTAAAACGGTCAAATAATATCGATATCCAAAACGGTTACATATTAACGATATTTCAGTTTCAAAATCAGGTAATCTTAAATAAGTCTAATTAAATCAGCCTTAAATCACTCTATTACAAAAGTACTCATTAAAAACCTCTGTTATGCTGTCATAGTAATAAAATCATGCACATCTGGGGGAAGGATCTTAACATTCACAGCTGTTGGACGAGCAGTGTTAAACGCTATGTATTAGCCACACTCGTTGCGCGTGTAGACCTCAGCTGTTTTAACATCTGCCTATGCTTGCACTCATTCGTGATGAGAGGAAATCATCAACTCGCCGACGAGACGAATAAAAAATACAACCGCTGCAAAAAACACAGCGCCACTTAATGTATATAGATCTATGATCATTGGTTTAGACATCACTAGCGACCTCTTAAGGTCTGTAGATCTGTCTGTACGTTAAATTCTTATTGATTGGTTGATTGATTGATTGGTTAATTGATTGATTGATTGATTGATTAATTGATTGGTTAATTGATTGATTGATTGGTCGATTGATTGATGGATTAATTGATTTATTTATTTATTAATTGATTGATTGATTGATTAATTGATTGATTGATTGATTAATTGATTGATTGATTGATTTATTTATTAATTGATTGGTTGATTGATTAATGGCTAATTGACTGATTGATTGATTGATTGATTGATTGATTGATTAATGGATTGATCGATCAATTGATTGATTGATTGGTTGACTGATTGATTGATTGGTTGATTGATTGATTGATTGATTGGTTGATTGATTGATTGATTGATTACATTGATTAGATTATTAGAATTGCTTGAAGCATCATGCCTCAAGCAATTCTAACATACACGTATCCAAAGCCACGTAAGTTTTCAGTTCATTCACACATTAATGTTAAGGTCGGTAAGACAGTGTCTCCTTTCATTAGTTAGCTGCATAATAAGACTAAAATGTGGCCGACAGACATACATGTAGAACTTCACTCAGTATCTATGCGCACAAAGCGAATGAACCGTTAGATCTTCATGAAAGTGGACAGGCTTTCGTTAGAGAGATATCACAATACAGACCAGCAATCGATCCAAATTAGAATCCGTAGCATTGGATTTGAATTCCAGCTGCGTTCACAATGTGAACTCAATTCCTCCACTAACTTCCGTTCCCTTCATAACACTCCCTCTACACATTTCCTTCTCTCTCGTTCTTTCGCTCTCTGTTCCTCTTGTTATTTATCTCTCTCTCTCTCTCTCTCTCTCTCTCTCTCTCTCTCTCTATGTTTCTCACATTCTAAAAGTTTTATTCTTAATTTTCATATCTACCTCTATCGAATATTTAGGCTCTCTCTCTCTCTCTCTCTCTCCCTCTCTTACTCCTTCCCTCTCTCTAATTCAAACTCTTACGCGCACACACCTCCTTTCTCTCTCTCTCTGTCTCTCTGTTTCTCTGCCTTACTGTGTCCTTCCTCTCTCTGTCTCTCTGGTTCTCTCTCTCTCTCACTCACTCTCTCTCTCTCTCTCTCTCTCTCTCTGCTCAAGGTTACTATGGTAACAGTGTAGCACGTGACCAGAGTTCTCGAGTGGTTAGTGTCACGTGACAGATCAGCTGATCGCCCTATTGAGACACAGAGATCATCACTAGTGACTGATATTTCGTTGTAAGCTCTTTAGATTCGTATAGCTCCATCACAATCTGACCTATATGTACTATAAACATCTCTTTCTCTCTCTTAGTGCACTGTCTACTGGCAGGTCCATGATATATAGCCCCTCCACTCTTCATGTCTTCCGCTTTCCTCTTCATTTCCACATATGAGTGGGTCTTTAAATCGTTTAACATACCTAATCTCGGCCTGCCTCAGCCTCTTTTTCCTACCGTACTACCTTTTAGACTACATTCCTACTGTACAAATATAAGTTAATTAAAGTTACATAACGTATTCCTCGAAAATAATTTAGGTGAAATGATTACATTCTCCAGCTGTCTTATTTTCATAATTTCTTTATTTCTTGATATTAAAAATACGGTGATAGCGCTTAGGCCTAAATGTTTGGATTCATCAGAGACAAATCACAGGAAGATGCAAATAGCTTTCACTAAGCGTTGAAGAGGAGGACGGGGGAGGCAATCCATGCAGAATTTGTGACACTTGTCACAAATCATTTGATTCGAGATTATTGTCCCCCTTCCAGCCAGGGATTATCACCTTCCAGCCAGGGAGTATCATCTTCCAGCCAGGGAGTATCATCTTCCAGCCAGGGAGTATCATCTTCCTGTCTGGAAAGATAATGTATAGATGATCGTAGATAGATGATCGTAGATAAATGATCGTAGATAAATGATCGTAGATAGATGATCGTAGATAAATGATCGTAGATAAATGATCGTAGATAGATGATCGTAGATAGATGATCGTAGATAGATGATCGTATATAAATGATCGTAGATAGATGATCGCAGATAAATGATCGTAGATAAATGATCGTAGATAGATGATCGTAGATAGATGATCGTAGATAAATGATCGTAGATAGATGATCGTAGATAGATGATCGTAGATAAATGATCGTAGACAAATGATCGTAGATAAATGATCGTGGATAAATGATCGTAGATAAATGATCGTAGATAGATGATCGTAGATAGATGATCGTAGATAGATGATCATAGATAAATGATCGTAGCTAAAGGATCGTAGATAAATGATCGTGGATAAATGATCGTAGATAAATGATCGCAAACAAATGATCGTGGATAAATGATCGTGGATAAATGATCGTGGATAAATGATCGTGGATAAATGATCGTAGTTAGATGATCATGGATAGATAAAACTGGCAAAGCTAATGCTAACGTCAGTTTCTTCACTCGAAAGCGATGTCGGTGACGGGCGAGCCCAGGATTTGAACCCCGCACATACTGATCCTCAGTCGAGTATCTTACGACTTCGCCACTGGCTCCAGCCGATCGCTGCGTGGATGGGAGGGTGAGATTTCGCAGTGCTGGTGGAGGGTGATACACTTCTAGGCACGCATTTATTTGTCAGTCAGAGGGGGGGGGGGGGGGCTGAAGACCCGGAGGCCCGTAACGGACAGCTAGACTAATGTAATATCCGCTCACAAGCTACACCCCCACCCTCTACACCCCTGCCCCCCAACCCTTCTCTTCTCTCAACTGTCGGCTCCCTGCTGCATCAATTTCACTTTTAAACTTTCATGTAACGCATCCTTCTCCGCTAAATCCACACCACTTTCATTACCTCATTTATTCAACCCAACTCATCATGCTCACTCTACCCACTCTACCCACCCGAGCTCACTCATACGCCATCCCAGTTCACTTGTTGTTCTTATTTAACCACGTTGTTTCACTTGTTGCTGTTATACAACCACGTTGTTTCACTTGTTGCTGTTATATAACCACGTTGTTTCACTTGTTGCTCTTATATAACCACGTTGCTTCATTAGTTGCTCGTAAACAATCAACTTGCTGACTTGTTGCTCCTATAGAACTGTGCTTGTTGTTCACTTTCTGCTCCTATATCTCGGTGTTGTTCGTTGGTTGCTCACACAAAACCTCTGATGAATTGAGACATGACAAGTCGTCACTGTTGATTCACTGGTCACTATGACAGGAGTTTAATATCTCCAGCATCAGATCAACACGCAATGGAGTCCGTTCAACCACTTCCCTTCTCTCATATTAATGATATGTCGCAATTTGTTCAAATTTAGGAGGATATGAAAAAGATTCTTTGCTAAAGGATATCTCAAAGAATTTCGCGGACGCTATCGCCTAGGCTCCAGAAATTGCTACAAAAATTTAAACGAATGCAAATGTCTCAAATAGAGGATTGACTGATGGATGATATGATATAGGACAGATAGGATTTGAGACGGTCTATTCGTATCCCGACCCTAGTTAAACTGGGATTCAGGGAAGATGATGATGATCGGAGACTATAATAAATAGAAGAATAATGTATTAAATAATCTGAGCTCTATGTTTATGTACATCATCGCATAGAAAGATCCAGGCCCTGTCTAGGATTTCTGCAATCACATCAATCAACATTTGATACTTTTAAGTATTAATGTCATACATTTTTCACCTAGCAATTGCCTTTTCATGATTTTCTTGTTTAATTTTAATATTTAGTTTTTGTCGGCTACATTGGACGAAAGTTTATTAGAACCAAAGTAAATCAAATATGATAAATCACAGTACACAGACACATCATGCAAACATAGGCTAACATGTAATATCAATGTAACTAAATTTATTGATAGCACCCTATACATGAAACTAAATTTATTGGTAACACCCTATATGTGAAACTTAATTTATTGATAGCACCCTATACATGAAACTAAATTTATTGGTAGCACCCTGTAGGTCGGTGGCGCGGAGGTCACGCAGATTTCATAATAGAACACAAACAATGGCGTGTCAGAGATAACACTAGGGTGAGTGGAGGGAAGGGGGTGAGGGGTGATAAACCATCTACTGGAATGGAAGCTATGTGCTTTCATCTTTTATACCTCATACTCAAATCGTTTTGCATATAAAAATCACAGATTATTGAAAATTTAAAAAAAACACCGACTCCCGAATAAATCGAATGAGTTATACTAACCATCCCTGAGTAATAAGTGAACTGGAGTGTATAACATATCTGGATAATAAGAGATTAATATAACATATCTGGATAACGTAACAGTAGATCTAAGTAACACGTCTGGTTAACAATAGATCTAGGAAATATTTCTAGATAACATGCAAGTGAGTAAATATCCCAGAATAGCTTGTGAACTAGACAATATTTCTGTCTATCATGTGACCTAGATCTTTGTTATCTATCATATATTTCGTGAACGGTTGGGTTCATGTAAATAAGGCTCAAAATGTTGAGTTTTAACCTTACATTTCACGGAAAAACAATGACGTCTGAAGTAATTAAGTTGTTTGTACATATTTTGCTCGATTATATAGTTTGGCACATTTTATGAGATTTTGATCGTATTCTATCAACATCGCTACTGGCTGGAGCCAGTGGCGATGTTGATAAGATATTCGATCGCGGATCAGTATGTGCGGGGTTCATATCCTGGGCTCGCCCGTCACTGACATCGCTTTCGAGTGAGGAAACTGACTTTAACATTATAGCTTTACCAGATTTTGTATCGTTCATAATACCAATATGTTTACAGTATTGAAAGTTTTTATTTTCCACTTGTTATCAGTGTCCAGTAACATCACGTAATTAGAGATCAAATGGTACCAAACAGAGGAAATCGGTGTAGTAATATAGAACGATGCAATGAGTGTAACAAAACGTAGCTACTAAATTTAATGTAAAGTACTGCAAAAATTTCACTGCTTATGCCATCTCTCGAATAATGCTAAAACTAGTACACCTGCGTCATCTGTTGAATATATTATTAAAATTAAGACTGCACTTCTGGTGTCATCTAACGAGTAATGTAACAATATTATATTATATCATTATAGTATATTATGTAATGAAAAAGTTAAAGCTTGCTGCAGTTTAATGATTAGGTGTAACAGTATTCTGGTGTTTCATCTTTTTATTTTTTATATTTGGCTTTTGCTGTTTAAATACTATTTCCCATTTTCTCTATTTTCCTTTTTTCAAATTTTCCCCTTTATCGTTCTTTGGCACTCACGTACACACACACTCCCTTGCTCTCCTTCTATCACTCCTTTCTTCCTCTCTCCCCTCTCTCTTTTTCTCTCTCTCTCTCTTTCTCTCTCTCTCTCTCTCTTTCTGACTCTCTCTAACTCTTTCTTTTTCTTCTCTCTCTCTCTCTCTCCCTCGCTTTCTTTCTCTCTACGTCTACCTTATACCATACTCACTCTCTCGCATTCTTTCTTGTTATTTACCTCCATTTCCCACTCTCTCCTCTCTCTCTCTCTCTCTCTCTCTCTCTCTCACACACACACACACACACACACACACACACACACACACACACACACACTGGTGGGTGTCTCACTGCTCAGCAACGACCCCTGCACATACAGATACGAGCAGCATCATAAACAGTTCATATCACGTTTACTATTAGCGTCGCATACTTTAACAACAAACCATCTATTCTTCATTCCACATACTCTACTAGTGGCATTGTAGCATTAGGCCTACAGCTTACTATATAATAATTTATGTGTTGTTGTTGTTTCAAGAAATCATAATGCTATTTTGAAATATTATCATCCGGTATAATAACTTCCAGTGTACTAGCTTTTCGTTACCACACTGATACAACTACGAAGAAAAGCTTAAGATATTTTAGAATAACTTAAGTTCGAATAAGTTCAGTAATATAATTTTAAATCACTGATAAATACTAGTTAGAAGTGATTTGTCTATTATTCGAACGATATATTGATTTCCAGTTCAAGTTTGATTTTAGATAAGAAGATCATCGTCTATATATATACATACATATATATAAATATATATACACAATTTGTAAGCATTCGCTAATTTGTAGGACTCAACGAAAGATTATTAACAAATAGATACCTATTGATAGTCTATATAAGCCTAATAGTAAAGATAAAAGAAATTCTATAACTAGATTAATTAATTAACACGCATTATAGTGAAATGATCAACTATGTTGATATCTATCACTTTTAATAACACACGTTTAAATCGTAAAGCAATATAGTCCATTTTCTGTGTAACCAGTCCAGTGAATTCCGAGATTTACTCTCAGATCAGTGCGGCTGGGATTTGAACCCACGAGGGTTCAATTCACCTCAGGATCTGTCATTTCAAACTTCATGACATTACCCTACGCTATTAGGACATTCAATTATACACAGGAATAATAAAAATAAATAATAGTAATAGAAAGATAATACACAAGAATGCTCTGCTCCTATCACTTGCTCATTGTATGGCTTGTGCTCACTGCTCCTGCTCTATCTACCACCTCTACAGAGCGCAGCCTAACTGGAGGCGTGGCCTATTCACTGTCGGCGGAGCTATCAGGTCACGTGACACAGGGAAAGAGGTGTGACGTATCAGTGGGTGTGGCTACCTTCAACTTATATATTGGTTGTGCAGGTAATCGATATTATATAATAACGTAAAACTTATAAAAAGCTAAGGTTAACGACAGTTTCCTCACTCGAAAGCGATGTCAGTGACGGAGCCCAGGATTTGAACCCCGCCCATACAGATCCGCGGTCGAATATCTAAACGACTTCGCTACTGGCTCCAGCCAGTCTATTGATAGAATTTGTTTAAATTAGTTTTAGATTACAATTTATGACTACAATTTTTATTTCTTCAGTCCTATTTTATTAATTGCGTAATTGTTGTTGCGCTCATCCAGTTCGAATGTTCACCCTCCCCATCGCCATTAAGCGCTGATGGCCCCCGAATGTTTAAGCTAAACTCTTTACAAAGTTCTAGGAAAATTAGGTTCAAAACGAGAAAATTAGAAAAAATAGAAAAATCTGGAAAAATATGACAAACCGTAGAAAACTACTATGTACACAGTAACTGTTCTGCAGAAATTGAACATGACGGGCATACTGACATCGCTTTCGAATGAGGAAACTGACGTTAACCTTAGCTTTATCAGCTTTATCTTCACAACTGATGAACTAATCTGCCGTTTTAACGACTTCCAGGATAATTGCTAGTACAAGTAGACTGCAGAAAATTGTTTTATTCTAATGTACATAAAAATTAATTTAATTTGAAAATTATTTATTCGGCTGGGGAATACATAAAAATATTTATATTTTATAGATATTTTACATATAATAATTTTTATATATCTATGCAAATTAAAAATTATATAATTTATTCAGAGTATCAGAGCGCCATGTTGTGATCTTTAAACATCGAATGTTGTTTTATATCTCAGGTCACGTGATGAAGGGAGATCTACCATTCATCGTCGTGTCCAACTCAACGGGCTCATTTGAATCAACGCTTAACATCCACTGGACCCGTGAGACACCAAAACTCTGCACAGTCTTACTGTGCCAAACCAAAGACAAATTTTGTGCCAGTTCTGAAATAGACCTCTCGTCGACTGCATCTTCGACAAGTGCGCACAAACAACGAACCATCGATTTCTGCTTTTCTGACGAAGTCTCTGAAATTGAAATTCTTGTTAGTAGAGCAACAACAACATCAGCTGCTGCTGTGGACGTAGGAAGAAAGTTGAGGAGAAGTTCAGATGCTCAGGGAGACATTTCTAAGAGCAGGGTAGTATCTAAGAGAAGTACCTGGAATGAAGATGATTTGAGCTGGTTGAAGAGATTCCACAATGATGACAAGATACCCAAAGCTAGCAAAGATAACAAAGTAAGATCAAATGCGATGCAGAACCATCAGGGTGGTGGTATCCATGGTGATGTCATCCAAGGTGGTGGTATCCATGGTGATGGCATCCAGGGTGGTGGTATCCAGGGTGATGGTATCCAGGGAGATGGTATCCGTGGTGATGGTATCCAAGGTGGTGGTAACCAGGGTGGTGGTATCCATGGTGATGGTATCCTGGGTGATGGTATCCGGGCTGGTGGTATCCAGGCTGGTGGTAACCAGGGTGGTGGTAACCAGGGTGATGGTATCCAGGGTGGTGGTATCCATGGTGATGGTATCCAGGGTGGTGGTATCCATGGTGATGGTATCCAGGGTGGTAGACCTAGAAGACTGTGGGAGGGTGCTGAGGATGAGGTGGGGTTTATCAAGAGAAATGAGAAGGTGGGGTCGCTAAGCAGGGGTGGAAAATTTCAGGAGTTGGGAAAGAGAAAGTGGAAGGAATCAGATTTATCCTGGCTCTAGAGCCTACATAGACTCTTAGGTTATCATTCTCGTTAAGATCTATAGGCCTAGGCCTAAGTAACTGGTCGAATACGCTAGTCTACCCTGGTATCTACTGTAGTACGATAAATGATTCCATGTAATTCATCCTCTGCAGCTGAGTATCATCTCTAAATGAGTATCATCTAATCATCATCTAATCATCTAATCATCATCTAATCATCTAATCATCTCTAATGAATATCATCTAATCATCATCTAATCATCATCTAATCATCATCTAATCATCATCTAATCATCTCTAAATGAGAGGTCGTAGCACTATGTGCACAGTAATGCATACTGAAGTACTGTATAGGGGATTGCGGAAATGTTCTTATTTTATAGACCACGGCTAAGTTCAGTATTTGAATGTAAATCACAAACTATAGGTTCGGATCTCTCCGCAGCGTTTTGAAGCCAAACTATGAAAAATATTTTGATATACTACAGGAGAAGGTTGACATTTATCACTTCACGACTTTTCTAATGATAATTTTTCATCAGCACCAACCAGTGACTGTTGTGTAGGCAACAATTCTAACTACCGTCCATCGACCCTAGCTTTGTACTGGCATTATTCAATGTTCTATCCGTGTTGTGTCCGCGCCACTGAATAACAGACCAATCATAAACGATGAGATGACCAGGAAAAAAATGTTAGTAGGAATATGTACCCTGAGCCCGCCACTTAATAGAACATTAGTAAGAGAGAGAGAACGAGAGAGAGAGAGATCGAGAGAGACAGAGAGAGACAGAGAGAGAGACAAAGTGAAAGAGAAAGAGAGAGACAGAGACAGAGAGAGAGAGAGAAAACGAGAGAGAGAGAGAGGACAGAGAGAAGTGAGTGAGAGTGAGAGACAGTAGAGAGATTTGATTTATTAATTAACCGGACTTGACTCTTAAGTTTCCAGTGGTTTATGAATGTACAGCATATTGTACGAGATAATGCACCTGCTTTTTATTGTTTCAATTCCATGTCCACATCAATAATGAACACCCTTGTGAATAATGACAACAGTACATGTATAGCTAGTAGGCCTACATGGGCTTCTTCCTGTTCTACGGTAAGTATTGTTCGTATCGTAGAGACCTGCACTCACTGACCTGTTAGTTTTGCTAGTTCATAAATATTTCAAGGACTTGCAGTATATTCCACATACCTGGGTGTGGTCAGGATTACAATAATCATTCAAGCGCTTCTACTGGAAAAAGACAGCCAGGGCAGATTCTAAAGCAAGCAGAAGAAAATCATCTTGAATCTTAAATGTCCTTAAAAAATTGTTAGACCAACGTAATTAATACGGTCTTCCTCTTCCACTTCTGGGCTATATTTAATTTAATTTAATTTATTTTAATTTAAGAAGAACTATAGAAGAGATGATATAAATGAATAATTCTGAGAATCTCTTAAGGTCATGGCCACGTTGTATGAGAAAGTTGGCAAAGACTGATCTAACTAACCAAGTGAGCTCTCACAAGTTAGGACTAAAGCTTAAAACAGTAAATAATAACATTTTGCCCTGATATTATTCACTGAAAAGTACGAGTCTTATCTGATCAAATGAGTTGATCACATTATCTGATCCAATGATCTGATAAAATTCTCTGATCAACAACTGCTAGTTTATTAAACTAATGAACTTAAAACTTTCATATCACACAAAAAATTTCCTAAGTATTTCAGTATGACTATGAGTAAGAAATGCATCCAATTGATCTATATCTCTATAGATCAATTGGATAGAGAGTGTGAGAGAGATAGAGAGAGAGAGAGAGAGAGAGAGAGAAAGAGAGAGAGAGAGAGAGAGAGAGGAGACAGAGAGAGAGTGAGAGAGAGCTAGTGTGTGATAGAAAAACTGGAAACAAAGTGATAGGGATTGCGAAAGAAAACTTATTTAAACGAACTTAGATCTATTTGTTAAAAATTAGCAACAGTGCGCTAGTGGATCGAGAGAGATACAGAGAGAGAGAGAGAGAGACAGAGACAGAGAGACAGAGACAGAGACACAGAGAGAGAGATTAAGAGATAGAGAGATGAGATAATGGAATGGAGAGAGAGAGAGAGGGAGGGAGAGAGAGATATGAGATAATGGAATGGATAGCTGGAATCAGCGGAGTCAGTTCTTGTTATCACCTGTAAGCTTCATAGAGTCCCACAACACGGGACATCCCACACGGGCAGCTATTCCGTGGAGATCTTCAACACGGTGTTACACTCTATCATAGCACTCTGCTTTACTGCTATCCGCTGCTTTCGTTGATTATTACGTAATGGACATAACCCGAGAACATGGATCATGCTTCTCTCTCTCTCTCTCTCTCTCTCTCTTGTGAACTGTCAAGTGAAAGATCGTAGATACATATACTACTCGGTCTGCTTTCACATTCCATAAGAGCACTTCATCGATCAACGCTTAACCAGTTAGTCCCATAAGAAGAGGACATGTCTAATACTCATATTAGTGTAGCCTATGTAGGAAGGTTATATGGTTTTCTATGGCTTTGGGAAAAAATGACTGAAAATGACAAAAACATAGAAGTTGAATCTGCGGTATAATGGTATAAAGATTTCCTAGATTTAACGACCATGGAACTTTTGCAAGAACAATGTGAAATTTAAACTGAATCAAACAAGTATATTCTCAGGCATGCATTAACTACGAGATGCCGTTGTGACATGCGAGCTGCCCGTAAGTTGCTGTTGCAGTAAAAGTTAAGATATTTACGCTTAATACGCCTTTAAGTTCATTCTATCTAATAGATGCTCAGTGGAAGCCAAGGTTCCAAAGCATCTGCAGCATTACCGATCACAAGATTTATACAGATAGTAATTGGATGTAATGTTAAACCCAATATTGCGTTCCTTGGAGTAACGATAAACTAGAATGCTTACTGGATTCCATTTTGAAAGCTTGCCCGTTATAACACTGAAGCTATATAACGTCCCCAATGTGTAACATCACTGTTTGTAGGTAAATAGCTCGAGAAAACTGATAAATAAAATGAGTACATCAAGCATAGGATGATTTCTGTCACTCTGAAACTGCAGAAAGTTATAAGCCTTCAAATTGAACCTTCTTGATCTCTAAAATATTGATAAGCATATCGGGAAGCGGCTGACCTTTGACCCCAGTGTCTACTGTGTCCTAGTTTGACACATATTTAATATTGATGACTGATCTTAGTCTGTGTGAACACACACACACACACACACAGAGAGAGAGAGAGAGACAGTGAGAGAGAGAGAGAGGGGGAGAGAGATACAGAAGGAGAGATCTTACCGAGACATGTATCTTCCATTATTAATCAATTCATTATAAGCTGACCTTCACTACACTTGATCTACGGCTGAATTAAGTTTTACTTTAACAACACCTTAATTTCAAGAAAACTGCGTCTATTAATGAAATACTAAAATACAACCAATCTATTTTCTCCGCAACGTAGAATTCGTTTCTTTAGAGTTTATCCATTCGAATGACCGAGCACAACCTCAACATTGGTTCAATAGATGCAGGATTCAAATACTGATTTCGTAAGTCACAAAGCCCGAGACAAGAATCCGAAGTTGTTCCACAGTCAGACGTCGCCTTTTAGAATTTAATACAATTATTTTACCAGTATTAATTCCAGCAGTAAGAAAAATACAAACAAATACTTATAACAGACAACTACGCGGCGATGTAGGTAAGATACTCGACCACGGATCAGTATGTGCGGGGTTCAAATCTTGGGCTCGTCCGTCACTGACATCGCTTTCGAGTAAGGAAACTGACGCTAACATTAGTTTTTAACGGAGTCCATGATAACATCACGCTTCGAATACCATCATGTTTCCATGATGCTGCTTAACTAGAGTCTTCTGGCGAATGGCTCTGAGATCAGAATGTATTTAAACATCAGGATATGAGGTGCATTAGTTCATAATGTTGATTTTATTTTATGATATTTCAGCGCAAGAATATGTTAATTATGCAGTCACTGTGGTTAGAGATGCTTTTGTTGATCTAAAACCATTCACCTACATCAAGTTGATCGTTTTGTTAAATTTCATTATTCACCAGATGTCGATGATAATTATTTATACATTTACTTCTCGTTCACCAGATTGCGCCAGTTACTCCGCATCATTAGGAACAACCTAATGGCTTTAGGCTCTGGTACGATGGAGGTATGTTGTCATGGACACCGCTAAGGATTGCTAAGGATTGGCTACACGGAAAATGAACTAAATTGCCTAACAGTTTGAACATGTGGTATTAAAAGTGATAGATATCAACATAGTTGATCATTTCACCGTAATGCGTATTTACTTGCTTAAAGTGTAGGAGTTTTAAGTTAAATTCTGAAGAAATTCAATACGATATACGTAGAAACGTATAAGAGAAGCTAATGTAGATTGTAAGTCCATTAGAGAGCTTTTAACATGTCGAGACATTGATAAGGTTATTCTATTAATGCTTTTTGTGACTGTTCAAATATCTCAATCCACTTTGAACATGACAACTTTCATTTTTTCCTACATTGTAAAACCCAGAAGTAAATAATGCATTAAATGTCCTCGTCATTGCCTTAGGGCGAGGAACCGGACTTAAAATTCTTATTGATTGATTGATTAACCTCGCTTAATTTCACAAATAAAAATATACCCGGATTGTTTATCGTTATGAGATTACTTACGACAGACCGTTCACAGTTAAATCCAAGATCCAAAATAAGATTTTTGTAGCAATTACATGACAAGATTAATTACAACTCACTCATGATGTCTTCAGCAGAAATACTTCCTATCTCTTTGAACTGTAAGTTCAATGTATCACATTATTCGCAGTTAATGCCGGTCGCACGAACAGATCTTACAAAATAACAAACGATTACAAAGTCTTACAAAATAACAAACGATTACAAAGTCTTACAAAATAACAAACGATTGCAATAACAGCACATCATACCAGCACAATATACCAGCACAACATACCAGCACAATATACCAGCACAATATACCAGCACAGTACACCAGCACAGTACACCAGCACAATATGTCAGCACAGTTTACCAGCACAATATACAGGCACAATATACCGCCACAATATAACAGCACAGTACACCAGCACAGCATACCAGCACAATATACCAGCACAACATAGCAGCACAATATACCAGCACAATATACCAGCACAATATACCAGCACAACATAGCAGCACAATATACCAGCACAATATACCAGCACAATATACCGCCACAATACACCAGAACAGCACACCAGCACCACAACATACCAGCACAACACACCAGCACCACAACATACCAGCACAACATACCAGCACAATATACGAACACAAAATACGAGCACAAAATATCGTGATCGCTAGAGACGAGGTACTAGATGTTAGCAGAGGCAGATGACGCCGCTAGGAGGGGTTGCTAGGAAGGGTTGCTAGGAAGGGTTGCTAGGAAGAGTTGCTAGGAGGAATTGCTAGGAGAGGTTGTTAGGAAGGGTTGCTAGGAGAGGTTGCTAGGAAGGGTTGCAAGGAGAGGTTGTTAGGAAGGGTTGCTAGGAGAGGTTTCTAGGAGGGGTTGCTAGGAAGCGTTGCTCTTAACGACTGTCAAATGATTCTTAACGAAATCGAGGTCAGCATAGAACTCGCCGTCTATGAACGTCCTGCCGCTCTGTCGCTCAGACCTCACGGCGTCGTGCAGCCTCCTAGCTACACACTTCAGAGCCAGGGGCTCGTAGTCGATGTAGAACTTATTGGCGAATATCTCAGGGCGGGTGTAGAGGAGGGGGAGGTCCCTAGTCCCCAGCACGCACACCTGACGCACCCTCTTGCCCCCGCACGGGTAGTTGAAGGGACCGTCCCCCCAGTTCTTGAATCTCGTTATGAAGAGGTTCTTGTTCGTGTCGGTTTCAGGAACACCTGCGTTCAAAGCACGATAAATAACATTAATAATAATAATAACAAAGATGAATAACATAGAAAATAACAAAGATAAATAACATATATAATAACAAAGATAAATAACATGGAAAATAACATAGATAAATAGCATAGACAATAAGTGATATAGAAAAACAGCATAAATGACATAAATGGTACAGATAACAGGAGATAGATAAAGAAACAAATAACATAAACAATAAACAATATACTAAACGATACAAATAGCATAAGTAACAGAAATAACAAAGATAACAAAAGACGGAACAAATAAACATAGCATTCCGAAATTTGGACTCAATTCTGACGCGTTTCCAACAGCTATATTAAATAATAGACACTAAAGAGGTAAGAATAGAAAAGGGATCTGCGCAGATTTGACAGAATCAATAAATAGGTTGAAATTAAATATCTGCAGAATTAAAGAAGCATTGATTTGACATAAAAAGCTTCGTCTGATAGATATAAGGAGGAAGATGATTTGAGCTGACAGTCAGCGATACCATAGACCACCAAAAACCTGCTACACCTCTTTAGGGTGTAGCAGGTAGGGGAATTAAAATAATTCTAGGGGAATTGAATTAATAGTTCTAGGGGAATTTAAATAATTATAAATATAGCAAAAATATATATACAATTATATTATATACGTCACTGACATCGCTTTCGAGTGAGGAAACTGACGTTAACATTAGCTTTTTTAAAAACATTTAACGTCCATTTCCTCGCTCAACTATGATGTCAGACACGTGGGACTACGAGAGCGTGAAGGAGGAAGTGAAGGAGGAAGGAAGGTCATGATACCTAGGTAGGCTCCAGGCACGTAGAGTTGAGGGCTGTGGTTGAGTGAGGTGAAGTAGGTCTCGTCTGACACGTAAGTGTCCTTCACCCAGTCTCTGAACAGCAGCGACCTCTCGTCATGGACGACGTAGTCGACGAAAGCTCTCGAGGCCGCGATGTGCACTGAGCCCTTCGTCAACGTCACGTTTACGGGTGGGTTAGGGCGAGTGGGGTGCGTCCTGTCCTTGTTCCTTCTGTAGATCGATCAATCAATATCCAGTCATCAATGATCAGTCAATCAACAATCAATAATATACGATAAATCAATCAACAAATGTTAGTCAATGATCAGTCTGTCAACGAATAATCAATGATTAGTTAAAAACTCAGTCAATCAATTGGTCAATCAATCAATTTATCGTTTAATCAATCAGTCACAATTTTTTTCAATCTATCATGCATCGTGTAGTTCTAAGATCAATCAATCAATAAATCAATTAATTAATTAATTAATTAATTAATTAATCGATCAATCACTGCATTACTGATCAATCAATCAATAAATCAATAAATTAATTAATTAATAAATCGATCAATCACTGCATTACTGATCAATCAATCAATCAATTAATTAATTAATTAATGATCAATTAATCAATCAAACACTGATTGGGGATTACCAGAGAATCGTCATCAGAAGAGAAAACGCCGTTAAACTATTACTATATACTTACAGTTAATCAACGTGATCAGTTCATATAGAATGTCTCGTAGTGTTTGTGTCTTTACCTAAAGCTAAAAAGCTAACGTTAACGTCAGTTTCCTCAATCGAAAGCGATGTCAACGATGGGCGAGGCCAGGTCGAGTATCATACCGGCTAAGTCGGACCTGCCAGACATTCGATGTACACTGTATTCACATATGAGGGGCGTTCCTAACAATATCTACCAAATTAAAACAAGAACAGACTGAAACAGGCTACATTCAATCTAAAGAGTCGTCTAACCGAGCTATAATGTTTCTCATGGCTGTAGTAGAGTGAACTAGACTACATTCAATCTAAAGAGTCGTCTAACCGAGCTATAATGTTTCTCATGGCTGTAGTAGAGTGAACTAGACTACATTCAATCTAAAGAGTCGTCTAACCGAGCTATAAGATGTCTCGTAGCTGAACTAACCTCGCAACAGTACCCTCGAGGTTATTTGCACCCTTGAAGATCTTCAGTATCTCGACGATCTGCCAGTTTGTCTTCAGCGGGAACTCCTGACCCGTCAGATTGATGAAGTATTTCCACTTCTTGAACCTGAGCAGTTCCTTCATACACTCCAGCTCAGGCTCGACGACGCTAAACATTCCCCACTGCACGTCGTACGACCGCGGCGACAAAAAAACGTTCTCGAAGCAGCGCGTCAGCGCCGCGACCGCTTCCTTGAACACCGGACTGGATTTATTATCCACGTGTATGCAGTAGTAGTTCTGAGTTCTGTAAATAGCTCTTAGCAACATCTCAAACTGTTCGATGTCTTTAAAGATGAGGATGCTGAACGCTAGAGGAAAATCTTCTTCAGTCTTTGAAACGGGTTGAGATAAATATCCGCGCATCTGCTTGAACTGAGAACAGTCCGAGAGAGATTTGAGAAGCTGTTCCGGTCTAGAGATAAACTTTGGATAATTGTCCTGAATCAGTTCGGCTTTCTGGGTCTCCCATTTGTCCGAGAGAGCCAGTTTATCACAGTTAACTTCTGGAGGAGTAAAATAGGGATCAGGAGAATCCTGATTTAATTCCGGCCTCAGTGGAATTGTCGTCATAGCTGGAGTGGGCATCCTCTGGGCAAGACTTGCAGTCACAGTACTTCTGCTGGTTACGACTGAAGAAGATGTCGAAGAAGAAGAAGCTAATGGAGTGGTTTGATACGCACTACTGCTGGTTACTAAAAACTCAATTTTTAATTCGTTTCCGGTTCTAACATCAGCTTCACTTTCGGTTTTAATTTCAGTTTCACTTTCTGATTTTCCGTTGACTAAAATCTGAGAGTCATTCGAGACAATCTCTCCGGAACGTTTGAACATCAGATCTTGAGTCAATGAGAGAGTTATATTCGTAGCTGGAATTTCCAGCCCGGGATTTACGTTATCCAATTTGTTCGTAGAATTCTGCAAATGTATGCGAGAGTACGCGAGGATCATAAAGACAACAATGACTACTATGATCAGACATCGCCGTCTCATATTCTTTAAATCTGCCGCCATCTAGATTCAGTGCTGACAAACAGCTATATTCAGTGCTGATAAACAGCTTGATTCTATGCTGATAAGCAGCTAGATTCACTGCTGATAAACAGCTTGATTCAGTGCTGATAAACAGCTTGATTCAGTGCTGATAAACAGCTAGATTCACTTCTGATAAACAGCTTGATTCAGTGCTGATAAACAGCTTGGTTCAGTGCTGATAAACAACTTGATTCAGTGCTGATAAACAGCTTGGCTCAGTGCTGATAAACAGCTTGATTCAGTGCTGATAAATAGCTTGATTCAGTGCTGATAAACAGCTAGATTCTATGCTGATAAATAGCTTGCTTCTATGCAGATAAACAGCTTGATTCAGTGCTGATAAACAGCTTGATTCTATGCTGATAAACAGCTTGATTCTATGCTGATAAACAGCTAGATTCAGTGCTGATAAACAGCTAGATTCAGTGCTTATAAACAGCTTGATTCAGTGCTTATAAACAGCTTGATTCAGTGCTGATAAACAGCTAGATTCAGTGCTGATAAACAGCTAGATTCAGTGCTGATAAACAGCTAGATTCAGTGCTTATAAACAGCTTGATTCAGTGCTGATAAACAGCTTGATTCAGTGCTGATAAACAGCTAGATTCAGTGCTGATAAACAGCTAGATTCAGTGCTGATAAACAGCTAGATTCAGTGCTTATAAACAGCTTGATTCAGTGCTTATAAACAGCTTGATTCAGTGCTTATAAACAGCTTGATTCAGTGCTGATAAACAGCTAGATTCAGTGCTGATAAACAGCTAGATTCAGTGCTTATAAACAGCTTGATTCAGTGCTTATAAACAGCTTGATTCAGTGCTGATAAACAGCTAGATTCAGTGCTGATAAACAGCTAGATTCAGTGCTGATAAAGAGCCTTATTCTATGTTGGATGATAAAGAGTTTGACTCTGTGGCGATCAAATGGTTTTCCTAACGTCACATCTTCGGCTCGTGACCTTCGCCAGTCGCTGAAATACAACAGACAAGAAACTTACTGTACGGCACAAGTAGAAATCTGTAACTACAACTACTAATCAATCAGTTACCTGTGTTGTGTCCGGGTCACTAAAGACTAGACAAAGCATTAACAGCACGTGTCTCAAGAAGAAGCGACTGGGCAGGAACAGCGAACGGCAAAGGGAAACCACCTCAGAAGTAATATTTTTCAAGCTATCTAGGCTACATGAAGGTGTGAGTACCGCATAAGCATTTGTGAATGGATTAACTTGTTAATCGATGGAGTGCTCTTTATGGAGCCTGAAAGCAAACTGCTAGTAGGAATATGTACTTTGGACCTGCCACTGGGTTGAACACTAAAGAGACAAACAATCAAGTAGTTACAGTCAGAGCACATTGTATCAGTACCGTCATTAAGTACTTGTATGATAGCACATTGTATCAGTACCGTCATTAAGTACTTGTATGATAGCACATTGTATCAGTACCGTCATTAAGTACTTGTATGATAGCACATTGTATCAGTCCCTTCATTAAGTACTTGTATGATAGCACATTGTATCAGTACCGTCATTAAGTACTTGTATGATAGCACATTGTATCAGTACCGTCATTAAGTACTTGTATGATAGCACATTGTATCAGTACCGTCATTAAGTACTTGTATGATAGCACATTGTATCAGTACCTTCATTAAGTACTTGTATGATAGCACATTGTATCAGTACCGTCAGTAAGTATTGTATGCTAGCACATGTATCAGTACCGTCATTAAGTACTTGTATGATAGCACATTGTATCAGTACCGTCATTAAGTACTTGTATGATAGCACATTGTATCAGTACCGTAATTGTATGATAGCACATTAAGTACTTGTATGATAGCACATTGTATCAGTACCGTCATTAAGTACTTGTATGATAGCACATTGTATCAGTACCGTCATTAAGTACTTGTATGATAGCACATTGTATCAGTACCGTCATTAAGTACTTGTATGATAGCACATTGTATCAGTACCGTCATTAAGTACTTGTATGATAGCACATTGTATCAGTACCGTCATTAAGTACTTGTATGATAGCACATTGTATCAGTACCGTCATTAAGTACTTGTATGATAGCACATTGTATCAGTACCGTCATTAAGTACTTGTATGATAGCACATTGTATCAGTACCGTCATTAAGTACTTGTATGATAGCACATTGTATCAGTACCGTCATTAAGTACTTGTATGATAGCACATTGTATCAGTACCGTCATTAAGTACTTGTATGATAGCACATTGTATCAGTACCGTCATTAAGTACTTGTATGATAGCACATTGTATCAGTACCGTCATTAAGTACTTGTATGATAGCACATTGTATCAGTACCGTCATTAAGTACTTGTATGATAGCACATTGTATCAGTACCGTCATTAAGTACTTGTATGATAGCACATTGTATCAGTCCCGTCATTAAGTACTTGTATGATAGCACATTGTATCAGTACCGTCATTAAGTACTTGTATGATAGCACATTGTATCAGTACCGTCATTAAGTACTTGTATTAAGTCGTTAAGCCGACGAGCCGTAAGAACTCATTAACAGTACAGGCACGTATCAAACAGTAGAGAGCGGCACTGTTCATACAATGACATATATCAGTTTTAATCTCATAACACAAACAAATCACGTCCACGTGTCTCATCCCATCTTCTCGAGATAGCGCTGCGTATCTTAACGTTAAACCCTCATTGGTTGAGTAATTGATTGATTTATGAAATAGACTCACTAAAATATTATCACATTACAAGAATCAAATATTAGTGACTTATTGACAATCAGTTAAACGCTGTCGGTTAAACGCTGTCAGTTAAACGCTGTCGGTTAAACGCTGTCAGTTAAACGCTGTCGGTTAAACGCTGTCAGTTAAACGCTGTAAGTTAAACGCTGTCAGTTAACCACTGACAGTTAAACACAGTCAGTTAATCACAACTCTCAGTCACTGTTACGACACCCCCCACCACTCGATACTTAGCAACATCTGCACATCTGTGCTCAACATTGCCAATAGAAAAAAATATATTTTCTCTCATAAATCATCCAATTAAATTGACAAACACGTTAATGGGACAAATAATAAAGCAGACATCAGTAGCCTAAACATTCTCAAAACATTCTAGATCACCAACGTTCTGCAGTCTATCATCTCATCCTTGTACTGCAGTCTATCATCTAATCCTTGTACTGCAGTCTATCATCTAATCCTTGTACTGCAGTCTATCATCTCATCCTTGTACTGCAGTCTATCATCTCATCCTTGTACTGCAGTCTATCATCTCATCCTTGTACTGCAGTCTATCATCTCATCCTTGTACTGCAGTCTATCATCTCATCCTTGTACGGGCTTGATAACAGCATCTAATACTGTCATAATTCTCTCTCTCTTTCTCTCACTCTCTCTTCTCTCTCGTTCTCTCTTTCTCTCCCCTTTCTCTTTTTTTTCTCTCTCTCGCTGTCGACCAGTCAATGAGACCACGTTGATATAAATCAATACGTTCCAGTTATTGCAGTCACTAAACAAGACAAACCTGAACAATGCACCCATTATTTCGGTATATTATACCTCAAGAGCGATTCAAACCTTTATAAATGCTGCAAAGAGTTTCACATGACTATACAAGCCTGATATCACAGAGAGAGTTTCACGTGATTATACAAGATATTACAGAGAGTTTCACATGACTATACAAGATATTACACATACAATATATTACAGAGAGTTTCACGTGATTATACAAGATATTACAGAGAGTTTCACATGATATTACACATACAATATATTACGTAGATACAAGATATTACGTAGAGTTTCACATGATTATACAAGATATTACACATACAATATATTACAGAGGGAGTTTCAAATGATTATACAAGCCTGATATCACTAATATACAGAGGGAGTTTCATATGATTATACAAGCCTGATATCACTAATATACAGAGACAGTTTCACATGATTATACAAGCCTGATATCACTAATATACAGAGAGAGTTTCACATGATTATACAAGCTTGATGTTACTAATCCACATAGAGAGTTTCACATGATTATACAAGCTTGATGTTACTAATCCACATAGAGAGTTTCACATGATTATACAAGCTTGATGTCACTAACATACAGAGAGAGTTTCACATGATTATACAAGCTTGATGTCACTAATATACAGAGAGAGTTTCACATGATTATACAAGCTTGATGTCACTAATCCACATAGAGAGTTTCACAGATTATACAAGCTTGATGTCACTAACATACAGCCAAAATCTCTCACAGCATTAGATTCAACTGCAAAGCGTAATTTTGACTGACACAAAAAGTTATTTCAATCGTTGACTAAATAGCCTAGTACCTATGATTTCATACGCCAGCTCTCTTCGTCTTTTTATAATTATTTTAAGAAGTTACAGACAAACTCTGACCATATTTTCCTTCTGATATCGACCAATGACATATCGACGCCCAAACCTCTCTTCTTATAACAGAATCTCATCTAGCTGATTTTATGAATTTTAGATTTATCATTTCAGATTCTAAAAGTCACTTGATTTAACTTAACAGTGACTATTAAAATGGTATCAACAAGCAGAAAGTACTTGACAGCACGATGAAGACGTCATGTAACACGTTGTCCACTGTTATTCAAGATAATAAAACATAGCAAGTTTATCTTCTCCCTCTCTCCACTCCAAGGCAGAGTGGACTAATGAGTGAAGCACTCAGCAGGAGTTCAAGTTTGGCAGAATATTGGAGGGGTTCCATACATTTTAAAGAAGTATGGTAGGAAACAATTTAAGGAAATAAAAACCTGACTACTACAGTTACAAACATAACTTAAGATATATATTAAACTTAAAAGTAGGCCGATCATAATGATACTTGATACCAATGATATTTGAGAAGGGATTGATTTTGGTACTCTAGTTATATATGTTTTCTTTCTTTATTTTCTTTATATTGATTTATGTTGTGTTTGATTCCCATTGTATGTGTTTCTTACTGCCATGAATTGGGTGAAATAAAGATTGCATAATCATGTAAAATTGCAATATAAAGTAGCTGAATATTTGGGTTAATACAGCTAATTAGTCAAATTCATAGCCTTCTAATAAAGACAGGGTCGATAAAATCAGGGGCGTCTTAGCCATAGGTCTATAAGCGATGACAAATTTTGCATCCCCCAATTATCCGGGGGTACCTGATAATAAAACTTAGGGGTACCTTACTATACCCACGAAGTTGTGTTTTAAGTCATAGGCCAAGGGGGTAGGGGAGACGCCCCTGGATAGAATTATAATACCATCATGATACCATTTACATAACATAACAATTAGAGTGCTACAGTCGTCAATGACAACATCGAGCATTATAGAGACAAAATCAAGCCGGCGAGCAAAAAGAAGGTCCAAACACGGTGCAAATTCCAAAATTCAGAAAATCAGTTCAAAGAAAATATAATTTTTATTGTAAATATAATTTATCCCTCCCCACCCCTTATTCCCCATACACACCACCACTTCACGCCCCCAACACTTAACAAGTACTTCAAGTCGAGTAAAGCATCCACCCATCATATTTACTCAGCATATACACCAAATCATCTCTCAGAATCAACGATATTCATTGGAGAGCATAGCAAAGTTAAAGCGAATTTCTCATCAGTTGAATCAACTTTTCAATCAAATTATCACTTAAACAATTAATTAATCAATCAATTGATTTCGAACAGTCAGGTGTCACAATCGATCATGACGATTGAACGATAAAATGAACCCAAGTTTAAAAAAATTAGAAGTACAACAAGATAGGAATACCATATGATAACATAACTTAGAGAAGAGTTTAACTAGCTCTATTATCTTACGTTCATCTTATATTTAAAGCTACTATAGGCTCTTTTTAGTATCTTAATTAGTCTCCTCTCACGACACAGTGCAGTTAACGGTATTTATAGATGTCCATAGTCGGTTGTGTCTAGTGAATTAACGTTTATTTTAAATGTTATCTAGACGTAAACTTACCACATCAAACATAGTGCTTCCTTACCTCAATAACTAAGTAATAATAATAATAATAATAATAATAGTAATAATAATAATAATAATAATAATAATATTTAATGATGTCTCCACATGCTGGAGCCAGTGGCGATGTCGGTAAGATACTCGACCGCGGATCAGTATGTGCGGGGTTCAAACCCTGGGCTCGCCCTTCACTGACATCGCTTTCGAGTGAGGAAACCGACGTTACCATTAGCTTTCCAGCTTTTTGCTTTAATAATAATAATAATAAAGATCTAACGTCCATTTACTAATCCAAGGATGATGTCAGGGACGTCCCCAAACCACACATCATTAGGAGTTACTTATCCTACTAATCGGCTGAGTTTAGTGCAGTACACATTTATACCATTAACCAGTCATAAGATATCATCAAAGACAAGCCCATAGACATAGAAAAACACATACACACGAGAACACACACATACATACACACACACACGCATACACGCACACACACATACATACACACAAATACACCAACCAACACAAACACATCTACATGTAGATAGATCCTTACATAGTCCTTACCTGGCTGTTCTCTGTTGTCATAAGCTCACATCAATTCATGGACAGCGTCATGTACGGAGCTCCATATTCTCATTTAATATTCCACAGACTGATATATCCATAGAGACGTTATATATTGCTGATATTGTACCGTGAATTAACTAATATTGATAACAAATTTGACAGTATTTGCCAATAGTCACAGTTTCACGTCTATACAGCTGGTATCATGCTGCGTGACTGGACTGCACCGATCTACAATGCCAATACAGTTCTGTCAAGTGCATCATCATAGTGCCATAGATCTCACACACCGCCTGGCTGCCTGCTTATTACTCATCAGTAGCGCTGCCAAACTGAGCGAAATTTATATATTTCGGGAGAATAATAATAATAATAATAGTAATAATAATAATAATAATAATAATAGTAATAATAATAATAATAATCATAATAATGATAATAATAATAATAATGATAATAATAATAATAATAATAATAAACGAAGCTCAGGTAGAATGTCTCGCCATCACAATTTAAATGACATAATATGGCGAGCACTTTCGAGAGCAGGCATCCCTTCCTCTAAGGAACCAAGTGGGTTGTCCAGATCAGACGGCAAGCGTCCGGAAGGCATGACTTTAGTGCCCTGGTGCAACGGTAAATGTGCCGTTTGGGACGTCACGGTCATTGACACTATGGCAAACTCCTACCTGAATACGACTTCAGTCACAGCTGGTGGTGCTGCTGTTCATGCCGCCTCTAGGAAGTTGGATAAATACCGTGATCTGTCCTTAGGATATGAAGTTGTTCCGGTGGCTATTGAAACCATGGGCCCGATGAATCCCGAAGGAGTTGATAAGCGAGAGACATCTTTTCTTTGGCAAAGGCTTTCCATGACTTTGCAAAGATTTAATGCAGTCTGCTTCAACAATTCTTTTAAGCCGATTGATAACCTCGAGTAGCCGGGCGGCGATTCAGCACGTATTGCTCGAATCGTTTTTATCAAACCCCAGGTTCTTTACACCGGGGTAATAAATAAAAAATAATAATAATAAAAATAATCAGAATAATAATCAGAATAATAATAATAATAATAATCATAATAATAATAATCAGAATAATAGTAATAATAACAATAATAATCATAATAATAATAATAATCCTTCCTATAGTGGATCGGATTTATAACAGTCTGTTAGAATCCCAGTCCAATGCAGTAGACAGAGCACGACTCCTAGCTGTATCAACTAAAAGAAGCAGCGACTGGCTTCACGCTCTCCCTGTTGCTTCTTGTGGGCTATTTTTAGACAATGAGGCGATTCGAGTAGCTGTTAGTTTCCGTTTAGGGGCGAAAACTTGCGAGCCTCACATGTGCCCCTGCGGTCATGAAGTCGACGCTTTAGGTCTCCACGGCCTCTCCTGCAAACGAAGCTCAGGTAGAATGTCTCGCCATCACAATTTAAATGACATAATATGGCGAGCACTTTCGAGAGCAGGCATCCCTTCCTCTAAGGAGCCAAGTGGGTTGTCCAGATCAGACGGCAAGCGTCCGGACGGCATGACTTTAGTGCCTGGTGCAACGGTAAATGTGCCGTTTGGGACGTCACGGTCATTGACACTATGGCAAAATCCTACCTGAATACGACTTCAGTCACAGCCGGTGGTGCTGCTGTTCATGCCGCCTCTAGGAAGTTGGATAAATACCGTGATCTGTCCTTAGGATATGAAGTTGTTCCGGTGGCTATTGAAACCATGGGCCCGATGAATCCCGAAGGAGTTGACTTTATTAATGGCATAGGCAGACTTATTGCAGAGCAAACCGGCGATAAGCGAGAGACATCTTTTCTTTGGCAAAGGCTTTCCATGACTTTGCAAAGATTTAATGCAGTCTGCTTCAACAATTCTTTTAAGCCGATTGATGACCTCGAGTAGCCGGGCGGCGATTCAGCACGTATTGCTTGAATCGTTTTTATCAAACCCCAGGTTCTTTACACCGGGGTAAAAAAAAAAAAAATAATAATAAAAAATAAAAATAAAAATAATAATAATAATAATAATAAAGGTTTAACGTCCGTTTTCTCATCCAAGGATGATGTCAGGGACGTCCCTACAATATTGCGACATTGAGAGTGATATTTTATCGTATGAAGTTGGCAGCATTGTTGAGTACTTTGTACTTGCACCTTTTTTGAATCGTTTTGTTGTTGCTTGTCGGTTTGGCCGTGGTTCCACAGTGCTCGATGTTGTTATTAACGACAGTAGAATTTTAACTGTTGTTGTGGTTGTTGTTACTCCGCCCACATGGAGTGAATGAGAACTCAATCAATCAATCAATCAATAAGAATTTAAGGTCAAAATTTATCAGAACTGTGATATCTAATATCGCACCATGTAGATTAACTGACTGTTTCAGTTGCTAACTATTGCTAATAACAATGTAGAGACGACAAGGTTCTGTATAGACGTCAGATCACGTGATGTCAACTCTGTAGCTGTTACATGTCAAACACAAGCGTGCCAATGATAATGACATCCCTAACATACACCTCCAGTTATGTGAACCACCAGCAACATCTGTAACATACACCACCAGTTATGTGAACCACCAGTTATGTGAACCACCAGTTATGTGAACCACCAGTTAAGTGAACCACCAGTTTTGTGAACCACCAGTTATGTGAACCACCAGTTTTGTGAACCACCAGTTATGTGAACCACCAGAAACATGCGATCAATGACTGACATTCACTCGTAACATTAACATTTAGCATCAACAGTTGACATTAACAGCCAACGTCAGCACTTAACATTAACACTTAACATTAACACTTTAACAACATCATAAACATAGAACAGTCACTAAACGCAATTATCATTGAACAATTCTCATAAGATATCTGCGAGTATTTGCTCAAAAGACTCAAGAAAGCTCTAACCTACATCTACACTCTACAGGTATGAGAGACAGACCTACGTGAGTAGCCTCACTAACCACTGCCACTCACAAGCAAGTCTTCACCAGGGGTCACAATTCTACAAATGGGAGGTGGGGTAAAAAAAACCAGAAAACCATATGCTTAGTTTCCAGTGGTGTATTAACATTTTGCGCATTACAGTTTACTTCTTATTGATATGGGAAATAAAAAATGGCGGGTCACCTCTCCCCCTCCCCCCCTCCGTCATCTGCCCATCATTCACTGTCAATATCGTAGCCTCACATTGAGATAGGCACTCTCATGGTCTCAGTAAATAGAGTAGTGGAACTAGAAAATAAATAATTGCAACAAAAATAAGGATATCCAGACTTTTTGTATCGAGGCGGGGATTCGAACCCAGATATGCTAATATCTACCAATATGCTACTATTTACCAATATGCTAATATTTACCAATATGCTACTATTTACCAATATGCTAATATTTACCAATATGCTAATATTTACCAATATGCTAATATTTACCAATATGCTAATATTTACCAATATGCTAATATTTACCAATATGCTAATATTTACCAATATGCTAATATTTACCAATATGCTAATATTTACAAATATACTAATAGTTACAAATATGCTAATAGTTACAAAATTAATATGGTAATATTTGCAACACGAGTCAATCTAATGAGGCCTTGTTTACCCTGCACCTGAGATAGCCTAAACTCTAGCTCATATAGACTGTCACAGCCTCAAACACATGTGTACTGATGTACTAGTGCAGGCCAACCAAGCGTGACCGGCGAGCCACTGCGTCTATCATTCCAACGTTGTTGACACTGTAAAGTTAGGCGAGTTGCTAAATTTCTTACCACTCCTGATCAATGACTGGCTTTATTAATGTCTAAAGTAACCGCTATGCAGGTAGCAGGGCAACTACAGGCTAACCTATGGCTTGAAAGTACCCAGCCTTCATCTCTCTCTCCTTTACCTTCGCTAGCCTTCTGCTCTTTCTCCTATTTAGCTCTCTCACCTTCTTCTTTTGCCTTTGACAACCAATAAACTTCCCAATTCAGAAATGCCAATTCTTCAACAAACATTAACCATAATGTCTGTCATACTCTAGATGAAATACAACGACTGCAGTAGCTGCCCATAGTCTTCACAGCTTTAGCAGAAGTGTATGCACAGGCGGCACTTGTAGGGTCCATTCTTCCTTCCCTGTTTGGCTAGTACATAATAAAAGGCGCTGTTAATGCCATGATTTCTCTAATCTTCCCCACTAATTCCTGTTTTATGAAATCTCACTCATGCATTTATAAGTGATCAAATGGACGAATATTATAACTATAATAAATTATTACCACACGATCATTACGATGTTATCTGAAACTTTTACTACTATGTATTAGCACCGTTGAGAAATTTATTCCATTGCCCATTTACTATTTTCAGTGTATGTTGGTCATTTCACTCTCCGATCAGCTGGGACTAGAATCAGCCATTAAAACTCCACGATATTTAAGGACTCACTTGAATAGTATATATTTTTTATAGTATATATTTTTATATAGTATATATTTTGTACCGTTTTTCGACCTTCATTTTTGCTCGCCGGCTTGATTTTGTCTCAATAGTGCTCGATGTTGTCATTGATGACTGTAGCACTCTAATTGTTGTTATTATTATTATTATAGCGATAAGTTAATAACTAGAAGCTGATTACATTTACTATATTCACGAAACAGTCGACGTGCTTTATCTTCCTGAAATGATCGAAATAACCAATTTAAAAATGCCTCAGCATTACACCATGCATGAATTATACTCTAGCTTATGCCATGTGCAGGGCTATATTGTTCGACAGTCTACGCTTCTTTGCAGACTCAAGTCTTTCCTATAACATCTTATAATTTTAAATAAATAAATCAACATCGTGTGTCATTAACATTTGTAGACGTACAACATAAATAAAATAAAATCACTAGAGCTATAATAATAGTATAATAATAGCATAAAACTATAATAATAGTATATAATAGAATAATAGAACAGTATTAGAAACTACGCTAGCGACACAAGGAACTAGGCCATAGGCTGCAGCGTAAACACTGGCATTCCCCGGTCCTAAAACAGCATCTACACATCTCACAAAATATCCGCAAATAATGACTGGCAGCGGCACACGAGTGAAGCAGAACACACGGCTAATTCTGAAAGTTAGGGTAGGATATTGAGAATGGCACTGCAGCTGGCTGCTGCCTCAGCTGCTGATGAACAAACAGAAGCTGTTGGCCTTACATTTGACCTCATTAATATTCAGCGCAGCAACTGATAGTAATGTTAGCACTATAGAATAAAGAATTACAATTCTAAAATAATTCAAAAATTCTATATCTTTGGTTGGGCACAGTTACCAGCCATAGAATAAAGAATTACATATAATTACATTCTGCCGATGCAGATGAGAAATTGTTTAAATAAGAAATCGTTTAATAAGGCAACGATTACTAATAACCATGGAGAGGAAGGAGGAAATGGGTCTTAAACAAGCATCTGTGCTTCCTGACCCAGTGTGCCGTTATGTTATGTTTAACGCTATCATCAGTAACAAACAGCATGTCCTGCACCGGCTTCTTCCGCCGCTTAAAGATAATTTTAACTTTAAGCTCAGGGAGAGGGCTCACCTTTTCTTTCTACCATCTAAGCGCATACCTTTGATAGATAACAACTTTATAATTAGAATGCTATATAAAGACTCTTAATAAGTTTTTTAAAAACAATATCTGCTTATGTTTATTACTTTCTATATTGCCATTTGTGTGTGTGTGCGTTTTCTGCGGTATGTCAGATTTCATGTAATAGACGAATATAATAATAACATATAAAATTACCTATAAATCAATATCCTTGTTACCAGCAGTCTATCTAATTCGTTCTGGACCTCCATTTGAAAGTTAATTGTATGAAAGCAATTTTTGACAGCTGTTTTCGAAGTTTGGGAGATGTTACATGTTAGCCACACGTAGGCCTAGGTACTTACATAAAGATTGCATCGATTTAATTTAAATGTAGGATAAACTATTTTATGACTAATTCATTTCCAGTTTTATTTATTTCATGCTAAGTGGGCCGCTGATTAAAATAATGAACGTGTAAGCTAGAGAGACAATTAAGAGAGGAAAAAAGAAATATAAAGTGAGAACGCATAAATTAAATAAATAAACACACATTAAAGTGAAATGATCAACTATGTTGATATCTAGCACTTTTAAAACCACATGTTTAAACCGTTATGCAAATTAGTCCATTTGCCATATTACCATTCCAGTGAATGTCCGAGATTTTACTCTCAGATCAGTGGGACCGGGATTCGAACCCACGAGGGTTCAATTCACCTGAGAATCTGTCATGTAAAACTTCATGACGTTACCCCTACGCTATTAAGAAATTATGAAAGGAATGTCCAATATACTGTTCTGGAAATATTGGTTGCTACTTCAAGTAGGCCTACCAATTGCACAATCTATGTACATGTATATGATTACTTGTCATTGTTTGAGTGATGAGGTTGTTGATATTTGGATCAAAATTCAGAAAATTCATCCCACATTTTTTCATGCCACAAAATTCAGAAAATTCAGAAATGCTAATCTATATAAACAACTTATGAAAAACATAGAATAAAGAAAAACCATAGAAGTATCAAAGGCAATCTCAACTATTGTAAACATTGAGTTGAAGAATTACACTGATGCCAACAACTAATTTTGCTAGCCAGAGGTAAACAATATCAGCTGATCGTTATTTAAAGGCATAAACTAATGTAGTTTATGAACATTTTTAAAGCTTTTGAACGATAATGAAATACTTTAGGAGCACATTTTTCGTCACATCTGTCCAACATATCGTCATGACAAAAAAATATTTGAAACGAATTCCTATTAATTGGATGTATATTTTTTAATACAAAATGCAAACAAATTTTATATCAAGTCTCTATAAGGATATTCCCCGTTCTTTAGTTTCCGAATTTATGGAATTTGTATACCCAAATTGTACAAAAATACATCACCTTAAAACCGTTTAGAGGCCGAATATCATGAAATAAATCTGAAATTACAGAAATTACTATTATACACCCATATGACAAAGGGGCTTTGTTTACCATCACGATTAAATAGAGCATGCTGGAAATCAAGTCGCTCTTGTTACAAAACTGGTATCGTTGCAACAACAGTCATGCCATATCTACCTATTTAAAGATCTTTGATGAAAAACGATAGAAAGAAGAACTGCACCGAGTGATGTGTACGATCTTGCCCAGGACCGGCATCAATGGGGACAGAAGGTAAAAGAGGCTGCTCTAGTGTCAACAAAGTGATGTCACGCAGAGAAAAGAAAAAGAAAGAAGAACTGATTAAATCTCGATAAGTTTCCTAAACAATATTATTTATTATTATTTTGGCCTAGACGCTGGAAGATCTAGTTAGCGAATCTAGTCACCGATCATAGTTTACGTAGGGACTTGTAGAGTTAGAATACATGAGAATCAAGGTAGGAAAGTTTTAGAGTTAGGATTAAGAAGAAAAGTGCCGAGATATAATATCGTCGGTGATGCTTTCTTTACTTTCACTTTCAAGTTGAGAAGTTTAGTTGCAAATATTTTTATTTTCCGGGTAAATATTATAATTTTCCTGGTTAATGTTAGATGCCCCTATGTCGATCACTAACGCTAATATAAATCATTTAAAATGTATCTTAGTCTTAAAACTAATGTGCTAATTAGTTTTTTTAACTGATTAATGCGTCTCTGTGAGTCCTAGAAAGTTAAGAAACTCTCCACAGCTGTTTGATCGAAGTGTCGATGAAATTGATAAATAAATTTGTGTAATTTTGTAAATTGATAAATTGAAAATAAATAGATAATCGATACAGTATCGATAAAATATTTTTGGATAAAATATTTATCCTCGCTTAGCTTGATTTGATATTTGTTATAGGGACCATGCAATTTGTGTCTGAGGTAAAAAGGATTTGATTTGATAAAATAGTTGGTATTAGCATGAATAGAAACTTGGACGGAAACATTTCTGTCATTTTAACATTATTATCTAATTACTGAAGTAGTTTTGTAATTGGTAGCATATAAATTTGTTATTAAACCAAATTGGTTTTATGTTTTAGGCGTCTGAAGTCAGGGCTTATCTTCTTGGTGTTACTGTTGGATCTTGTAAATACAATGTCATACCTTCAGTTATTTAAGAATTCTGACGTTGTAAAGTATCTACAAAGCAACAAAGTGTTGTTCATAGTTCACAGCAGGCCTGCAGTTGAGAGAAATTCTATTGTCAATGAGGTGAAGAAGAACATCAATGCAGATGCAAAGGTTTATAGATTAGAAGATCTTTTTGGAGACAACAACCATGATGAACTAGCGAAGGATGAATCCAAATTAAAGGAAGCTCACAAAAAGTGTCTAAACAGTATGGTGCAGGATTTTTCCAAGGTACCCAATCATGCAGTTGTGGAGTTAATAAATATAGGGCACCCAGTTGTTCATGGTTACTATAAATTTGCCAAACAGTATGGATTCCTAACAGTAACGTTACCAGCGCATGGCGATCAGCACAAGTCCACGAATGGAAAGGATGCAAATGCACAGCGTTACCCACTATACTGGGCATGGTTCTTCAATGACTGTGGGCTGAGAAAATATGAAACGTTGACCAGTCTGACGAATAAAGGCTTCAGTCTTTGCCTTCAACACTTTCCTGACTTCAAGAAGTACATCGAGAAACATTTCAATGGTAGGTTTAATGTTGAAGTAGTCTTCAGCTTAATTAGATTCAGGCTCAGCTCTGATTTCAATGGAAACAAATTAATATATAATTAATTATTGATTAAGAGGTTTTAGTAAATATGTAGTAGTAGGAAGTTTTGACTATAATATTATGACTACAGCTCTGCAGACTACACCTTACTTCAATACATTTCCTGTGTTATCTATATATCATTTTAAATCAGTATTTTCTAATAAAAATCTGATGTCCAAATGACGCATGAATTGTGCTAAAGCTTGGCACAACATGATTGACACTGAGTGATGATTGATTGATTGATTGATTAATTATCCACAGACAAATTAATTTAACTAGATCTACCCTAGTGGTTTATACAGTTATTAATTATTAATTAATTAATTTATTAATTATTAATTAATTTATTAATTACCATATATAATTGTATATTTTTCTTACTCACTTAGATCACTAATTAATCTAACTGATTGATTGTTTGATTGATTGATTGATTGTAGGGACAACTGAATTTGACAAAGTCTACCCTAGTGGTGCACCATACAGCGCAGGCAGAAAGCTGCACTGCACGGCTTTCTTTGGCGGCCCTGACGGCGAGAAAAATCCTAAAGTGCAATCGTACGTCGCGCGTAAAGCCGTACAGAGAGACTACAACACTGTTACCACTCTCTACGTGGGCGGAGTGTTTGTGACTCCGAGAACAGCTGGAGCGAGGGTACATCTGACGCACAGACAGATGAAAGTCTGGGCGAATGACGATGAACTGCCGAAGAGCGGCACGGTCGGCGAGGTCAGCGAGGCCGGAGTGCTGACAACCAGCGGAGAGAATTCTGTCAGTACCGGATCAGCTGTGAGTAAGAAACCAGGTGGGTCTCGCTGATTTAAGTTCAGCTGTTCGCTGTTATGACTGATTTATTTTATATATTGTCATGCCGTAGATTATATATGTTTTACAATATGTTATTAATTATTATACATTTTATTTTATTATAGGGAATTGACCGATGATATGATGTGGCACAGGGAGAACTGGAGAAAGTCTACTCGTATCCCAACCCTGGTTAAACTGGGATTTAAGGGAAGATGATATATGGGATTTAAGAGAAGATAATGATGATATATTTTATTTTATTATTATAAATTTTAACTATTCCATTGATTACAGATCGCCAGTACTGTGTAAAAGGGTTAGTCTGAAGTTTGATTTAAATTACATCTTTTGCTTAGATAGCACTGATAGAGGATTTGAATAGATGATCATGCCGCTTGTTTAGCTGTACAACTGATTCAGCCAGCACTTGATGTAAAAGTGACTGTGCAGATATTTAGTTAGCAGTTCTAACACGCTAAATGTTGTTGTTTTTATTGAAGTGCCTATTTTTTCTACATGAAAGTATTTTGCACGTATGTACGTCTTTTATAAGTAATCTGTATATGAAGACTGGAATGAGTGTTGCTGGATAGCATAAAGGTCCACTTATATATGTAGACATTTTTACTACTTTAGATATTAATTTAAATGTAATTGTTATTTAGCTCATGATTACTATTGAACTCTTCCTGTAAAGTAGTCTCGAAGACCGAGTTCGGCCATGACACTGCTATATAAGTTTTCGTTGTTAATAATAATAATAAAAATTGAAGCATACTGGAATAAAGTAATATTTCGTTTTATTTTAGACTTAGACCGTGACGATAAGACCTCTCATAAGCCTCTACAGCAGAAGTTTCTAGAGAGTTCTCTGCCGCCTGGCAGTAGGGCTCATGTAACCATAGGCTGTGCCCAGGGCGTTCAGGCGGTTCAAACTGGTTTAGACCTGTTAGACATACTAGAGCTTGACAAGAAGGGTGAGGTCGTTGGAGAGCCGGTGATTGTTGATGGTTTACGACTGGTTTACTATGGTGAGGGAAGATGCTCGGCTTTCTTTACTGATGACTATCGTATACACGTCAAGGCTTTATTCACTGGAAGCTATTGAGTTGTTTCAACGTGATTTATGGAGCTATGACTTGTATGTCTATATGCGGTTTATGGAACCTATGCTTGTATACGGTTCAGATTGTGTTGTATAAATAACTCACGTCTGTCGTGTGGAAATCATTTGTTATTTTGTGGCTTCAAGTGAATTGCAGTATCTATTTCCTGTCATGTCTAGAAGTTCATTGAGTGTTAAGATGATCTGAGAGTAAAATCTTGTTCAAGACTTGTGCTACACCATTAAATGAATAGGATACCGAGTTTCATCAGCATTTAAACATTTCTTACTCAAAAGAAAGAATTTAAAAATTTCTTACTCAGAAGATATCAGTATGGATAACCAGTACTATTCTATTCTGTGCGTTATGACGTTGTTTAAACCAGAATAGAATTTTTCTTGATGAATGAATGAGATCTGTAAGGTACAAAACTTGTGTTCCATGTGTGAGCTAATTCTTAGGGGTATTAGAAGTTTAAGATTTCCTTTTTTTCTCTCAAATTTTTCACTAACTGTATAAGTTTAATTTATTTTAATATAGAAGTCTAACGGGCCTACTTAGTGAGGAGCTCAAAACCATTTCATTATCTATTTAACTATCTTTTATTTATTTATCTATTTAGTGACTTATAGATTTGTTCATTGATTTTTAGTATATTTAACATGCTTTTTCTATGGTTATTCCTGAACATAGGGGTGTTTATTCCCTATTATTGGGGTGTTTTATAGTTTAGATATAGAATAATATTCTTGCCATTGTTTGATCTGTTCTTGCATCACTCAAGTGTTCTATATTTTACTACTCAGGTACTTAAGTACAATGTAGACTTCGTTGGACTGACTATCTGGATTTTGGCTTGCACAGTTTACTGACCACTCACATACCGCTCATCGGTTGGGATTTGGCTCCATAGTGCTTGATGTTGTCATGAACAACAGTAGCACTCTAATCGTATTGTTGTTGTTCTTCAGTCCTATGTTACTGAATCCACTCAGATGAATTGAATAATTGAATGCTTAATTGAATCATTTAATAAGTTTGCGTGTTTGTTACTAAATAAATAGTATTGCACAGAGAAAGATGCCGTCTTTTATAGTATTGCACAGAGAAAGAAACGTCTTTTATTCCAGATTAAATGATAGTTGAACAGGTAATTGTTGGCAACTAGATATGTTGTAGCCAGTGTGCAAACTTTTGCTGCCGAATATCAATAACATTTGGGTTCTGACTTAAACTTTCTGAATCTAACTTTTCTGAACATTTTGTCATTTATTTTAGATTTTGAGTTTGAATCTGTAACTCTATTGTCAATATTGAAGACTTTAATATTCCCATCAATTTTACTTAGATGCTTTTATATTTTCTGACTCTCGAATCTTTACATGAAACAGGTTAATTGTTTGTTTTGTCATTGATTTTGGTTTTGATTTCCCTTTTGCTAGATTTTGTTAATATTGACTGTAGCACTGAATATCTTATGCTATTGTAATTGTTATTTCAGGATCTTAGTTGATTGCGACTTACTGTCAAATAGTCTTATTTTCCTGACAAATAGACTTAAATATAATAATATAATAAGGCAGTTTGCAAAAGAGACTTTGATCTGTTGTGAATACTGGAGCAAAAATGTTTTAATGTGTGTATTTGGCTGGAGCCAGTGGCGAAGTCGGTAAGATACTCGACCGCGGATCAGTTGATGCGGGTTCAAATCCTGGGCTCGCCCGTCACTGACATCGCTTTCGAGTGAGGAAACTGACGTTAACCTCAGCTTTTAGCTTTGTCACTTTTGTAGAAGGACACCTAATAACACGCATTATAGTGAAATGATCAATTATGCTGATGCCTGTCACTTTTAGTGCCATATATTGGAATCGTTAGGCCGCTTGGCTGAAGTCAGTGGTGATATCGGTAGTGTACTCGACCTCTGATCAGTATGTTTGTGGTTCAAATCCTGAGCTCGCCCGTCACTGACATCGCTTTCGAGTGAGGACACTGAAGTTAATGTTAGCTTTTTTAGTCCACATTAGGTATAACCAGCCTTGTGGATGTCTGATATTTTACTCTCAGACCTGCGTGACCGAGAATCGAACCCGCGTGACTTCAATTCACACCAGGGTCTGTCGTTTAAAACTTCATGCCGTTACCTGACGCCTCTAACCACTACGGTATTGCGAAATTCATCTGATACAGAGCAGCGTCATAAAAAGATTATGCAGCTAATACAGCGCCAACGAAATCCTACACAATTAAAGAGTTATAAACATATCTAACTGTATGACTTGAACCATTCGTACATTCACTGAACTGGTTATACAGAAAATGGTCTAAATTTCCTAATGGTTTAAGCATGTGGTATTAAAAGTGATAGATATGAACGTAGTTGATCATTTTACAATGATGTTTACTTTTTTTAAACAAGTATAATTAAGTTAAGTCAAAGAAGAAGATTAGACGAAGAGTCGAAGAATGACTCTTATTTCCGGTGTAAATATCAGTTGTTTGTTTACGATTAGATTTAGTTAATTTATTAGCTGGATTAATTGTTAGGATGAGCGTGAAAACAGCTTCAAAGAGATACAAGTGGGCCTTAGACTTCACAAGCAAGTAATGCGATAAGTATTCTCTTAGCTTTCGATAACTAGTCTGTTATTCTGTCTATTGTACAAAAACTATTAATGAACTTTATAGCGTGACACTGACATTACTTTTTTGTTATACTGTAGTCAGAGTTCATTTTTAGCATTGATTTCTAGTGGAAGTTGTAGAAGAAGTTCTTCAATTAATTTAATTACTAAATCTCTGAGAAAATTGGCAAAATGTTGAAAATAAGTTATCTTTTCGTTACAGAATGATAGATTTGTGGAATAACAAGTGTGCGGCTATTTGAAATACGATATCGGTACAAAGTTTAAGAATTATCTCTGGTATTGATATACTTTATGTCTTTTCGTTTTTTCCATTTCAATTCCTAATTTTTGTATGAGTAGGTTAATAACTAGTGGTTGCAGATGCCACTTCCTAACCATATTTCTACAACAAATCTAAATTTAACAAATAATTTTTAATATAGCCAATAGCAGAAATACATTAAAGCGCATAATGTGAAGCTCATGAAACAATAATATAATGGTAACAGTAAAGTACTAAGCCATCCTACCAACCACTGTAAAATTTTAATTGATGTAAATTTAATTTTAATTTTGGATTCTTTTTGATTGATCAGCATTGTCACTTTCTACAACTGAAAAAAAGAACTGAGTGTTAAATCTTTGATTCAATTATGCTTGAAAATTAATAGCTTCTTGTTTGTCGTAATCTCAACTTTCTAATTGACGAATGTATCGCTGTTTATGTTTTAGACATCGTTTTGATGGCAGCAAGCAGCTGCTGCCCTCAGAGTCACTACCTGAACCTCCTGGTTTCAGCACAAACACATTCGCCGATTCGACGGCCAGAGACAATAACCCAGACCTTATTGAAAAGGTTTTTATTCGCTTCTAATACTGGATTGAACCAAAATTTTCCACTTTGTAACTTAACTGGAATTGATGAAATCTCTTAGGATATGTAAAATGTGTTGCCAATTATGTAAGAGAATTAATCAATGCTATTAATTTTTGTTGTCCTATATATGCAGAATCACAAATTCTAGTTTTTGCGACATGATTGCTAAATATCAAACCAATTGTCGGTTTTTGCCTTAAAATATTGCTCTTTTGTTCGTTTGATTCATGAACTACTGTAATTGTAGAATTCTTTGCAAATGATAAATTAAATGATAAAACGATAGCAAAAGTTAATTTTCAGGGCAGTACTAAACATCTGTGTAATTCAGATTATTAAATGCCTGTCGAATTCATATGGTTCTATTTAGATTATGGAAAAGCTAACGTAGAGATGAGGGCAGCTGGAACTAGCAATGATATTACACTTGAATATTTGCAATGTATGTTGAGATTACTCTGAGTTTACCTGAGCAACTACTGATGATAGTGGAGGAAAGGAATGGAGAGACTGGTATCCAAGCACTTCTTGGTCGAACAATTTGTCAGTCTTATGAGTTTTTAATTGAATGATTTTTGTAGAAATCGTGGGACATAGCGCTGGGTCCAGTGAAGCAACTGCCCATGAACCTGTTCATTATGTGGATGGCCGGGAATTCCATCTCGATATTTCCCATCATGATGGTGGGCATGATGTTCATTAGACCTATCCAGGCACTGCTGGCCATACAACAGAGTATGCCCTTCTTCTGCTGCTTTACTAAATTACCATAATCAGCATCTAGCTTTATCTATCTTTAACCTAGAGTATCTAGCTTTAACCTTTATACCTAGCTCTGCTGTACTATGACTATAATCAGCTAAGTATCTAGCTTTAACCTTTATACCTAGCTCTGCTGTACTATCACTATAATCAGCTAAGTATCTAGCTTTAACCTTTATACCTAGCTCTGCATTACTATGACTATAATCAGCTAAATATGTACCTTGAACCCATGTACTCAGCTCTGCTGTACTATTAATATGTATCTAGGTATACCTTCTTTAGTCGTCTTTGATTGAGATACTTATTTAAATCTTGTACATCTAAATGATGCCATATTGTCCTGTCTGACAATGCAAGTTGATAATACAATTAAATGATGCCATATCTTTCTTTCTAATAACTCAGTGGACGATATGGACGTACGTGTAGGTAAAACATTTCTAAATTGTTTGATTTTGATTGAACTCTCAATTCATTGATGGAATCAAATGAGTTGTTGATTGACTGCAAGAGACTGGGCCTCTCTGGCTGACACCATCTATCTGTAGACTTGCCGACTGATTATTGTGACCGGCTTTAAATGTGATGAGAGACAAAAGTTTAGCATTATAAGTATACACAGTGAACCTCACAGATAAACTGATTGATTGATTGTAGCGTTCAAGATGATAGAAGATAACTTGATTGATTGTAGCGTTCAAGATGATAGAAGATAAATTGATTGATTTTAGCATTCAAGATGATAGAAGGTAAGAACTCAGCGATACAGAAGTTTGTCTACCTCATTGGTAACCTGTTTGGAGTGGCTCTAGCTGTCTACAAGTGTCAGGTGATGGGTCTGCTCCCCACTCACGCCTCTGATTGGCTGGCCTTCGTCGAGCCGCAACAGGTTATTCATCATTCATCATGATATCTAGCACTTTAGGGTATTCTACATACACAATGCAAACTTCTGTGACAAGATAGCCTTTGTGAAGCGCTGGCTACTCTGCATTCAGATTTGTCTTACTCAGTATTTCTCAACCTACAACATCATATGTTCGCTGTTCTGAATGTTACTGTAGGTAGCTTTGTGTCTAGGCCACATAACGTTAGCCTTGTACAATACTAGTACTAAAATACTAATAATCATGAAGAGGAAAGGAGAAAATAACGAAAACTAATAAAACAGCAACTAATAAGGAAGGAAACTATGTAGCACATGCAGTACGTCTTGTATGTAACTATATATGGAATAAATAATTTAAAAAGATAATGGCGCACGTTGGACTACGTTGTCATACATTTAAAAATTGCTGCAGCATTTTGTATTGATGTTGATTTTCTTTGTGTATATATTACAGAGGATGGAGTGGTCGTCGGGTGGAATGTCACTCTAATCATCTCTCTCTCTCTCTCTTTCGTTCATTCACTCTTACTCTATCTCCGGGTTTACACTCGTGCTGTTCTATGATATGTTACTCTCATACACTGCTATGAGATGATATTTGAAGTAATAGACTGACTATGTTTACTAGTTCTTCATTCAAATACTCCCGTGTAATGATCAGTCTGATGAAACAAAAGATTCTGTTTTAACCACTAATCATATAATCCTTGTTCTGCTGGCAGTGTCCCTGGTGTCAGCTTCATTTGATGAAATAACTTTAAATGTGGACGGATTGACTTCTTTTAACCGTGCAGCTATTAAATAGTTGATTACTTACCTTGTGTAAATGATTTTTGCATTAGCACATATTTCTTGCGGCATTAATAGGTTAACTGACATCGTATATCAATTGGGTAGATTCAAAGCTAACAAAAAGACTGTTAAGTTTTCTCTGAGAAAACAAATGAATGAAGAAATGAACAAGTATATAATCCTTTCTACCATAATTTTTCTGCTATCTTTATTTATTTATATATTACATATCTTTCTATTGTCTGTTATGTGACATTCCGTTAGTTTGAAGGTTTTCTGGCAGACTTTTACGTAACGACAAAAACTTTTTCAATAATTAATTATAATTAATGTATCTTGTATTTATACAACAATTATAATAATTAATTATAATTAATGTATCTTGTATTTATACAACAATTATAACAATTAATTATAATTAATGTATCTTGTATTTATACAACAATTATAATAATTAATTATAATTAATTTGATTATGCAAACAAATAATTAGGACTCTACTTTGGTGACTGTATTTATAAATATGCCAGCCAGAGGGGTATTAAAATGCCAGTGTAACAGAAATTAATAAAATTCTCGTAAAATTCTGTTAACACATTGACGGGTCATGAAATGCCAGTATGCTACTCTTATATTGTAAATAACACAAGCAGAATACAACGATAACTTTTGTATGTTATTGTATTAAACATTTCTCACAATTAATATTTCAGTATTAACTTTTCTTTATCTTACCTTTTACCTTACCTTACCTTACCTTACCTTGTGCCACCATAGACATAATCAATCTACCTTGACCATTTTTTGATCACCAGACTGGCTTTCGTTTAGGACCTTACTTCTCTTCAGCACATTTCTTTTGCAGATTGGTCTGGGTGAATTGATCTGTAATGATGTGTGCTGTTGGGGACGTCCCTGACATCATCCCTGGATGAGGAAACGGACGTTGAACCTTTATTATTATTATATTATTATTTACATAAATAATTAATTTAAAAGAATAAGAACAAAATGCTACCTTCATTCAACGGCGAGTAAAATATCTCATAACAACAATTAGATAATTCAATAACTGGTGCAATTCAATACTCAACCTTTGCAATGCAGTTATATACAAAATAAACAGTGAAAAACTTAATATTAATAACAAAATTCTAAACTATTCCCTATGAGATAATTTTCTAAAAATAGAACTGTAAAGCCCATGTTAACATAAGTTTCATCTCTCAAAATCAAAATCAATGACGAGCAAGCCCAGGATTTGAACTCACATATACTTATCCACGGCTACTTAGGCACTATCTAAATATCGCTTCATCCCAAATCCAGGATCTTTATCTTCCGCTCGGCTAATGCTAACAGCCTGTAACAACAACAACAGCAATTAGAGTGCTAGTCATCAATGAAAAAATCGAGCACTATCAAGACAAAATCAAGCCAGCGAGCAAACAGAAGGTCCTGAAAGAGTGCACATTTCTAAATAACTATATGAAAGTGGCCGCCACAAAGAGTCAAAGCTCTGTGCGGCAATACGATTTACTACAGCCAGTTATAGACGGATAGAGAACGATGCCAGTGATGGTCAGTGCTAGAACACTGCTGATTGGTTGCCACAGGGTGGGATAGGATGGAAAGGGGGACGTGCATCGCAGACAACGGTCCTGCGCCGTGCTGTGACGTCATAAACGGTCCTGCGCTGTGCTGTGACGTCATAAACGGTCCTGCGCCGTGCTGTGACGTCATAAACGGTCCTGCGCCGTGCTGTGACGTCATAAACGACGAGCCGCTAGGAAAGGACAGCGAGTTGTCTGAGTGTAGAGTTCTGTCGTAAGATCCTCGTCTTGACGGAAAGTTATAATCTAAATGAGGATATCGATGATCAGATACAGAGTATTCATTGAGCCGACCACTGCTTCCTACCATCCAGGATGAGGTAGAGAACCTTTGTGCCACGGACTGGTCAGATAATCTCGGAAGATGCATAGCGTTGAGCATGGATCTCCCGTTGTAGTCGAAGCGATCAAAGAAAGGTACGTTACCCCACCAGACGGGTAAATGTTGTGAGTGACCCGAGTGCTGACGAGCTATACACGACGAGTTATTTGACGGTACGACCGTATGTTCGGTCACTCCTGAATAAAAAGCTCTTGCGGTACTAAAACTGTTTCCACCGGATGATGAATTGAACTGAAAGTTGTCTCTCGACCATTGAGTCGGCTGATCATTGGGCGAGAGCATAAATGTATTTACTTGTGAGAAATTGAACGAGGGAGCATCAGATGCCGTAGATCTATTAGCGGTGGAATATTGTAGAGGCTTTATGCGACAGTCGGTGGAGGGAAATCCCGGGAACAATCGATTCCAGTTTGAAGCGTGATAATAACTGCTAGACGTGCCTATGTTAGAAGACATTAGAAGATTATTTGATGGAAGGCTTAAAACAGTATTAGAATATGACGAGATGGTCATTGCTTGTGAAGATGTTGATGACCTATAAATATTGCCAATAGAACTGTTGGATAGGTGTGCTGCAGGTAAACTGCTGTATGTTGAGACAATGATGCGCTGATTACTTGGCTCCTCGCTTACAGAGCTTACTCTAACGGGTGCGAATTCTACACCCCAAGAAAACATTCCTAATTTACAGGCAGAATTAGTATTAACAGAAATACCTTCAGCCATGGATATCATACTAGAGTCACGAAATGCAACGTTGCTGTCCACATTTATCACATCCTTCGTACAGTTTAATCCTGGGACAATGGAACAGCGCTCAGCACCTGATTGGTCGGCTATGTCCATGTTCGTCACTACCTCGTCACTAACATTAGCTCTACAAGCGTCATCTCTAGCAACATTACAACTCTCAGTGAACGGCTCTGCGACAGAGTCTGCCACAAATTCCTGCGAAAGTTTTGTTTTACGCAGACGCGTCAGTCGACAATCATTCTGATCTGAAACCAGTTTAGTAGTAGAATGATTTCTCTTCTGATGCGTAGCGTAACTCTTCACCCCTGCAAACCCTTTACCGCAGTGTTCGCACCTACAACTCCACGCCGTTGACACGCCGTGATCACGCTCAAGATGGCGCTTCACTCGCTCAGGTCGAGGAAACGGCAGACCACACAAGTGACAGCTGTAGACGTACAGATCCTTTGTTGACTTTATCCCGTGCTCAGCCAGCAAGTGCCGTCTCAGTTCTGTACATCTAACAAACATCGCGGAACATTTAGCACAACGATATTGTTGGATTTTCTCGTGCACACGTTCGTGATAAAGCAGTCCCTCGTGATATCTGTATTTCTTTCCGCACAAAGAACAGGAGTAAGGTTTTACGCCACTGTGACATTTCATGTGATCCACTAACTTGTCCTTTCGTTTAAAAGCCTTGCCACAGCCCACGTGCAAACACTTGTGAGGCACTTCATAACTGTGACAGGACAGCAGGTGCCTCTTCAGATGCTCGTTCTTGTTAAAACTTGTTCCACAGATGTCGCAAGCACGACTCTGTTTTTGTAGATGCGTAGCTCGATGTCTCCGAAGAAGGACGGACATTGAAAATGCTGCACCACAAGATTCACAGAGAAACCTGTTCAACCTTTCCACTGTAGTCTTGTTCTCGTTTAATTCTAGAGAATTCAGTTTCACAGGAGAATCATTGCTGCCTTCGGTTTTGTTCATACTACGTTCTATTGATGGACTATTTGTTGTATCAGATAATTTGCTTTTATTTGAACAACAGTTTTTTCTTGTCGCTGACCTGTGGGTAATGATCAGCTCGTAACTGGACAAGTGAACGTTACAAACTCTACAGATGAATGCCCGCTGACTGTGAAGTTTAGAATGATTCTTATAATCTGATGCGTTGTCAAAACACAGCAGACAGGATGAAGAGATACACCTGAAGACAGGAATTAGACCATGCTCAGATTCTTTGTGGTGATATAACTTACAGTATGTGTTGTACATTAGACCGCAAGCAGAACAAGATTTGCTTTTCATTGACTCGAGATCTTGATATTCTTCTACACTGCCTTTCAACGTAAGAGGCAGCTGATCTATCGACGTATTCTCAATAGAATTCATTTTTACTTCGTCAGCTTTGATACCTTTAGATATTTCTATATCATCAGAAAAGGGACTACGTTCACCACAGCGATGTTTTAGATTTATACCAGATGTCTGGACAGTTGATAATTTCTCGTCAAATGTATCGACCCAAACCCTGTGCCACTCCACATGTTCTCTAAACTCTGCGACTCCTTCGATCAGCTTGCAGCACACAAAACATGAATACGCATTGGTCAGAGAAGAGCTTTCAACTCTACAATCGTCAACATCAAAGTTTAGAAGCGATGGCTGTAAACATGAAATAGATACTTGTGGTCGAGCTGTGTGTAGAGATGCATAGTGTCTCAGCATACTGCTAATACAATTAAACAGCCTATTACATACGGGACAACCACGAGAGGTCAACGTTCTCGACGTACACTTGACCTCATTACGATGTTTACTCAAATGTTCCATTAATTCTGATTTGATGTCAAATGTGGCTTTACAAACCCTGCAGACAAATAATTTCTCGGACACCACTGTATGCTCAGCTGTCACTTGATTGAAGTGACGGGATTTACTGGAGAGATTGGCAACACAGTGTCTATGCGAAGTTTCCGTGTTTGTTAGTTTCTTTAGCGCTTCCTCTTGGAATGAAATTCTCATATTTTCTACTTCTACTAGAAAAGACTTGACGTCATTGTCTGATATGTTGTCATGGACGGATGACGTAAGATGTCGGCGTAGTTTGTATTTGCTGGTGAACCAATATCCACAGAACCTGCAAATGCCTGGTCTGTTAGGAGAATGTTCAGAGATATGTAGCATCATGTCTTCATATGTAGCACACGACCTCTCACAAAATCTACAGCTGAATTCAGCTGGAAATTCCCGCAATGATGTCACCTCATTCTCAGCAATATAACTCGATGCTATAAGTTTACAGCTATTTCTAGTTTTGGTCAAATTAGACTTTTGTTTCCTTGCATTGTTAATATCCGAGTTCCTGCCTACCATCCTGTCTTTCTTACAGAATTGTTTATCAACATGTCGCTTTAGTTTATACTTGTCGCTAAAGTTGCGTCGACAATTTTCGCACCTAATGACGCTGCTTTGATGAACTTTTCTCAAATGTCGCGTTAGTTCACAACCTGAACCGGTTTCATATGAGCAAATTGGACATTGACTGCTGGTAGTGTTGTTGTTGTTGTTTTGAATATCTTCATTTGATTTACTAGTACACCAGATTTCTTTGTTGTTACTATCATCAATGGAGGAGGTTTCGGTGCATGCGAAGTCAGCGTTCTTATTACTTGTAGTTGCTATCATCATATTTTTATCAATCAAGTAACCACTCTCATTCTTATCACTTACCGTTCCTATCACCATATTTTCTTCAATCAAATGGCCACTATCATTCTTATCACTTATCGTCGCTATCACCATATTCTCATCACTCAAATGGCCACTATCATTCTTATCACTTGTCGTCGCCATCACCATATTTTCATCACTCAAATGGCTGCTATCTTTGCTAGTATACTCACCGGCAGATGCAACGAACTGGTTGTCCTTGTTTCTCACCTCGGGACTTCCGCAGCTACTGAACCCTACTGAAGAATCAGCGGTGATGATTTTGTCTGAATGATCTGAGAATTGTTTCTCCGAAGATTGTACATCCAAGATGACATTGATCACGAGTGTACATCCGATCCTGAAGGCTCTATGATATCTTGTCTCAACGAAACATCCCGATGAGACGAAGACTTGCTGGTCAAGTTACGTGACTTTAGGCAGGTTGAGATCTTCTTGTGATAGAGATAGTCAATGAGGCGATTAAACGTGTCTCCACATCGTCCACATTGGTGCACATCCTCCTCTGAATAACAGCAAAATATATCATATTAATGACTTAATAGAAAAACAAATATTTACAACTTCCAAAATGTGTTTATGTTTTCATAGGCTATCTAAATATATGAGTCATGTTTTCAAAATTTTCTGTGGAAAAACTTCTTGAATTACTGAATTAAAAAATATATAATAAATGTGCCAGACAACATTATTAATTATTTCAAGAAATTTATTACTTCAAAAGAGTGGCAAGCAAATTTAAAGTGGGGCCTGATAAGATAATTAGATAAAGAAAAAAATATCTTAACAAAAGTAATAATATTCCTATTTTTAGACAATGTTTTTCCGTGTTGTGTCTGGGACACTGAAAAATAAACCAACCATAGATTTCACATGTTGTAATAATAATAATAATAACAACAATTAGAGTGCTACAGTCATCAATGACAACATCGAGCACTATTGAGACAAAATCAAGCCGGCGAGCAAAAAAAGAAGGTCCAAAAACGGTGCAAATTCCAAAATCCAGTCCAAAGTAAAGGGAGTAAAAGAAAAGGTGGTTTAGGCACAGGTCGCTGCTCATGGATACTGGATGGAAAAGAGAGATGAAAATGTAAGAGGCAACTGAGCAAGAACTGAGGATGGCAACAGGAAACCACCTCAGAACCCATATTATTATTCCTAAACTGACATTATCCCTAAACTATAGGCTACATTAATAAGTGTTGATAAGGCATAGCCTTTTTGGGATTAACCTGTTGATCCATGGAGTGCACCTTATGAAGCATGAAAAGCACTATATGTATCTTGGACTTGCCACTTGGCAGAAAACTAGAGAGAGAGAGAGAGAGAGAGAGAGAGAGAGAGAGAAGACATATATGAATTGAGTGAGGATAACATTTTCAACTAGACTGTCCATTATTAAACCAAATCTAAAGTGGTAAGAATGTTTGCGCGATGACTTTAATTAGTACACACTAGGATGGCAAGAATTGCAATACAGAACATTATGAATTTATTCAAATGAAAGCACAGAAAGATTTCTTTAGAGAGATTTAGGCAAAAATGTCAACAAATAAAACCTTGACCTTCCCAAATGTAAACAAGAGCAACATAGAATCTGCAACAAAATCCGGCGTACCATAGAAGGTCCAAAAAGGTGCAAATTCAAACATTCAGATAATCAGTCCATAGATAAAGGGGTTAAAGCAAATGAGATTAGTTTAGTTTAGGCATTTAGGCGATGAGTTTAGGCGCTAGTTGTAACTCATGGACACTGGATGGGAAAAGTGGGTCATCAACTGCCAATGGATCTGTTCATAAAAAAGCAAATGCTGATGTAATTTAAACTAAGACTTTCGAAGATTGGATTGAAGAGAATTCCAGATCTGCGGTGCAGCATGCTTGAAAAATCGATTAGATAGCTTAGAGCATGAAGATAAGCTAGGTCTCGCAAGACTAAGTAATTTGGAACACCGAGTAACAGCAGGCCGCATTACTTTAATCAAGTGAGACATACAAGTTTGTCCAGAGATGGTGATGGACTTATAGGTTAACGAAGCTGTTTTGTAAATGATAAGCTCTTTAATATTTAGTCAGTCCAAAGATTTTAGAATAGGTTTAACATGTGAGTACTTAGAAGTACAAAAAATTGAATAAAATTACAAAGCAAGAACTGTACTACGTCCTATTTGGGCGCCGCAGTAAGTCCGAAGGCCAATTGACTCCAACTTGCTCTATTCTCAGCCAGATCACAGATGCTTTCATTTGAAATATATATATATATATATATATATATATATATATATATATATATATATATATATATATATATATATATATATATATATATATATATATATATATATATAAATCTGGATTTATCTCTTTAAGATCTTTATTTACTAATTTTTATCCATGTTTGTTTGTTTTGACAACCTCTGAAACTCTATGGTAAGCACTGTAATTTGTTCACTCAATTTGCAATGGATCAAGATCTGTATGCTTTTCACCTTATTGCTATAGCAGATCAATTATATCTGTAAGTTTTCTAGGACATATGCGGACGATCACAAACCATCTGTGTACGCGAGACATGCATGCGCAGCCTAGTGACATAAGCAAATACATAGCATCATATCTGCTTTTGCATAAAATAATAGATGATCAAAAGTAACTCGATTCATTCTATCAACTTCAAGAATTTTGATCATTTAACCGACTTTTAACAATTCGACGTCCCTGACATCATCCTTGTATGAGGAAACGGACGTTAAACCTTTATTATTATTTATTTTATTGACTTTTAACAATTTAAGAGTCGTGTTCACAGCCGAGTAACTATAGCTATAGCTGTAGTCTCGGCCACATGATTCCATATAACGAGAGGCAAAAGAATACACATTTGTAATTCAATTTATATCACAAGTTTCACAGAATTATAAAAAGGTTACGGCTTAAGCCTACCGCTAATATGAATATCGTAAGAGTTAAATAGTAATAAAAAGAGCTAAATACAACAGACGATAAACATAGGCAGTAAATTATAAATTCTATAACTTCGTTCTTAGCGTAAAAGCATACATAAATAAATTAAAATGATCGTAGGAAAGCCACTTACAAAACACTGCGGCAAGACGTGCTTAAACTAAACGTAGGAATTCAAACTAAGTTACAGCTAAACAAAACCAAGTATCACATTACTTTGTTCAAAGATCAACACATGAGTTAATCAAAATAAGTCGATGCGCTCATGTGCAGGACATCATAGACCGTTCCAAGATGTCTAATGTATTCGCTAACACTGTTCCAGAGCTAGATAAATAGTTTCTGTAAATTTAAATATGCACCAAATATAATAATAATAATAGTAATAATAATAATAATAATTGCGGCTTCCCAGAGTTTGGAGGATTTATTTTAATCGCTTCCTTTTTTAAATTTTAATTAAACCAAGTCTCTTTTATTTTATTTTTTTAGCCCAGGGTCCTATACAACCCAGGTCATTAAAATGCTAATAACAATAATAATAATACGTATATTTATAAAGAGCCACTCTAGCTAAATGCAACACTAGCGCTGAATACTACTGTGACATTTAATGCATTAAAATTTCCCTTTTCACTTCCTCAGTATTTCTGTTTCAATATTTCAATACATCTCATTAAAAGCTACGAAATCTAAAATATCACACACACTAGCTAGACCAGCTTCCGAGATCAGATGGGCCGGGACTTCAAACCCAAAGAAAGTTACTTATTCAATAATAATAATATTAATAAAGGTTTAACGTCCGTTTCCTCATCCAAGGATGATATCAGGGACGTCGTGATCAACACAATGAGCAACAACAACGATGAGCCGTAGCAACAATACACGAGACATTTAGAATATTGCATTGGACACAGGTCGAGTTTCCAGAGGTCACAGCAGACTTTCATATAAATTTAAAAATTTGTTATCAACAACATCTTACAACTGAGCACAATCAAAGTTAAATGTATATAGCAGTGAATGATCTAGAGGAGTAGCGATTATTAGTAGAGACATCTCATCATATACTGAGTTGAAATGCTTACCTGCATGACCATGCTTTGACTTGACCTGTCAAGTCAAATTCAAACAAGTAGAACTAAACAACAGAATCAGTAACCTAGTAATATTAATTCTCCCTTTCATACATCGCTAATCCTTAATAAATATTAACTAAAAAATAAAATTAATACACAACACATAAAGGCCTACAACATACAGTTATGTAGGCTTCAGAAATCTGCTATATAAAATATAAATTAAATTATATTAGTAAGCAAATATTCATAACCACTCAATCCGCTCTATGATGTCCCATATGTTTGGAATGAACTAGGAAAGCAAAATAAGAATACAGTGAATTATTAATGAACATGTATTTACACCAATCAATTAAAATATCTATAACTGCTAATCAATCAATCGTCAAGATAATGAAAGACAGCATTAAGACTCAAAAGCAAATAGAATTAATAAAAGACATAGCCTATACATAAAGCTCCTTCTGTAATGAACATCATAGATCATTCGAAAGTTACCTATCACAAGAAATAATTGTTTACTTTTAAAGGTAATATAATAATAATGTTTGAACGTCCGTTTCCTCCTACAAGGGTGATATCAGGGACGCCGATATGCATTGGTGGCTTTAGCTTGGTAAAACAAAAGAACAACGTCTCTCACAGTTACCAAGAACTTGAAAGCAGTATCAAACAACAAAGTTCTGAGGAAAACAGCCCCTCTATGATGCACTACCAGCCAGTCTTACATTCAGCAAATACAACTTAACAAATTACTTTAATATTATACATATAATTTAGTAATTGAATTAACAACTGATTACCATAATTGAATTTGTATACTATTTCTATTGCAGCAGAAATCATTATTTTCATTCCTTTAATCATATTTGGCTGATGGCAGTTTGCTGTTGCTGGCACAGTTAAAGCTTTCAACATAATCACTGAATTTAAAATACACACGTGTTCGTCTATATAAAACAAATCCTAGACATGTTTCACATAGGAGAAAATGACGGATAAATTATACGATAAGATTAGCAATACTATCATATATCACCTTTTCTACAGTAAGCAGGAGCAACATTACTTAGGAGCCCTGCCCTACTCTATTTAGGAGCCCTGCCCTACACTATTTAGGAGCACTGCCCTACTCTATTTAGGAGCCCTTCTCTATTTAGGAGCCCTACTCTATTTAGGAGCCCTGCCCTACTCTATTTAGGAGCCCTACTCTATTTAGAAGCCCTACTCTATTTAGAAGCCCTACTCTATTTAGGAGCCCTACTCTATTTAGGAGCCCTGCCCTACTCTATTTAGGAGCCCTGCCCTACTCTATTTAGGAGCCCTGCCCTCTAGCACGGCCTGTAAGTCGTCGAAGCTCTCTCTGACACAGTCGAGGAATTCTCTGAGGTTTCTGTTGGGCGGGTAGCTCGTCACGTTACACCCTAGATAGTCGTCCTCTATGCCATAGCCTGTGTCAATCAATCAATTAAACAACAGTCAATCAATCAATTAAACAACAGTCAATCAATCAATTAAACAACAGTCAATCAATCAATTAATGGAGTGGATTGGGACTAGTGTGCTGCCTTCTTTTTCACGTACCTATGATTGCAAGTGTTGCTTGCACACATCGGTGCGCAGAAGTGCATACTACTACTACTAACGTCTATGACGTCCCTGACATCATCCTTGTATGAGGAAACGGACGTTACACCTATATTATTATTATTACTACTTAATCAATCAAAAAATCTGTCATCATTCAATTAAAAAATCAATAAATATATAAAAAACAGTCCAGCAATTAACAAACTAATCAGTCAAACAATTAGTTAATCACTATTCTTTTAGCTTTGACTGTTTAATGAACGTAGCAAAAAGCAATAATCGTAAATCAGGAATAAGATTCAGCCACAGCACTGGTTTATTGGTATATGGCTTTATTAAAAGCATCATATCATTCACTCAGGAGATTAGAAAAGAAATTATAAATATGTGCCTTGAAAGTTATACCTGGTTACATATTCATAGTTACATAAATCATGGAAAGTTACATCATGGCAACATACGTGTAAATTACATATCAATAGTTTGCACACATTCACGAGATGTCACTGATGTTAACAACTCCATGCCTTGAGAGCAAGGATTCAGCACTAACAGCCGTGCCGTCAGACTTGGCGTTGCTGATACATACCTACTCCGTAGCCATCCGGCACTACCGGAGCAAAGCCTCCGATAAGAATGGCAGGACTGGATAGCGTGGAAGTGGAGAGGATATTGTGGTTGATGAGGGCATACGAGGGGTCCTTGTAGATCCCTGGCACAGGTTTACCCAACGACTCCGCCATATTCCTCAATCCAAACAGGTGTCGATCAAATCCCTGACCTGTAACAATACAATATATTGAGTCCGAGACACTGAAGAATAGACCAACCACAAACTGTATGTGCCGTAAAAAGACGACTAAGAAAGAGTTGAGTGAAGAGGCAACGGGAAACCCTCTCAGAGCCATAAATTTTCAAGCTACTGATTAAATTGCGGTGTGGATATGGCAGCCATTTGTGAAGGGCTTAACTAATTAATCGAGCGAAGGCTGTTTAAGGAGTGCAAAAAGATATAAAAAATAAAAAGTTTAAATAACAAAAGTAAAATAAAATAATTTCAATAAATTTAAAATAATATAAGATAAATTGATTCTCTACATAGACTTAAGAGAATATTAAAGTACTGAATAAATATTAAAATAAATAAAGAAGAACAAAGAATTAGAAAATAATACAAATAAAATAATAATATATAAATATGGTGATTTCTGCAATAGTCTTAAATCATAAAATATTAAATGTATACCATAATAAACAGTAATCAATTAAAGTAATTAAATAACACTAACCAACAAATAATAGAAACATTAATAATTAATTAACAGAAACAACTAATAATTAATTAATAAAAACAACTAATAAAGAGCCCCAGGGATTGAGCCGCTCGGATGGGAAACGACCGGATGGTGTATCTCAAATTCCTTGGGCTGAAGGCAAGTGTATCAGCTGGGATGTCACTGTGACAGACACATTCTCAGCAAGCAATCTCAGCCTTTCATGTGCTGCTGCTGGCTCAGCTGCTGAAGCCGCTGCCAATTGGAAGTCCCTTAAATATGCTGCAGTCTCTAGCAGCTACATCTTCCTGCTAATTGCTTTTGAGACATTGGGCCCCATCAACTCTGCCGCGTCTGACTTCATAAACGAATTAGGCAGGAAAATCAGCACTATTACAGGCGACCAACGAGAAAAAGCCTTTCTATGGCAGCGCCTATCTATTGCACTTCAGCGCTTTATTGCTGTCTATGTTCGTGGCACATTGGCGAATGCGGCCTCCCAGAGTGTAGAGGAATTATTTTAAACATTTCTTTTTATCTTTTTTTAACTAAATAAACTCCTGCTTTTATCTTATTTTTAGCTCAGGGCCCTATACAGCCCAGGGCATTAAAAACTTAAAAACTAACAAAAAAAGAAAAATAAATAATATAAATAAATAAATAATAGAAATGATATAATAATAATAGAATAATATAAATAAATAAATAATAGAAATGATATAATAATAATAGAATAATATAATAAATAAATAATAGAAATGAAGCAAAATGAGTAATTAATAAATAACTAGAGTATGGTTAAGCAGAGGCGACTAAGGCAGGAGCTGAGGATGGCAAGAGGGGACCCACCTCACCATGAAATATTTTCTCCCAGGATTAAATGTTAATTAATCCATCTAAGTGAGGAAGGCAACGGGAAACCACCTCAGAAGCCATACTTTTCCCAAGATATAGGCTACATAAGGTATGGATAAGGCATAGACTTTGTGAAGGGATTAACTTGTTGATCTAAGGAGTGCTCTTATGGAGCGAGAAAGCAGACTTTGAGTATGAATACGTACCTTGAACCTGCCACTTGGCAGTGCACTGAAGAGAGAGAGAGACAGAGAGAGAAGAGACAGAGAGAGACAGACAGAGAGAGAGAGAAAGAGAGAGAGAGAGCGAGAGACAGACAGAGAGACAGACAGAGAGATAAAGAGATAGACAGAGAGAGAGAGAGAGAGAGAGAGAGAGAGAGAGAGAGAGAGAGAGAGGTTAAAGAGATCAGGACATACCCATGGCAGCGTCTTTAGTGAGCTGCCCATGTACTTTAGAGCACTGCTCCAGACTATGTCTCAGCTCAGTCACTGAGGCCTTGCGTGTAGAGAAGAGCTGACAGGCCGCCCTGGTGGCTGATGTGGCTGGTCTGATGGTCTCAGTGCGACCGTGCTTGAACGCTGCAGTGCTGCATGACTCATATGTAGCTACCGTGGCACCGTGCTGCTTGTAATACGCCATCTACACAAGATAGGTAATAGTAACAGTACAGTGGCACCATGCTGCTTGTAATATGCCATCTATGCAGACACAAGATAGGTAATAGTGGCACCGTGCTGCTTGTAATACGCCATCTACACAAGATAGGTAATAGTAGCACCGTGCTGCTTGGAATACGCCATCTACACTGACACAAGATAGGCAATAGTAACAGTATGTCGCTACTGTAGCACCGTGCTGCTTGTAATACGCCATCTACACAAGATAGATAATAGTGGCACCATGCTGTTTGTAATACGCCATCTATACAAGCACAAGATAGATAATAGTGGCACTGTGCTGTTTGTAATACGTCATCTACACAAGATAGGTAATATGTAATATTGGCACCGTGCTGCTTGTAATACACCACCTATACAAGCACAAGATAGATAATAGTGGCACCGTACTGTTTGTAATACGTCATCTACACAAGATGATGTATTACAATATATAATATGTAATAGTGGCACCATGCTGCTTGTAATACGCCACCTATACAAGCACAAGATAGTTAGTAATGGTCTATCAGATAACATCTGTTGGCAAATCAAATAATTATAAATAAATAATTATTTTAGCAAGCTTATTATAAAAAGCCTGCTAAAATCTGCCAGTCAACCGGTTGTGTAGTCGAGAGGATAGCAAGCTTGTTTAATAAAAAGGAGGCCATCCATTCAAATCCCAGCCTTGCCTCTTCTGAAAGTATTCCTTGTGGAGTTTAGCCGACGTTGAGCTAATCATTAGGACAGACCTGAAAAGCGAGCTGCATAAATGAGTCCGGACTGAGCTTGTTCTTCTTGATGAGATCTTTACCAAACTTGTGATGTTGGAAGTAGTCTATGTCAATCCTACTCGTGCTGTCCTCAAAGCGTCTACTCGACTCTTCTATCATCTGCTTCAACGCGTCGTTTAGCTTCCAGTCTAAATCAATCAATCAGCTAATCAATAGCTCTATATCAATAATACTCGTGCTGTCTACAGAGTGCCGCTCAGGATATTTCATTACACTGAATTCAAAATTAGCTAACTGAACCATTCCGTCAAATAATACGACGTAAGTAGCTGCAATCACTATTCATATTTATAAGTTAATGAATTGATTTATTAGTTAATTAATTAATTACTTAGTTCATTTAATTAATCTACAAATATATTACGATATACCTAATCATTCGACGGTATATGTAATATCCAGGTACTTAATTAATTATATATTAAATTTATTATTAGTATTATTTTTTAATTATTATATTATTGAGTTAATTAATTAATTAACTGTCACCTAGCCTCCTGACGGCTGAGGCAGAGTCGACGGTTGTGACTCTTGGTCCAGCACTGGACGACGTGACCTTGGGTTTGTCCGTCGTGTCCTTGAACGTCTCGTTCATATATCTGAGCACAGCCACACCATCTCCCCACGAGTGCTCAAAGTTCACCGCTGTGGTACCAGTACCTGTGACTATCAGTGTGAAGCTCTTGTCAAACCATCTGATCATCAATCAATCAATCAATCAGTCAATCAGTCAATACATTAATTAATCAATCAATCAATCAATCAATACATCTCTACAAATATGCCATATACAGTAAGAAATAATACATCAGGAGAAGAATCCTATAGTCAAGCACAAGGTATAAAATCTTAGAAGATCTACAACATGACTGATAGGAGATTCTGACCTGTTAGCAGCATTGCCGTAGAGAAAGAGACGAGAGAGTTGATTAGGATCTTCTAGTTTACAATCATCTTCTAGCGACAGAACCATGATAGCGCCATCTATCAGCTTCAAGCTGTCCCCATTACCTATCAATCAATCAAATCATTTGAAATCATCATGATAGCGCCATCTATCAGCTTCAAACTCTCTCCGTTACCTATCAATCAATCAAATCATCTGAAATCAACAGCTAAAAAACAATCATACTAAATAAAGCCACAACATTACAGTAGTATATTAATAGTGATCAATGAAAAATCATCTAACAATCATTTGTCTATAATAATGGTACTAATAATAATAATAATAACAAAAATAAAGGTTTAACGTCTGTTTCCTCATATAGGGGAGATGTCAGGACGTGTCTACATCACATTTCACTACAATCGGTTCATCTAAAGTGATCTGAAGTATAGAAGAGAAGTTAGAAATATACTCTATTACTATATTATATGACACTGTTAACTTCTCTCAAATTCTCTTTCATCAATCAGGTGACAACTAGAATTATGGAGGCAGCAAATTTGTGATAAAATGTCACGGATCACTAATCAAACTCCAGGAGTTAGGAATAGACTACACGTGAACACAGAGAGCAGAGAAAGAGGAACCCACCGTTAGCTTCCAGCTGCTGCCTGGCCTTGCACCAAACGTCCCTCCCATCTCCCGTCAACACACCCGTGCAGTGGCTGGGGGTGGGCGTGTTATCGGCCGCTATGTACTTGAGATGTGCCATGATGTCAGAGGCAGGCAGGATAGAGCCTGTGTGGAAAATACATGATAAATAATATATATATAAATATATATACATGTATATATATATATATATATATATATATACAGTGTATATCTATACATTATATATATATATATATATATATATATATATATAGTATACATATATATATATATATAGTATATATATATATATCTATATATATATATATCTATCTAGATATATAATATATATATAATTTATTAAATAATATAAATATAAAAAAATATAAAAATAATAAATAATAATAAAATATATAAATACTCACAACAGAGCTTCAGTGAAATGTCTTTCATAGAACTTCTTGAAACAAAGAACTTGTAAATCATTTTTACAATATAGCGCACCAATACATGTAAATATCTAGCTCCACTAATGAAGCTATCGAGTAAAGGAGGTGACTAATTAAATTTTTAACAATAGTAATTATAATTAAGTACTTAGTTAAATTACACCTGAGAATGATTAATATTAAATATGACAAATATAAATAAGTTAATGATTATACACTATTATAGTTATATTATAGTTATATTATAGTTATATTATAGTTATATTATAGTTATATTATAGTTATATTATAGTTATATTATAGTTATATTATAGTTATATTATATTATAGCTATTACATATTATAGTTAATGATTATACCATTGTTGTCGAGGACGTCGAATACATAGTGATGACCGTTACGTATGACCAGAATGTGCTTGGCGCTAACATCTGTGTACAGCTCGTCCTTCTCTGGTCTATCAATCAATCAATCAATCAACCCACCAAACAATCAATTAATCCATCAATCATTGAGTCGTTTAATCAATCAAACAATAAATCAATGTTTAATAATATTAGAGAAATCAGTAAATGCTATCAGACAAAAATTATTAGGATTAAATTTGTACAGTTCAGTCATACTAAACCAGTTTGATGACGTTATTTCTTTGTATGCTCTATCTCTATGCTGTGTGACGACATCAAACGTTATGATATAGAGAGAGAGAGAGAGAGAGAGAGAGAGAGAGAGAGAGAGAGAGATAGCTTATTATATACAAGTTATACTTAGCGTTGTATATGTACACAGGTATAGCCTATTATATACAAGTTATACTTAGCGTTGTATATGTACACAGGTATAGCCTATTATATACAAGTTATACTTAGCGTTGTATATGTACACAGGTATAGCCTATTATATACAAGTTATACTTAGCGTTGTATATGTACACAGGTATAGCCTATTATATACAAGTTATACTTAGCGTTGTATATGTACACAGGTATAGCCTATTATATACAAGTTATACTTAGCGTTGTATATGTACACAGGTATAGCCTATTATATACAAGTTATACTTAGCATTGTATAAGTACACATGTACCTGGGTATCCTGGTAGAGTTGAACAATCGCCCATACTGACTCATATCAAGAGGAAAGGCCATGTACCAATAGGCGCCGTACCACGATATAGCCTTAGGCAGGTAACTGTAGCAAACACACATTCTAATAAATATCCCTTGGATTCTATATTTCACATAAACTTCAGTGTAAGGTGTAAATATATATGTGCATTCAGGATATTAATATCAAATGCTATGAACAAAATGTACAAATGCTATGAACAAATTATATCAAATGCTACTAATATAACATCCATTATATACTAATGTGTATAGACAGCAGAGCGCTTGTATAAAGCATATATACTTAAACAATAATGATATTCTAGTTTAATAATATATACTTAAACAATAATGATATTCTAGTTTAATAGGCAAACTATAAGCTATTAATTTCAGCCAACATAAAACTATATAACAATTCAAAAAATAAAATAAATTTTAAATATAAAACAAAAGGGAACATATTATACATGTATATGTTACTTCTAGTGTTGATTCCTACAATTGCAACTTATACCTTGAAATATTTAAAGTTTCTAATAGAAAACTTAATCACCAACAAGAGTGTCTTACTGAAATTATCTGTTCATAAATGAGAAAAAGCTAAAAAAACCTAAGGCTAATGTCAGTTTCTTCACTCGAAAGCAATGCCAGTGACGGGCGAGCCCAAGATTTGAACCCCGCACATACTGATTCGCAGTCGAGTATCTTACCGACTTCACCACTGGCTCCAGCCAGTAGGTATGGAACGTCTGTACAAATGTATGCTGTGGACCCATTGTATGGCACATCATGGGATACATAGTTATTTTCTATATTATTTATATTAGTTATTTTCATATAAATATTGTTAATCCTGAGTTAAACTGGGATTCAAGGGAAGAAGATGATGATGATGAATCAAGAAAGAGTAGAAATAAGAAGAGACCTGACAAATCTTCTGAACTGCTTGTTGTCGCTCTTGTCAGGGTTGAGATGGTAGATCTCTGGCTCGAGCACGTTCGCTCTCATCGTCTTCATCAGCCGCAGAGAAGAGACGATGAAATTTGTCGATCTGACGATCTACACATACACGCATCAAACTCATTTGATAGACTGAGCGAGTTAACCTGCGGCTCAAGAAAAAACATCAAGTTCTGCAAGATCATATAAATCTAATATACTGCTTGAGCATCTAAATTTTGTGTACTGCATGATCATCTAAATCTTATGTTCTGCAAGATAATCTAAATCTTATGTTCTCCATGATCATCTAAATCTTATGTTCTGTATGATCATCTAAATCTTACATCAAATGCATCTATTTACAGTCTCTTTCTCCCTCTTTAATTCTCTCTGTATGCAAGACTAATGGCAGGTCCACAAGAAATAAATCTTCGTATGACTGAACCACGTACAGTACGACTCTAGACTAATTTCAGTTGTGTTTTTACACTGAATTGTTCTCTTGCACTTCTGCTCAAACGAATCAAGCCACACTGACCCGCTTCTCTAACATACCCCCCTTCACGCACAGTGAAAGCCCAGCCACACTCAATTGTCTCTAACATACCACCTTCACACAAAGTGGAAGCCCAGCCACACTCACTACTCTCTAACGTACACCCCTTCACACACAGTGGAAGCCCAGCCACACTCTAACATATCCACCTTCACACACAGTGGAAACCCAGCTACTGCGTTATCATAGCACTATCTCATCTCTAAACTACAATTTCTCAAACATTTATCCCACAATCAGCATCAAATGCTTTCTTGTTACAAATAAGACTGAAATAAAAATCATAAAAAAATGTGAACCGTATATTTAAGTGAAGAGATACCGGATCATTGAGAGCTTTTCTCTTGTCGTTGTGGAAGACAATGTAGGGGTTATGATTGAGAACAACCGGTCTTCTGTCCTTCAGGTACATGTCAAACCATGAACCTGTCACATATTGTACGCACAGCCAACTTAAAATCCACAATTTTAGTACACTGAGTCATGACTTTACTAGATTTGCTTCAGATAGTTAATTTGATACTTTTCATCAGCTTCAGAACAGTATAAGAGAATAAAAGCTGCTAAAGTTAACGGACGAGCCCAGGATTTGAACCCCGCACATACTGATACACGGTCGAGTATCTTACCGACATCGCCACTGCTTCGAGCCAATAGAAGAATAGCAAACTACACAGCATGTCCATGTACGGGTAAACTAGAGATCCAAATAGCAACATATCACAATGCTCTCTACCATCTGACACTCCAGCAGGGATAGGATATTTTTTATTTTAACCAGAAATAACCAGAAATCAAAACATGCAAGAAACTTAGCTAACTTCAAATGGCTTAGTAGGTAATAGATCATCCAGTTTCAAAAACTTAAAATACAATAATTTCAATATAATAAAAGTAAAGCTAAGGTTAACGTCAGTTTCCTCACTCAAAAGCGATGTCAGTGATGGGAGAGCCCAGGATTTGAACCCCGCACATACAGATACTCGGTCGAGTATCTTACCTAAGTCGCCAACTAAACTATACTACAATTTCTCTTGTGAAACTATTCTGCATTGCCTAAGCACTGGTTGCCTGAGTGGTATACCTGAGATGTAGTTGGTATGTTTTTCTCTCTTATCTTTAGCAATCAAAGCATCCTGCAGTTCTGTAGAAAAGAAAATATGAAATGTTAAAAAAATTTAAATATACCCATCCAGCACATTAGTCAGCTGTTGTCCTACATATATCAACAAAGCCGCAGCATTTATACATTAACTTGTAAAAGGAACCATCACAGACTTAATAAAAATACTATAAATAAAATCAAATAGTAGCAAACTTAATATTTTAATATCCATTACTATTATCGATATGATTTTACTTATAACTTCAAAAACTGAAACTTTACAGCATTTTTATATACATTATATTATATATAAAATTAGTATTTATATTATATTTTTATACCATATATTTGTTATATATTATTTACCAACTTCAGAAAGGGCATTCGGTTGTGAGCGCCTAGGCTCCAGAAATTGCTACAAATATTTAAACGAACGGAAAAGTCTCAAATAGGGGATTGACTGATGATATGGTGTAGGACAGAGAGGATTTGAGACAGTCTATTTGTATCCCGACTCTAGTTGAACTGTGATTCAAGGGAAGATGACGATGATTTGTTATATATTATCTGAGAGAACTTAGTCACGAGGTAACCAGTAACAAGACTTCACAAACCTTTCCCCTCTCCACTCTGAAACTCTTCCAGAAGTTTTCTGGTAGCGGAGAGGCTGGACTCACTGACTAGCGGCGTGAGAGCGGTCAGGTAGCGCCTGCACGTATCCTCAAGCTTTGGCACTGGGAGGCGGGGCAAGCTACGTTGAAAGTGATCTGTGGGGACAATGCTTCTGTGCAGCAGGTCCGCGTCATCAGACTTGTGCACTGCGACGCTGGATTTATAATAATAATAAATAAACGCTGGAATACTAATAAATAATACGCTAGAATAATAATTAATAATTAATAATTAATAATAAATAATACGCTGGAATAATAATAATAAATAATACGCTGGAATAATAATAATAATAAATAATACGCTGGAACAATAATAATAATAAATAATGCGTTGGAATAATAATAAATAATATGCTGTAATAATAAAAATAATAAATAATATGCTGGAATAATAATAATAATACATAATACGCTGGAATAATAATAAATAATGACGGTTTAACGTCCATTTCCTCATCCAAGGATGATGTCAGGGACGTAAATACAAATGAGTAAGGCTTTGTAAGTTTGATTAGAACGAACAGTGCAAGAATTGTTAAGATTAAAAACTAAAATAAAGAATTAAGAGCTAAGTAGGCAAGTGATGAGTATTTTAGATTTATTGCATCTTTGATATCATCTAAGTACAGGAAAATTGATATGAAACAGTTATTATTTTAATGACTGTTGCTGTAATGCATTTCTATAATGAATTAATTACTAAAATATTAGTCAGCAGTTTCTAATTAACAGTTCTAATAATTGATCCCATGCTAAAACGTTTCGTCTAACAGACACACACAAAGAACTGTGGGCAACATGCAGTTGATTTAATGTAGCGGGTTACCACTCTCCGCAGTTGTTCTAATGTAAAACAAATAATGAGAGAAATGCACCACAGTATCTTTTCACCTTTGTATTACTAATCATATACATCAGTATCATTTCAGAGCAGAACAGATCAATTAACAAATACAAATACATCCTAGAGACTATTTCAACTTATATTCAAAAAAAGTTCACAATTTTGTTCCATCAGCCCAGTTGATGAACTAAGTACCCATTCTTTAACTTTGAAACAAAATAGTTTTTAATCTTTAAAAATATTTAAAAAGCACAAGTGCACTCTCTAGACACAGCAAAGTGTAAGATCTTGTAGTGCCAGAGACGTCCCCAACATCAGCACAATTGGATGAGATAAAAATAAACACAATAGAAGAGTGAATACACACGAAGGCACCATCAGCATTACCTCGTGTGCAGAGCTGATCTACTCAACTGTGCAATCAATCCAACAGGGTTAATCCCATTTACCTATCAATCAATCAAAAAACATCAATCAATCAGTCAACCAGTCAGTTAGTCAACCAGTAAATCAATCAATCAATAAATTTGAATAAGACAAACAAACAATCATCTTCTATCTCTTGCTTAATCAATAAATAAATCTACGAGGGCTACTCTAATTAACCTATAAATCAATCAATCAATCAATCTATACTCAATCAACCCATCATGGTTACTCTCATTTACCAGTCAATCAATGAATCACTCAGTAACTACAACAATGTAATCATTGGAGAGTTTGCATCCATATTCTCACCTGAAGAAGATATTAGATACAATATCAATCAATTAAGAACACAATAGTAAGTAGCACTGAAATCAACCAATAAAATTAGCCTAAATGCCGCAGTCAATGTGGTAAAAAAAGCTGGTAAAGCTAAAAGGTCAACGTCAGTTTCCTCGCTCGAAAGCGATGTCAGTGACGGGCGAGCCCAGGATGGTCACATCACGGAGTGCAAACAATCGAAATGGAATCAGCAAATAAAACAACAGCCATCAGAAATCTCATGCAAAGGACCACACAGTAAATCAGTAAATATAAATTAACCAATTACAACAATTAAAGTCCAAATTAGTAAATTTTCATCCTAATATATGCTATCACAGTAATGTATTCACCACTCAAACACAATCTAATCCATATTATCAATCTTATAGGAAGAAATTCTTCTTAAAGGAAGAAATTCTATAAGTCCTCCGCAGTTCAATAAATACATCGTCTTGAACAGCCACACAACTTGAAATGTGATCAACCCATCCACTAGAGATGCTGCAGTATCTGTACAGTCTGTCTTATAGAGATATTTGTGAAAAATTTCAGAATTGTGGGTTTGTTATACCAATTGTGGTCTTAGGCAGGCTAGACCTAACACTGCATTGTACATACATCTAGTAACATTTATCCTATGAAAGCAATGGAAAGACATCCAAGTGTTTCAATTGCAATGTAGTGTTATAAAGATACACATTTACTAAATTTCCCATTAATTATAATACTGATAAGTATACCTTAGCTAGATGTATACCGGTAAACCTGGCCTTATACATGGCGTCAAATTTCACTGAAATACAACATCGCAGATAAAACATCATTATATATAACATGGCTAATATTCAATTTGAATAACAGAACTTTTGCAAAAACTGGTCATGCCACAATAGGTATGTTATGTGGGTATATAATATGTTGGGTTTATTAATGAGATCAAAAGATGAGGAAGTCGAATACCAGATTCACACATCACTGACATCTTTTCGAGAAATGACACGTCACATTAAAATTGCATTTATACTTCAAATAAATAAATAATCAGAGATTAATCTTCTTAACTTTGAAAATTACTAGTTTAAAAAAAGCTAAAGCCAAGGAATGACAATACCTAACTCTACTAAACCAAATCTAAGCCAACGAGTAAAGAACAGAAGGACAAAGAAATTATACACATCTAAAAACCAGAAAGCCAGTCCAGAGATAGGGAATTACAGATATAGATCAACTACACTTGTCATACATATCAAAAGACACAAATGCTCAACTTGTTTACGAATTTTTGTACATTATAAAATCGCTCTATGGGCTTCTAGACGGGATACAGAAATAGATGCCAGAATTGGCATCTACATAGGATTAATAAAGTACTACCTTATTAATTAATTATGTAATTAGAACTAATATAAATTTCACAGTCGCTAGCATCACTGGCCAGAATTTATAAATTTGTCCGGCTCTCCATGATCACAAGATTTATCCATTGATCTCCATGAACACAAAGTCACCAGTATTATAGTACCTATCTTGCAATTCTCTGTAACCAAGATGTCCATGTTTTTTAATATCAGAAGAAAGCCAAGTACTCTTTATTTTCAGAAATAAGTTTTAGATTCTATACATTCTGTAATCATTTTTGTCTCAATGCACGCGAAATCTGATTGTCATATTATAAAGAGTACCAGATACTGACCAGAAAACAATTAGGCAAATTTATTATATAAAACTAAAAGCTCCGAGTTACAAGGGGGTTCACCTAGCATTTCGATTATGATAATGAAAATTAAAGATTCTATTATTGAGTGTACAAATATCTAGGCAGACTGCGTTGCCATTAAAAATTAAGTTGCACTTACAGTCTTAATGGTAAACTAAGAATCCGGCAAAGTTGACAAGAAACTCAACTTTGTTTATCAGTCAACAACTAGACCGGAAGTGTAATCAGCTGTCTGAGTTAGATTAAAAGCATTTCGTGTCAAGTATAATAACCCGAAGTGTTAGCGAGAACTTAATTCTTATATGACTATGATAAACAGGCTAAGACTTATAACACTTTGTTCAAATCGTTAGGTTTAGTCTGCAAAGTCTATTTTAAACAGTTTTAGCAGAGTTGGCCTATATTTACCAATCAATCCTGTGAAAAATACAATTTTAATTTCTGTGCAAAATTTGTCGAGTGTAGCATAACAATACATAACAATTAGAGTGCTACAGTCATCAATGACAACATCGAGCAATTATATGATTCGTAAGTTGTTTAGCAGTTGTACTTTTTGACACTAGGTCAGAAAGTACAATTGCTTGTTTGAGACCCACAAAAAGTGCCGCATATCAGATACGAATGCACAACCTTGATATTGGCATGCCAATGTGCTATCCACTGCGCACGGCAACTGCCCAATTTGGTAATTTCTAGAGTGTATATGTATGAGCTGTTGGCAAATAAGATGTTATGTCAATGTCTTAATAATTAATTATGTCTTAATAATTTATTAGAACGGCTTAGTAGCGTTGAGGTAACGCCATGAGGTTTTAAATGACAGATATTTAGGTGAATTGAATCGTCGTGGGTTCGAAACCCAGCCGCATGGATCTGAGAGCAAAATCTCGAACATTCACTGAACTGGTTATATGGAAAATCAACTAAATTGCCTACGGTTTAAACAAGTAGTATTAAAAGTTATAGCTAGATTTCAACAGAATTGATCTTTTCACTAAAATGTTTGTTATTTTTATGCCATCCCTTGGAATGGGTTTTCCCCCGCTTGCTTTGATCAAGGTAAATGTTATGCAGTCAACGGGTTTTATAGTTCGAAAGCGAAAGTAAAAAAAAATTCTTATGAATCATATAATCGTGAATATAATTTGTAAAAGCACACTACAGATATACATATAATATAGATCAATTATACGCTTTGTGTATTAAGGAATATATAGCATACATAGTATCGAAATATTGAAGTGGGGTGTCTAAATTGAATCAGCTTGTTTTAAGTTACAACTTGTGTCATATTTAATTCCCACCGATGAATCATTAAAATATATAATTGGCTATATTTAATTTGTTATATATTTTTTGCTATAATTAAAAGTTAGACAAATTGATAGCCCTTAAGATATTTATAGATATTGATAGATATAGTATAGATATTTGTATTCATAATTGCTGCAGCCCATATAGGCCTGCAGTGTATATATCAACTTTAAACTTACAAATGCAGCAGTTTCCCTTTTGGTAAAATGTACATTCAGTGTTTATAACATTCCAATCTCTCTGTAATCATAATGGTGCTTTTGTTTCAGTTTGACATTATTCATATTATTTCTAATTTGGGTAATTATTAGTTAGGTATCGTAATTATAAGAAATTGATTCATTAACAATCAATTCACTAAGAATTAATATTCATAGGAAATATAAATCAAACAAAATGGCAGTTTCATTGGAGTTACCTACTTCATTGGATTTATCTGGTATTTGCCAAGGATTTCCTAAAGAAATAGCTGTCAGCAATGAAATCAATAGTAAATTTCTCTGCAGTATTTGCAAATTAATCTTTAGAGAACCCATGCAGAATCAGTGTGGCCATCGATTCTGTAAGAACTGTGTAATCAAACGAGTAAAGTAAGCTTCAATAATGACTCCTTACTGTGTTTTGATCTAGTAAACATATCTCTCACTCTTTTTTTCTCTCTCTCTCTTTCTCTCTCTCTCTCTGTCTCTCTCTCTCTCTCTCTCTCTCTCTCTCTCCTTAAAGTAGTTAAATCAAATGTTTCACATTTACTTAAATACATGTATGTAAAGTAAACAATGTAGTTTAGCATGACCTTATTGCTTTTAGACTACTGGTATAAATGGTATTAATCCTTTCTTTACCGCTAGTACTTTGAAGTCCTCCCTTTGAAGTAAAAAAATGTGCTTTGAATTAAGAAAAGTCCTCATTTTGAAGTAAGAAATTATGACCATATAATGCCACAGCAATTTGATATTTAATGTGGTTTTATTGAATAATGAATGTTTTATTGAACATTTCCTATCAGCGCAATTCCTAATGGATTAATGAATGTTTTATTGAACATTTCCTATCAGCGCAATTCCTAATGGATGGATCAGGCTATATACCTATCGTATGTATCATAGGCCATCTGCTCTTCACAATCCTTTGCTCTCTCTTTATTTCTACATACTGAATTGATATCTATTCATCATGCTTCCCCATAGTCTTCCTCTTCTTATTCTCTGCTCTTATATTTTTCGTAAGCACTCTCTGTTGTATAAAAACCCTCTTAAAACAAGTATTGTATTTGTTCTGAGAGGATTTTCAAGTTACCATTGATCAGCTCTTCCTCCTAGTTCTTAGTTCATAGATCTAGTTCACTGACAATACTCTAGGTTTCTGTCTTCATCTTCAGATGTTGTCATCTTGTCTTCATTATAACATAAACTAAATAGATAATATACCTAGTAGCTAATAAATGTAATATAACTATTACTTCTTTTAAATCTTTATATACTTATTTCTCTTTTAAATGTAATTCATGAAGATTGCTTGTTATTTAGTGCTGAATGCACTGTGAATTGCCCGGCCTGTAAAGAAGAATACGATGATGATGATGATCCATTATTTGAACTCAATGTCAATCAGGTGACTAATATTATCAATCAATCATTAATATCTGTTTAATGTCAAACCGTTGTTACTTAATTTTAACAGGTTTTCAAAATCCTGTTCAGTTATACTAGCTTTAACCCTCACTGTACTCAAATGGGTCAAACTCTTACCCTGAGTCAGCCTAATTCATGTAATATTATTACTTGGATAACAACGATTTTAAAAATTGATGACCCAACTGCCATGTGCAAAACTCAATATAAGAATAATTTATATACCATAGTACATGAATAAAAATATTTTTATGTCTATAGTGCATCTTACAAACTTTTACAACTCCAGAGTAAAGGTGGTAACTATTTGTTCATTGAGCTTGGCATTGTTACGCTTGTAGATTTATCCGGATAATGGACTAAGGAGAGAATTGAATAGGCTGGCGGTGAAATGTATCAGTGGAGGCTGTACGTGGACAGGGCTGTTTAGAGATTATGAGGTTAGAGTGGTATAGACTGGTATAGACTGGTATAGACTGGTATAGACTGGTTTAGACTGGTTTAGACTGGTTTAGACTGGTTTAGACTGGTTTAGACTGGTTTAGACTGGTTTAGACTGGTTTAGACTGGTTTAGACTGGTTTAGACTAGTTTAGACTGGTTTAGACTGGTTTAGACTGATATAGACTGGTATAGACTGGCATAGACTGGTTTAGACTGGTTAAGACTGGTTAAGACTGGTTAAGACTGGTATAGACTGGTTTAGACTGGCTTAGACTGGTATAGACTAGTTTAGACTGGTACAGACTGGTTTAGACTGGTTTAGACTGGTATAGACTGGTTTTGACTGGCATAGATATGTTTATACTGGCATAGACTGGTTTAGACTGGTATAGGCTGGTATAGACTGGTTTAGGCTGGTTTAGACTGGTATAGACTGGTTTAGACTGGTTTAGACCGATTTAGACTGGTTTAGACTGATATAGACTGGTATAGACTGGTTTAGACTGTTATAGACTAGTATAGACTGCTATATACTGATTCAGACTGGTATAACCTAGCACAGACAAGTATAGAAAGATACCGGCTGGTATAGACTGGTTTAGGCATAGACTGATATAGTCTGTGTTTAGACTGGTATAAACTGGTATCGACCAGGGAAAAACCAGAGTTGGGTTTTTGCCACGGCAAAAAAGGTTTTTGCCAGTGCCCTGGCAAAAACCAGTAAAAACTATGCCAAAAACCAGCAAAAACTGGCAAAAACAATCTAAAACACCAAGACTGGAATAGAAATATTTTATGCTTATAAATATTTTATATCGTTCACAACAAAAACTTAAGTCTTAAAACTTAAGTTAAATTTGATGTTAGAAATGTTAACAAACAATCTAATATCAATTTGCCATTCACCTTAAATTTTAAAAAAAACTAATCCTTTAGAACTTGCTTCACAGTATTTGAAATTGTAGGTTACAGTAACTTAACTAGCTTGTTAACACAAAATTACTGCTAATTGTTATAATTTTAGAACAACTTGGGCTCTTAACGTCCCTGACATCATCCCTGGATGAGGAAACGGACATTAAACCTTTATTATTAGTATTATTATTATTATTATTATTAACAGATTTTTTATTTTCAATTCTATGATTTCTATCAGTAATTTTTCAGTGTAGTTGTAGTTTCAAAATTGCTGAGCTGTGTTGATTCTAATCGCTGTCAATCTCGCTGCCGATGCCGCTTCAGTGTTTGTGTCACTTGTTAAACCTCTATCAACTGTTTCAGTGTTTGCATATTTTACTTATTCAGTAAATTCCATATACTGACCACGGTGTGCTACTTTTTGTAATTTAGTTTTTATTGTTCATAACGTTTTGCCTCAGGGATTTGTTGTTGTTGTCTCAACCAGAGTTCTGTAAATAATATAGGTGTTGAGCTTATAATTTTAATATAATTAATTGTATGCTGTGACAGCAAACAATTAATATTGCAAGTTGTTTTTCTTTTTTTTCGTATTTGGTATTTTATTTCTACTGTGGATTATTTTTCTGAGGTTTGCTTTGAATCATTTAATGTATCTCCAGCATAGCTGGGCACCCAGGCTATGATACAGTAGTTTTCGATGTTGTCTGATGTCATGGACGGTGCTAGCACTTTAACTAATTGTTGTTGTTGTCAATGTAGAGTCATATTTCGACGTGCGGCTATACAAAGATCTCCAGCAGAAACGCAGTGGACCAGTGTCCATTCAATTGTGCAGAAAAGGTTTGCCATTGAATCTGGAATATGATATAAACTGTGACAAAGCGTTAGGTCCTAGAGAGAGAGAGAGAGAGAGAGAGAGAGAGAGAGAGAGAGAGAGAGAGGAAGAGAGAGGCAGAGAGAGAGAGAGAGAGAAAGAGAGAGAGAGGGAGAAAAGAGAGAGACATATATATATATATATATATATATATGTTTATTTCGACAACAAACATCAGTGTGAAGTCACATACATACAAAGTGTACAAAAAGAGAAATAAAAGAGCAAGATTACAACATAATCAATGATGCAAAATTAAAACAATCCCAATACCATTCAATCGGTCCCTAGTGAGAGGATTGCTCTATCTAGCTAGTCGCCGATATGGTAAGGGAAAGTACCTTGAATTGAATTTAATCACGCCCACCTCACTTCAGTAAAATCGTACACCAGAAATACATGGAGACAAAGTGAAAAAGGACGCAAAGGCCACGAAGGCACCAGCATGTGCCCTATATAGCAAATTAAAATCATATAAAGCAGTTCAAAGTTTACAGCAATCAAGACATTCAATCTAAGCCTAATATTACTTACTTCAAAATACCCCTACACATTAGCAGGAAAAAGTATCTTAATACAATAAAACCTATTCACGAATAACATTTAAAACACCAGCATATACAAAATCTTAAAATATTACATACGTTTGTTTTAGTTTTATAACTAATCAGCAATCAACTTAACATGAACATGCATTGCAGTCCATACCAAGAAATTCAGAAATACATATATATATATATATATATATATATATATATATATATATATATATATATATATATATATATACTTTAGTCATTTTTGCTTCTATCAGAATAGCTTACCAGTTCTTGAATAAAAAAGATTTATATAGGATACTAAAATTATATAAATTTTTAGCCGATTTTATGGAATCGGGTACACTATTCCATATTTGAACACTAGAAAAAATAATCGAGTTAAAAATTGTATCATTGTAATGAAAATACAAATAGTTTGTGACAGTCTAGTCTCATACTCATGATTGGCAGTTCTGTAGACAAAATATTCTTTATTAATATTGGAAGCAGGCCTATTGCTAGAGAGAAAGAGAGAGAGAGACACTGAGAGAGAGAGTGAGAGGGAGAGAGAGAGAGAGAAACACTTAGAGAGAGTGTGTGAGAGAGATAGAGAGACACTGAGAGAGAAGAGAGAGAAAGAGAGAAGTTCTGTTTATTTAGTCCTTGCACACACATCAGACTTGTATAAGTGCAAATACTTGTGTACATGTGTATCAACTAAGCCATCAAAGAGGGCGCACAATATCCTATTCCATTGAACACTTATCATTTTTATGAAAAAGATAAGTTTACTGGAAAAATGTGCAAGCAAAAGCACCTAATATAAATTCTATCTATATTTGATGAACGCATGAAGTCTAGTGCTCTTGTTCTAATGTGCAGATCTCATCAGATAAGCTTGATAAGCAGGTGAATTGAACTCTCGCGGGTTCGAATCCCAGCCGCGCTGATCTATGAATAAAATCTCGGACATTCACTGGACTGGTTATACGGAAAATGGACTAAATTGCATAACGGTTTAAACATGTGGTATTAAAAAGTGATAGATATCGACTTAGTTGAACATTTCACTATAATGCTTGTTTACTTTTGCACTTATTCTACTGTGCAGATCTCAGCAGATAGGCTTGATGAACACATAAAGTCTAGTGCAGTGCAGCACCTTGTACTGCTGCTGCAGCGGTTGACCACTCTAGAAGTCACCGCACCAGTGGCTGGGGGCGCCACTTGTACTGCAGAGCTCAGTGGTAGAATTCTGCGTATAGAACAAGAGGTCTGTTCAATATATTATTCATTTTTAATTACTCTGTTTTTATATTATTATTATTTATTAAAAGTGTATGAAACTCATCATCATCTTCCCTTGAATCCCAGTATAGCTAGGGTCTAATCTTTAGCTAGGATAAATTAAACATAACTACCTTCTTTTGTAATAGTAACATTGAAATAAACAACTGTAATTGTTAAGTTACAAATAAAATATTTACCATTGTATCTGCTCACTTAATCTTTGCAGGGTATTTTAAAGCATTTGTATTTTAAAGCATTTTCTATTTGATGGATTACTACTGTACCCAGCTAAGATATAATGTCGAGTCGAAGCAGTAAGTGTAGATCCTACATCCCTCATAATTCCACATACTCCTCTCGTGTCATTCCTGATCTTGGGACAGTTTACCAGATTTTGGATTTGCACTGATTTACGCTCACTTTCTCTCTGAATGCTTACGTGCTCTGCTAATTTGGTACTTTTAAATGTGAAGAGAATTAGATAGCACTTTTCTGTGGTTCAGTTGGTAAGTTGCTGATCTCTGTAGAATCTGTGACCTCGTAGGGCTGGTTCAAAGCTCAGTGAAGTCGACCAGAGTCAACAGTATAACATATACATAAATTGAACGGGTTTAGTGCATTTAGAAGTCAAAAACTAAATTGAACTAGTGTTTTACTATTCATTTTAAACTTCTCTACTGTGTGCAATATTTGCTTTATATAAACACCAGGAGACTTTTTCAAGAGTGCACAATATCCGCTGAATTTTGCATCTGATTGATTGATTCATTAGTCCATTGACTAATTGATGGAAGTCCTATGCTTATAAACTTACAAAAACTAATATATATTTTATTGATTGAATGTTTTCTGTAAAATCAGATTCAGGAATTAAAGAAACTAATATCTGATAAGGCAACAAACAAAACAGAATCTCCGGCTCTAGATGATGGCGCAACTAAGAATCTACTACTAATAGAAAGTGTTCTGTCAGTGTTTAACAGCGAGATAGAGAGGCTTGACAATAAGGTAATTTAACGACGAGGTAAGTGAGATAGACAATAAGGTAACAACGAGTTAAGTGAGACTAGAGAATAAGGTAATTTAACGACAAGATAAGTGAGACTAGAGAATAATAATGTAATTTAACGACGAGGTAAGTGAGGATAGAAAATAAGGTAATTTAACAACGAGGTAAGTGAGACTAGAGAATAAGGTAATTTAACAACGAGGTAAGTGAGACTAGAGAATAAGGTAATTTCACTACGAGATAAGTGAGGATAGACAATAAGGTAATTTAACTACGAGATAAGTGAGACTAGAGAATAAGGTAATTTAACTACGAGATAAGTGAGACTAGAGAATAAGGTAATTTAACGACAAGATAAGTGAGACTAAAGAATAAGGTAATTTAACGACGAGGTAAGTGAGGATAGACAATAAGGTAATTTAACGACGAGATAGAGACGCTGTCGTAAAAGACGACAAAGATTAGATTTTGTTGATTGATTTTGTTGCTTGGTTATGATTGATATGATTGGCTGAATGTGGTTGATTTAATTGATTGATTATGACTGATATTATTGATTGATTGTTATTGATTTAATTGAATGATTGTGACTGATTTAATTGATTGATTGTGACTGATTTAATTGATTGATTATGATTGATTTAATTGATTGACTATTATTGATTTAATTGATTGATTATGACTGATATAATAGATTAATTATGACTGATTTAATTGATTGATTTTTATTGATTTAATTGATGGATTGTGACTGATTTAATTCACTGATTGTTATTGATTTAATTGATTAATTGAGACTGATTTAATTGGTTGACTGTTCTTTATATAATTGATTGTGATTTATTTACTTGATTGATTGTAACTGATTTAATCGATTGATTATTATTGATCAGACAAAGAAGATAGAGACAGAGGAACAAACAGACAGACAGGCAATAAGACTCCTAGAGGAACGAGTGAGGATGATGGACAGGAAGTTAGCGACGAAGGAGGCAGTGATAGCAGAACTGGAGTTGAGGGTTGGGACACTGGAGTCGACGAGCTATGACGGGATGTTGCTGTGGAGGATCACTGGAGTGAGACAGAGGAGACAAGATGCTATTAGCTCCAGAGTTCCGAGTATCTACTCCCCACCATTCTATACGAGCAAAACTGGTTTGTTCTCTCGCTCTCTCTATCTGTCTATCTGTCATCTCTCTCTCTATATATCTCGCTCTCTGTCTCTATCTATCGCTCTTTCTCTGTCTCTCTCTGTCTCTCTCTCTCTGTCTTTCTCTGTCTCTGTCTCTCTTGCTCCGGTTCTCTGTTTCTTTCTTTCTTTCTCCCACTCTCTCTATTCTTTCTTCCTCTATCTCTCCCTCTTTCACTATTTGCACTATTTGCAGGTTGAATGTTTGAATCACATCAGCCTTTGCTTTCCTATGAGCAGTTCCATAGGCAGTTGATGATCTATCTTTCCATCTCTCTTTTCCATCCAGTATCCTTGAGTTGCGACCTGCGCCTAAACCTCATTTTCTTTCATTTGCTTTAGCTTTGAATTGATTTTCTGGAATTTTGAATCACATCGTTTTTGCACCTTCTGTTTTGCTCGCTGGCTTGATTTTGTCTCAACAGTGCTCGATGTTATCATCGATGACTTTAGCACTCTAATTGTTGTTATTGTCATTAGAACAAGATTTTGGACAATCCTTTGATAATTTAAGCTTTCTCACATTTTATTTCGTTATTTTCAATTCCCTTACTGATCTCCCTAGCTTACACGTTCATTATTTTAATCAGCGGTCCTAATAGCGAATAGATAGATGGTTGTTGTTGTCGACAGGCTACAAGATGTGCGCACGTCTCTATCTGAACGGTGACGGAGTAGGTAAGGGCACCCATGTCTCTATCTTCTTCGTCATCATGCGGGGCAACTGTGACGCCTTACTTCATTGGCCATTTCGTCAGAAAGTAACCTTCACCTTCCTCAACCAGAACTCCAGCCACCACGTGGTGGATGCTTTCTACCCAGACGTACAGAGCTCATCCTTCCAAAGACCAAGGTCAGAGATGAACATAGCTAGCGGATGTCCAAGCTTCATGCAGCTGAGCCGACTGGACTCTCCAGAGATTGGTTTTGTCAAGGACGACGCGGCGTTCATTAAGATTGACGTCAGTCTCGAAGGTCTGCAGAGAATATGAAAAAAGCTGGTATAGCTAACGTCAGTTTCCTCATTAGAAAGCGATGTCAGTGACGGGAGAGCTCAGGATATGAATCCCGCACGTACTGATAAGCGGTCGAGTGTCATACCGATATCGCCTTATTGGCTCCAGCCAATGGCGATGAAGAGTGAAGATCTCAACAGGTGGAAAAAGTTCATCGTCTGCTGTAGAGTTTAATTGTAAGAAGGTCCTAAGAGCGAAATTCACCGTCATATCACTTAAAGTAAAGCTTAAGCTAAGGTTAACGTCAGTTTTTCCTCACTCGAAAGCGATGTCAGTGACGAGTGAGCCCAGGATTTGAACCCCGTACATACTGATCCGCGGTCGAGTATCATACCGACTTTATCAATTAGGTTATGAGCATGCCTTGGATCAATTAGATTATGAGCATGCCATTGATCAATTAGTTTGGATTCTCTTATAAGTAATGGGTCTTAGTTTCGTAATTAAATGCTTCAATTTAGATATTTCTTGCTCTGAAAATTCTGGTACTGAGGTGCCTTTCCTTTGCATCTTAGAGTCAGGGTGAAGAGTTGACATAGTGACGAGGGTTATCCTAGAGCTAATTTAATTAGATTATTTATTAAATATGCAACAACAACAACAACAACAACAACAACGTGGTTCGATTATTTTGATTAGTTCGTTCGTTGTAATCGTATACTGGGCTATCTTGTTTAATTATTTAACGTTAACCTTCTTTACCAGCTTTTATAGAACTTTTGTTAAGTTTCAAATTTGAATTAGTTAAGTGCTACTGTATGCTTGTGTATAGTTCTGTGTTTCTCTGTAGTGATTCTCTGTATCGGCAGAAACATTATTCTATCTTTAAATTCCTGTTATTATTATTTCAATCTTTATCAACTAGAATTTCTTTTACTTGTGTTGCATGTTTATTTCGTTTGCCTAGTTATTTTTCAATTTGTAGGATGGAGGTGTGGGCAACTAGATAGGTTACTTGTAACCACTTTGACGGCCTTGTTTGTGTATGTCACTGTATATTTTGAGGGTATCGAAATAAACATAGTTCTCTCTCTCTCTCTTTCTCTTTCTCTCTCGAGTGCTACTACTGTCCACGACAACATTGAATATATGCACTTGATTTAACGATGCTAAGAGTTCAACGTGCTATGCCTGGGGCACTGAAGGATAGACCAACCATTAACTGTGCGTGTCGTAAGAAGTGAGCGAGATTGAAATGAAAAAACAACAGGAAACTGTCCTTTTCTCAAGCTATAGGCTAAATTTGTATGAAGCAAGTAGGCCTATATATAGTTATATATAGGCCTACTTGCCGCCTGCATGCCATCAAATAACATCATCTAAACACCTTTTTCTTTCGTCTTCTACTACAATTTAAGAATCTCCCTCTATAAGGTCTCGTATTGTGGACTACGACAGTTATATAATATTTTGTAAATATTATAGATATTAGCGATTCTAGGTTTTTGATCATCATCCTCCATAGATAATGATTGTAGATAATATCTTTAGGAAGGTTTACAGAATTTCTATTTTTCAACTTTTTTGTAAATTCTTGCACAGTATTGACAGTAACTCGAGAGATCCGTATATTCAAGTAAGTTTTTTTGCAGTCGGATTCATGATAATAAACGAATATATTATAATACGTTTGTTATTGCTCTCTATGTCTCTCTCTCTCTCTCTCTCTCTTAGTGCACTGCCTACTAGCAGATCCGTGGTATATAACGCCTCCACGCTTCTCTGTCTTCCGATTTCCTCTTCGTATCCACATCCGAGTGAATCTTATGTTATTAAGTAATTGCTCTAAGTTCTTTTATATTGTATCTGGGGCACACATTGGTATAGATCAACCGAAGCGCTGTAATTATTAAGAGGCTAAGAGCCGATACTAGTAACATGATACAACAATGCTACACCGTCACAGAAATCATTGCACTTCACTACACAGCACAGCGCTTGGTTAGACACCAGGACATGTACGTAAGCAGACACAACTGTTGTTTCTCCCTGAGATGTCCCTAACGTCGCATTTAGATGACGAAGCTGACGTTAATTCTTCGTTGTAATGTATGTGTTAGCAGACGGCCATTGATTCAAGTCCCAACTTACAGTCCCTGACAGTCATTGGCAGTCACTGCCAGTTCCTGACAGTGTCACTGACAGTTCCTGACTGTCTCTGACAGTTCCTGACAGTATCTAACAGTCACTGACAGTTCCTGTCTGTCTCTGACATTACCTGACAGAAACGAAAGTGACGCAAAAGTTAAACGTTTACCCATCTATTGCAAAACAACGTTTTGACCCTGAGATGCTTGTACTTATGATTATGATTACTTATTATTACTTATTACTATTATGATTACTTATTATTACTTATTATGATTATGATTACTTATTATTACTTATTACTATTATGATTACTTATTATTACTTATTATGATTATGATTACTTATTATTACTTATTACTATTATGATTACTTATTATTACTTATTACTATTATGATTACTTATTATTACTTATTATGATTATGATTACTTATTATTACTTATTACTATTATGATTACTTATTATTACTTATTATGATTATGATTACTTATTATTACTTATTACTATTATGATTACTTATTATTACTTATTATGATTATGATTACTTATTATTACTTATTACTATTATGATTACTTATTATTACTTATTATTATTATGATTACTTATTATTACTTATTACTATTATGATTACTTATTATTACTTATTATTATTATGATTACTATTATTACTATTACTTATTATTACTTATTATTACTTATTATATTATGATTACTTATTATTACTTATTACTATTATGATTACTTATTATTACTTATTATTATTATGATTACTTATTATTACTTATTACTATTATGATTACTTATTATTACTTATTATTATTATGATTACTTATTATTACTTATTACTATTATGATTACTTATTATTACTTATTATTATTATGATTACTTATTATTACTTATTATTATGATTACTTATTACTTATTATGATTACTTATTATTATGATTATTATTACTTATTACTTATTATGATTACTTGTGATTATGATTACTTGTGATTATGATTACTTGTGATTATGTGTACTTTATTGCTTAGAGATGCACGATATATTCTACTAAACATTAAAACACACGAGTAAACTTGCACGTATATTATAATAAACGTCACTAACATAACTAGACACGTTCAATAATATAATCTTACATATTATACAATATTTACACAGACGCAAAAATCTTGTACATACGTAGTAAAAAAATAATTCTGCTGAAACGTTAGATGAACACTAGATAATGTTTTATGCATAGCAACATCGCAGTCTAACAAAATTGATATAAACTTAAAAAGTTACAGACAAAACAGAAAGAAATGATACCGTAGAGTAAATCATTGATAGTTTTCATGTGAATTCTCATCCCACTGAGTTGTATTCACAAGGAATAAGCGAAGAATTTAGAGTTTTGCGGAGGAACATCATAGAGAAATCATTGGCTGGAACCAGCCCCAGGATGATCACATGACATGACATGATATTAGTCAACAAAACAGAGTGGGATGTCATTGGTTGAGAAATCTGACCTCGTTCTGTTGCTCTTATTTCAGCGAGAATTTAACACAAGAGTCTCTCTCTTAGTGCACTGCCTACTGGCAGGCCCATGGTATATAACGCCTCCACTCTTCTCTGTAAGAGTATACACAAGAGTATAACAGAAGAAGTATAAGAAGAAGAAGTACAAGAAGAAGTATAAGTATAAAAAGTAGTAAGAAGTATGTAAAAGTATAAGAAGTATGTAAAAGTATAAGAAGTATGCAAAAGTATAAGAAGTATGTAAAAGTATAAGAAGAAGTATAACACAAGAGTATACATTGAAAATACGAAATGATCAGATTAAAACTCAAAGTATTTGATTGGTTAGATTTTCAATCAATCACAATGATTGTCTCGGCGCATGTTTATTTACTATAAATTGTTAGATAAAGGATGATTGGACAGAGGAAGCAGCTATCAGATATCATTAATTGTAGCAATTGTTTACTAATATATGATCATTCACATGTAGTCATTCATAGTCACAATGAAGTTATCCTGTAATCATAAACGCAATCAATTCATCATGTAATCAATTTATCATGTAATCATTCATAAACGTGATCAATTCATCAGGCAATCATTCATAAACGTGATCAATTCATCAAGCAATAATTTATAAACACAATTAATTCATCACGTAATCATTCATAAACACAATCAATTCATCACGTAATCATTCATAAACACAATCAATTCATCACGTAATCATTCACAAACACAACACTTCATCCTGTAATGATTAATACACACAACACTTCATCACGTAATGAGTCTTAAACAAAATAGTTTCATCATGTATAATCATTCATGTTTAGACTTTTAGTAAATATTTTTCGCATGGAAAGAAAGCAGGAAGTTCTAGAATGTTCTAGAATGTTCTGTTCTCCAGTCCACTGGATGAACTGCTTGATGGATGCATTGTTCCGAGTCGCTTCTCTACAACAACAACATACATGTACACAATACAATACAATACAACAACATGCAATCACAACAACATACATGTACACAATACAATACAATACAATACAACAACATGCAATCACATAACACATATGTACCCAATACAATACAATACAATACAACAACATGCAATCACAACTATATTGTAATTTGATGTATTTTGTATAAATGAAACTTGCGCCTGTCACTCAAATGAGAATTTGACTTTTAAGGCAGTTAATTCTATTCACGCTTATATAAACACTACCAATTTACTCAAATAAACTTTTACTCTCGAACTATTACGAGTCAAATATCTAAGCATTCTTGCCTCATACACTGGTGATCAGATATATAAATTAGAACAAAAATTAAATCATTAAGAAGTCTAATACATTATCTATTTACCATACCATGCATATTGGTCTGAGTGAATTGCAGATTGTCTACAAGAGACGTCCCTGACATGGCCTTATGGCGAGGAACTGGACGATAAATTCTTATTGATTGATTGATTGGTCTGGGTGAATTGATCTGTAGTGACGTGTACTGAGGGGACGTCCCTGACATCATACCTGAATGAGGAGACGGACGTTAAACCTTTATTATTATTATTATTATACCTGCGATTTTGATGTTCAATGTTGTCATGGACAAACGGTAACACTGGATTAACGCCGTGTGCTGTTGAATGTCCGCCATTTTATTCTCTGGTCAGCTCGATAGATAAAGAACTTAAACAAGTGCTACGCAGACTCTTAACTTTGCTTATTATCAGATAAGCTACTGGTATTGCGCTTAGGCTCCAGATATTGCTACAAAAATTTCAACGAATGGAAAAGTATCAAACAGAGGATTGACTGATATGGTGTGGGACAGACAGGATTTTAGACAGTCTATTCTTATCCCGAACCTAGCTAAAATGGGATTCAACTGAAGAAGATGATGACGATGAAGCTATAGGTACAGTAGGTTAGATGTTCAACTCCAAACCAGTAGTTACAGGAATCAAATTTGTTCTTCAGAATTGATATTTAACTTATCGTACGAGACAACTTACGTTTGACTAGAGTCCTCTCGACTTTGGTTCCGTGAATCTTATTGGCTACGTAGAATATGATTGGCAGGACACAGAGCAGACAGCTGAGTGTGACCGCCCCCTTCACACTGGAGTACACCCTCTCACACTTAAGCACCTCGTTCCACAGCTTTCTCGTGTTGTTGATCTAGATATTTAAAATAATTGGCTGGAGCCAGTGGCGAAAGTTGGTAAGATACTCGACAGCGGATCAGTATGTGCGGGGTTATAATCCTGGGCTCGCTCGTCATGCATATCGCTTTCGCGTGAGGAAACTGACGTTATCCTTAGCTTTACCACTGGCTGTGATCGCATTATAAAAGTATAACAATGCCAAGAAAGAGAACTAGAAAACATCGAGGAAACTCAGTTTCTTGATGTATGCGTCAAATTGATGCGATAACATAGTGATGTGTGCTGTGGGGACGTCCCTGACATCATCCTTGGATGTGGAAACGGACATTAAACCTTTATTATTATTATTATTATTATTATTATTATTATTATTATTATTATTATTATATATCATACATCACATAACGAATGGAAAAGTCTCAAATAGACTGGTGGATGATATGATGTAGGACAGAGAGGATTTGAGACAGTCTATTCGTATCCTGACCCTAGTTAAACTGTGATTCAAGGGAAGATGATGATGATGATGATGATTATGTGTCATATTTTTAACCAAACAAACAAAACTGGAAACAGTTTTTACAAACCGAGGCCGCTAGATCAGCGCATATTTTTCTCATGTGTGATTTTTCCATGGAGGAGTAGAATTGGTCGAGTTGATTGTAGGGATCCAGACAGTCCCTGCATGCTGAGGCATTAGAAGTCATGTTGCTTATAAAGATAGGCGCATCTTCCGCCTGCGTGCCATCAAAAACATCATCTAAAGCACCTTTTTCTTACGTCTTCAACTACAATTTAAGAATTTGCAATAAATAGGACAAAGTACATCCGAGATAATATTATTGTTAAATTTTCAAATTGTAAATAAAATTCCAAAATAGAATATTTGATGATATTTCTATAATAGATATCCTGCAAATAACCTCCATGCCAAATTACAGAATGACGAAATCATAGCCATCTTCATGTATAAAAATGATTTAGAATAGACCCAACAAACGAGCCCTTCTCTGTGCTCTGTTCCTCGTTCTGTTGTCAAAATTTCCAAACATTTGCAAAATTGCAAAAATAACCAATTATTTTTCTCTGATTTATAAAATTAATTCAATGACAAGTAACAGTTGCATGGACAACTGTACAGTTGCAGTTCAGAACCTAAGCAGTTTAGTTTTTAAATATAATTTTTTTTTACAGTTATTACATGGCTGTATAGAAATAAAATTTAATTCGCCTAAACTGACAGAAAGAGATAGAGAGAGAGAGAGAGAGAGAGAGAGAGAGAGATAGTTAGTGAAGATTTAAATTCCTAACATTGAGCACACAGTAGATCATACCTTAGAGATGTTAAAGAGGCATTCGCCGAAAGCACTGGTCATGCTGAAGAACTGTATTGTCTCATTGCTTGTGACAGGGGCAGATACCGTTTCATTGAGTGTGTAGAATGCATAACAGTCTACAGCAATAACAACAAGTAGAGTGCTACTGTCGTCAATGACAACATCGAACACTATGGAAGCAACGCTAGCAAGAGAAAATATCTCTGCGAGTTGCTGTTAATACAATGCACAGCAATCTACATACAACATTCACTACATACAATAAAAACAGTCCTTGTGTTGTGTCTGCGCCAATACAGAATAGACTCACCTCAAAATGCATATGTCTTAAGAGGCGACTAAGCAAGAAGCTAAGGAAGATAATGGTGAATCATCAAAAAGTCATATATTTTCAAAACAGAGCCTATTATTAAGATATGGTAAAGGTTTAGCCTTAGTGATTAGATCAACCTCTTGACTATGGACTGCTGAGTGAGATACCAGACAGTGGGTAGGAATATGAACCCTGGACTCACCACTTGACAGAACAGAAAGAGACTAGAAATGGTTTAAAATAGCAGACAGGAAAGAGAATATTTTATCGTCAGTTAAATTACAAAGAGGACATAATGGGCTGAAGATCCTAAATTTGAATCCTCCAACTGCTGATTTGGAGTTGAAAATCTAGCCGACTGTACCAATAGCTTCATCATCATCATAATCATCATCATCTTCCCTTGAATCCCAGTTTAACTAGGTTTGGGATACAAATATACTGTCTAAAATCCTCTCTGTCCCTCATCATATCATCAGTCAATCCCTTATTTGAGACTTTTCAATTCGTTTGAATTTTTGGGAGCAATTTCTGGAGCCTAGGCGCAATACCACTGTACCATAGCTTATCGAACAATAAACACTGACAACAATTTTCATCTTAGATACATTGTGTACAGATATATTTATAACAAGTTTGCAATAGAGCTCATCTACATGAAATACATCTATATGAAATATCATTTAAGGCTTTAGCATCGTTCTATGCATAGTGTGACAAACATGAACAATGAAATAAAGAAGTCAAGATTCAACAGTTTAAGTCTGTATATGGAGTAAATGAGGTACATCAATTCACACGTATATAGCATACAAAGGCATAACTAATCTCATATATATAAGATATATTATACTGTAAGATATTCGCGGTCGAGTACCTTACCGACATCGGTAAGATATCGATCGCGGATTAGTATGTGCGGGGTTCAAATCCTGGACATCGCTTTCGAGTGAGGAAACTGACGTTAACATTAGCTTTACCAGCTTTTTAAAATAAATTATTAAAACTTGATTAATAACCTATTAACAGCATAATTATCTACTTCATTACTGCTCCTAATGTACAAGATCGGAGAGTGTTACTTTGGCAGTTGAAATCCTCCCATGTGGAGGTGATGAAGTCGTGGACGCTCCAGATGATCTGTGTTTGACTGAGAGAGAGCACATGCTGCTCACAGGTCAGGCCTGGCTTGTAGGGCGCCTGATTCAATACACAACAGTGCATCATCGTCATCATCATCATCGTCTTCGTCTTCGTCAACGTCGTCGTCAACGTCATTCTCATCATCATCATCGTCATCATCATTATCGTCATCGTCATCGGCATTGTCATCGGCATCGTCATCGTCATCGTCATCATCATCATCGGCATCGTCGTCATCGTCATCATCATCATCGTCATCATCATCAGCATTAGCATTATCACCATCTTCCCTTTAATCCCAGTTACTAGGTTCTGGATAAGAATGGACTTTCTCCACACATCTCCGACCAGTTCACTGACCAATTTAATGTCCAGTTCTGTGTCATAAGGCAATGTCAGAGACGTCATATTATGCAATCACACACCGCTATATTAAATTACAACAATTACATACAGTCAAACAAGTAATACGCAATAGAAAGCACATAATAACAAGCCTCATTATGTCAAAAGACTATCATATATAGCTAGAAATACTCCAATAGCCTGCATGTTTCCTACAAGACATGTACCATAATTCAACACCTCTCTAAAAATTGGAATACTCTAATACCTTAATACTATACTAACAGTAATCGAATAGTATATATTTCTACAATACATGTATTATAATACAATACCCGTCTTAAAACGTCGAATACTCTAATAGCATGCAGGTATTCTACAATACATGTATTATAATACAATACCCGTCTTAGAGCGTCGAATACTCTAATAGCCTGCAGGTATTCTACAATACATGTATTATAATACAATACCCGTCTTAGAGCGTCGAATACTCTAATAGCCTGCAGGTATTCTACAATACATGTATTATAATACAATACCCGTCTTAGAGCGTCGAATACTCTAATAGCCTGCAGGTATTCTACAATACATGTATTATAATACAATACCCGTCTTAAAGCGTCGAATACTCTAATAGCCTGCAGGTATTCTACAATACATGTATTATAATACAATACCCGTCTTAGAGCGTCGAATACTCTAATAGCCTGCAGGTATTCTACAATACATGTATTATAATACAATACCCGTCTTAGAGCGTCGAATACTCTAATAGCCTGCAGGTATTCTACAATACATGTATTATAATACAATACCCGTCTTAGAGCGTCGAATACTCTAATAGCCTGCAGGTATTCTACAATACATGTATTATAATACAATACCCGTCTTAGAGCGTCGAATACTCTAATAGCCTGCAGGTATTCTACAATACATGTATTATAATACAATACCCGTCTTAGAGCGTCGAATACTCTAATAGCCTGCAGGTATTCTACAATACATGTATTATAATACAATACCCGTCTTAGAGTGTCGAATACTCTAATAGCCTGCAGGTATTGTTCGATACAATTGAGACAGGCCGTGAGAGGTCGAGCGTTCTCTACAAAACAAGAGCTGAAGTTAGCCGCAGCACTACTGAACTCCTTTATATAGGCACTGCATGGGTCCTCTATCACGTGTGATGCATTGCCTAGAAATATCAATCAATCAATCAATCAATTAATCTTTATATAGGCACTGCATGGGTCCTCTATCATGTGTGATGCATTGCCTAGAAATATCAATCAATCAATCAATTAACCAATCAATCAATCAATCTTTATATAGGCACTACATGGGTCCTCTATCACATGTGATGCATTACCTAGAAATATCAATCAATCAATCAGTTAATCTTTATATAGGCACTGCATGGATCCTCTATGAACTATGATGCTTGATCTACAAATAATCAATCAATCAAAGTATATATCAAGGCTCTCTCTGAAGCCTCTATCATTAATAACCAGTAAGCTGCTTGATCTACAAATAATCAATCAATCAATTGGTCAGTTCTTATGCATGCACAAAGGCGCTGGGTGGTTCATCCAAGAATAAAGGTGCAATGCAACTAAATATCCATCTATCCATTGACTCTCCTTTGACTCAGAGAATGCAGTAGACTCACAGTCACAAACGGAGAGAGAGGCCCAGGATGCTTGATGATTTGATTGGGCATTTTCACGTAGAAATGAAGAGAAAACACAGAGTAAATTTATTAAAATGGAGTTATATGCATGAACCTGCTAGTAGGCAGTGCATTGTGATATACAGAGTGCACAATATACAAGTCTCTCTTTCTACAGTGCTCAGCGAAGTGGCAGGTCCAAGATATATATTTATAATCTGAGTCTGCTTTTTGGGGTCTATAAAGAGCACTTCTTAGGTCAGCAAGCTAATCCCTTCACAAAGGGTATGCCATATCCATACAGGGACGTCCCTGATATCATCCTTGGATGAGGAAACGGACGTTAAATCTTTATTATTATAATTATTATCATTATTATACCTACATGTAGCTCAAAGGTGGGAAAAATATGGCTTCTGAGGTGATTTCCCATTGCCTTCCTCAGTTCTTGCTGCAGTTAACAGTTGGTCTATTCTTCAGTGTCCAGGACAAAATACAGGATTTCTTTAATATATAGGGAATATAAGTGTTTAAAGCTTTGTAATTCATAGAGCAGAGCATAGAACCTACTTGGTTCTACCATAAAGCTCAGATGCTGCTTCAGTAGATATGGAGCGACATCTTGCAATGTGTGGGCTAATTCATCCATTTGAAATCCGCTAACGGATAAAGACAGAAGAATTAGAGGTAGAAATCTTACAGAGCTCCACATTTTTCGCTTTTAATTCTTAATTACTAGAACCTCTATACCAAGAAACCACATATGTATCAACTGATTTAATTGTTTGTAGAAATTAGTAAATACATTTATACAATTCCAATTCAAGACTTTATCTTCAGCATTTTCTGAAAATAAAAATTAATTAATTTAGATACCTGTTCTCGAAATAATAAAAGAGCACGAACACGAAGAGAATGAGCAAGAAGAGCATTTTCTGTTAATCAAGAAATATTAATAAATAATTTAATTTCGTTCTATTGTCCATGAACTTCTTCAATGTACGAAGGTCAATTACAGTCCATAACGATCCATAACGAAGTGACCTTCATAAATGTCGGTAGTACCAAGACGGCAGTAACGGTACCAAACATTATTGATTACCAATTAAATACATGAAGGCCAATCATTAAAAGGATCACAACCATACATCTAACAGTCACAATTCTTGTAATGAAATAGAAATCTCTGCTTGAAGTCGCTTAGATTGGCAAAAAATTTGGTTCATTATTTACCATACAATAACACAACTGTTGCCTGCTCAACTGCTTTCACTGCTTCGTTTATTATACATTAGAAATAAATGCCAGATAAATAGTATTCGCTATTTCACTAGCAGCAATCCACTCAGAAACTATGCAGTTACAGGATGACTAATTAGAACATATCTAAACGGTATCCTTCTCATAAATCACTGTAAATTTTAATTTCTCAAAATCCACTCCTATGCTGCTTAAAAATATGAAGAACTAAACTAGCAAATAATTGATTGAAGAGAACTAATAGTTTTCCAACTACTGAACCGGATCAATCAAAAATTAATCATATCATATAAATGTAAAGCAGCTTTCTTCTATTAAAACAAAAACGAATTTATCAAGAAACAAGAAAATTCTCAAAAGAATTGATCAATGTCTTTACATGTAGATTATCTCATAAATTTAATTTTTAATTGAACACTCAACTACAAGATAAAATATGAATATATATTTATATATATATATATATATATATATATATATATATATATATATATATATATATATTTTGAAGTCTTTGCACTGGCTAAAGATTAAAGAGCGTATCATTTACAAAACAGCTTCGTCAACCTATAAGTCTATCACCATCCCTGGACAAACTTGTATGTCTCAATTGATTAAAGTGATGCAGCCAGCTATTACTTGGTCTTCTAAGTTAATTACTCTTGTGAGACCTAGCTTACCTTCACACTCTAAGCTATCTAATCGTTCCTTCCAGCATGCTGCACCTCAGATCAGGAATTCTCTTCCATCCAATCTTTGGAAATCTTCATTTGAATCACATCAGCCTTTGCTTTCCTATGAGCAGTTCCATAAGCAGTTGAAGACCTATCTTTTCCATCTCTCTTTTCCATCCAGTGTACATGAGCAGCGACCTGCGCCTAAACCACCTTTTCTTTAACTCCCTTTACTTTGGACTGAATTTCTGGATTTTGGAATTTGCACCGTTTTTGGACCTTCTTTTTTTGCTCGCCGGCTTGATTTTGTATCAATAGTGCTCGATGTTGTCATTGATGACTGTAGCACTCTAATTGTTGTTATTATTATTATTACTACTACTACTACTGAGACTGCGCTACGTCCTATTTGGACCCTGCAGTAGGCTTCAAGGTTAATTGACCCCACTTCGCTCTATCCTCAGCCAGATCACAGATGCTCTCATCCAATATGTTCAAACTCTGATTTATATCTTTGAGATCTTTATTTTCTAATTTGATCCATGTTTGTTTATTTTGACAACCTCTTTGTTTTGTCTGAGATTTTTTATGCTCATTTAAAGCAAGTTTTACAGGTGCAATGTTCGGTAACCTAAGTAAGTGACCTATCCATTTTAGTCTTCGTGTTTTAACTGCAAGACTCCATTTTTTTCCATTTGTTCTGATATAAGTTATCGTTGCTTATAATGTGAGGGTAATATATTTTAAGCATTTTGCTTAATAGACTTCTATGAAATATGTCAATTTCTTGTTCCTGTTTTGAAGTTAATGTCCACTTTCAAGTTCTCATTTGTTGTGGATTCTATTATATTTCTTATGTCTTTTTGCATTGCAGGGAGTTTACTAATTAAAGTAACTAATTATTATTATTATATTATTATATACAATTTTTTGTTGTAAACATCCAGTTTGTTTACATCACGAGGCTTTGTTTACCATAGATCTGCACAATCGTAAGCAGGCTTCTTCTTCTTTCACTTTCTGCTATGTATATCTTAGAAACTTATCTGGATTAACTTATGCGGATCCAAATAATAATAGCTATAATAATAATAACTATATGAATAGCTGTTAAATAAAGAAAACAATAAAGAATTACAAAGAACGAAAAGCTTTTCTTTCAGAGAACCATGATCAATTTTCTCTTCATCTACCCATCGGCAAGTGGGTGCAAGAAATTTATCAATTGCAGCCCCTTGACCTTGTTTAACTAAGGCACACAACTATTTCATAAGTTTCGCTTCTTAGTCGATTTTTCCCATATTTCAAAACTAACCTACTTAGTTAACCCATAAAGGTAGTTTTGACAAATTTGAAACATAATGAAATTCACAATAAGAGAATTTTGCATTGAAGCTTATTTCAAGATCTCTAAAATGATTTGACTATTCTTAGTCGATCGAATAACTTTGACAATTTTTATGAAAAAACCAAATAGGTAGACCTAATTAAAATTAAAAATTCAAGCATTTTCAAAGAGAAAATTAGATTCAAGAATTGATCTTTTTAAGGTACTAAATTAATTGTGCGATGAAGTTATAAAAATTACATTATACAGTCCATGTATATAGGCGTAGCCTACTGTTTCTTGGCGTATATACTATGGCTAGAAAATATATTTATATAATATATTTTTAAAGTGTTCACTGTTCACAGTATTTATAGTGAGCACATTTAACTGCTTTTGAAATGCATAAGCAGGCTATAACCTCTTTATGTTTACTTTTGAATGATATTTTGTAGCGCCATGCATATTCCTGTAGATCAATAGTATTAGTCGCATAAGCTTAAGCACCTTCTAATACTATTGGCACTATATATATATATATATATATATATTCTATATAATATATATATATTATATATATATATATATATATATATATATATATACAAGAGCGCCAGATAAGGCAAAAGTGGAAAATCAATAAAAATTTCTTTATATTTATTTATTTTATTTATTTATTTATTTTATTTATTTATTTATTTTATCAGATTTCAACCTAAACGTAACCATTGGATTATCTTTAGTTAAAAATACTCTTAGGCTGTCAGAACAAAATTAATGGTTGGTCTTAGCAGACCAATTTTAATTCTTTAAATATTAAAAAAATATAAATTTAAAAAAATTTAATCACATCATACATGTAACTATACGTGTCAACTCTTAACTGCAAAAAAATCAAGCGTTTGGGTGAACTGAAAAAACAAAGGCCAACAATGGCACTTACATGTTCTGACCTAAGCTACACAAAATACAATGACATTTACAATGCTTTTAGGATCATAACGGCACAAAGTAATAGATAGACGACTCAATTGATATAGTCTAAAAGATTATAATTCTAAAAACAAAATAAAATAGTGTACTAAAATTTAAAGTAACTCTATTTTGCAAAATTATGAAATTATTGCTAAAATTTTCCATCCTAGTCGTATCTGCTCCTTAATAATTTTCTTAAATCGGTAGAAACTAGACACTTCTTAAAATAATTTAACAATTTAACATGAAATTAACAACATTATAAGGCAAACAATTCCAAGAAGCAACACGTCGATTTTTGAAATAATACTTTTCAGCATTGCAACAAAAGGAAATTAAATAAATGGATTTACCATTATTCCTAGTAACACCTTGTTTGAATAGGAAAAAATTGTGTTTTAATGTTCTTAAACAAGCAATTTGCTGTCTGACTCAGAAACTATTATGTTATGTAAACTCACTTGATTTTAGATCAACTAAGTTGAAAATTATTTTGTAATACATGCAAAAGTCTGCTTTAAATATGCTTTTAATTTTGGGTAGCTTAGGTGCAGCCCTTTCATTTGGAGGGATAAAAATCGATAGCCTCTCAAGGAAAGCAGAGCGACATAACTTTTACAATTATTTATTGAAATATCTTATTGATATTACTATGAAGACGTAATGAGATGACTGAAGTTCTTTAAATTTACAGGGCTTGAGCAGAAGCCAATTCTCCCAAATAGAGAGAAATTTTCTTTGAATATCTCTTGTAACAGTTTAGTATCAGAGTGTTATAGATTGGCGAATATGAATGCGGTCATATATCAAATTGTCAGTATACAAATCAAGCATGTTATATATTATTAAGTATATTGTATTAGTTAAGTATGCAATCTCGTTATTTAATTATGTATTTGTAATAGTGCTTTTAATGAGTCTTAAACAAGCTTGTAATTTGCTTTCTGACTCGGAACTATCATGTTATGTTATATTATGTGCAGCATAGTGAAGTTACATTGACCTGTCATCGACTTGTGACAATTTTTAGAAGTTAAGGCCTATCTGAACTTTAATAATATAAAAAAAGCATAATTTATACAGGCTGTAAAATTAAGCAACTAAAATATACTAAAATATACAAGATTAAAATATTTTAAATCACTTGAAAACACACAGCGAAAGTCTTGAATACAAGTATGAGCATCTCTTTATATCTAATTTAAACCAAATTCATTAAAGAAATTATAACTACTGTCACCGCTTAAATTAAACTTAACATAACCATAATATAGTGTAATAGGCTAGGTCTTAGTAAATTAATTACGTTACTTATAACAACAATTAGAGTGCTACTGTCAGCAATGACAACATCGAGCACTATTGAGACAAAATCAAGCCGGCGAGCAAAAAGAAGGTCTAAAACGGTGCAAATTCCAAAATCCAGATAATCAGTCCATAGTTAATAACACTGATCAGATAAAATCTCTGACGTGCAAGTAACCGGTAAATGGATGAAATGCTAATCTGCTTCTTATAATCATATAAATGTATTTGACTGGTATTAGAAATGACAGATAACATCATAGATAAACATTTTACTGTAATTATGCTTCACTATTTAACTATTATCATCAATTTTGTAGTATTTTCTTCATTATCATATCAACTTTAAGGTATCTTAATCAAAAGCTTTATCTATACAAGGTTCAGTTGAAATTGCGTTGAATTAGTTAACTTTGTCAATATTATCACAAATACGTAGTATCAATATACGCAGTATCACAAAGTAGAAGCATCAGTTACAGTATCATTCTATCATATCTATAGTTATCAGTTACAATATAGCATTCCAAAAGTCTGATCGTTAGATATAGTACCCTTATACATACAGTATCGCTAAATAGCATTATTAGACGTAGCATAATTATATTAAATCAAAGTAACGCATGATTAGGCCTCACTTCTAGGCATAGTTCTAGGCCTACTCTCGTATCACTAAACAACAACAACAGAAGTAGAGTGCTACAGTAGTCCATGACAACATTGAGCACTATGGTACCAAATCCAATTCGATGAGCAGAGTGTGGGGCCCAAAGACGGTGTTAGACAAAATCCGAGAATTCAGTCCGAGGAAGGGTACTAAACCTCAGAATAACAATATAGAATAAGCGTCAGTGCAGCACAACTAAGCACCACTTTAAGAGCATCACTATTAGATATAGACAGACTGTCGTCAACAGACTGTTAATTAAAATGAATCTGATAATTTCCTATGCATTTGTTGTCATCAAAACTTCAGGATAAGCTCATCCAATGAGGCATCAATCTTCTTTCCCGCTCTATCATCTTCATTCCATCTCCGTTCAGCTTTTATTCCAGCTCAATCGTACTAACTCCGTCTCTTGCAGCTTTTATTCCAGCTCCAGCATCTGCATTCCATCTCGTACAGTTTTTATTTCATCTCCATCATCTATATTCCATGTAGTACAGTTTTTATTCCAGCGTTTGGGTATGTCGCAGACAGATTCCTATCCACCTCATACACTCAGGTTCTGCACAGCTCCAGTTAACTCCTACTGTTTGATATTTTCTACTAAATCACTCTCTTGAAGCATTGTCTCACAGGTTCTACAGTAAATACTCTTATCATGACACGGCCTATTGCATCTTCTGTTAAAACAATTATCTCTCTTCTTGTCTGCTCCCATGTTCTCTGATGTATCTTTAACTCCAGCCTCGGCTCCTTCCTCAGAATGTCCTTCCCTGCCTGCACAATCACTACAGAGATTGCTGTTGACTTCAGAGATTCTGAGGCAGCCTGACCTCGAGCACTGGGCTCTGAAGCGACCTCTACTCATCAACTCCGCTAGACGACTCCCATCAGATGATCTGAGGGTAGGATCGACTGTTCTACTACTGGACTCAGCCACTTCCGCTAATCCATCAGAGGACTTCGATGTGGACTCATGCTGTCTATACTCTCCCGGAGGATTATATCCGTGTTGAACACTTCTGGAGGGAAGTTGTCCAGTATCTCTTTTCAGGTAATCTAATCCGGATTCGTCGCAGGAGAGAAGAGGTAGAGCACGTCTGTTAGTAGGTCCTGAGGATTCTGGAGGGGGTCCTGATCCTGTAGCAGCGGGGATGTACAGGAGATAGACAGGACGAAGAGAAGTGGAGTTGTCTCCAGTGTGGTCTTGTAAATCATCGAGTTCTGCAACAATCAATCAATCAATCAGTCAATCAATCAATCAATCATTCAATAAATAAATCAGTCAATCATTCCATCAATGCAGCAACATTGCCGTGCAGTTTAGAAGAAAACATTAACTGATTCAATAATCTAGAAAGTAATTGTAATTAGAAATAATTAGAAATAATTAGAAAGTAGTTATTTTCATGATCTCTGACATTTTGGATTCGTCTCCAGCAGCCCCTGCTTATTAGCCAATAAAATATTTATAAAATAATGTGTAATGACCAAAAAATGGTATATTTCAAAACACGTCAAAATTATAACATGCTCCCATCTGTCGAGTGACTTACATCTATATAGATTATGATTTTCTAATACGATATGTTGACGTCATCTATTCAACGTTCTTCCAGCGGAAGCATTAATGGCTAAGTGGTATACATGTAGGTGCTAGACTTTAGATCATGTGGTCCTGGGTTCGATTCTGGCTCGGGTCACATTTATTTTAAAAGTAGCTAATACCTAGAGGTGTATCTACTTGCCTTCTGCAGCTTGCCCGTTAATCAGCTCAAGCGTTCATATGCGGTGCTTTAGTAGTCTTCTTTGAAGATTTTTAGATTATACGTAGGCCATTAAATCATTATCTTTATTAATTAAAACAAAAACCTAATTTCCAGTAATTAAGGAAGTTTTACAACATATAGAGGTGTCCTACCACTATGCGTACTTGAGAGTGCTCCGGAAGTCCCATGTGGAATCATTCCTGGATCCCTAGAGTCCAATTCTTCCTCTAACCGTGCAGCCAACTCTTCCAGCTCCATATCTGTCATGATTTTCGACAGCGGTTGTGGATTCAAATAATACTTTATGAGCATACGGGACATATTCTGTATTCCACGCAGTGCTTTTAATTTTCGCTGCTTCTTCGTCAGTTTGTCCCTAGTAGAAGGTTTATCAAGCAGTCCCACAAGCATCTTATACGTCTTGTAGTAGACACAACCCTTTAAGTCGATGGTAGTGTCACTGCGCCCACTACTCTCACTAGAAATTCTTCGCCCACTTCGGTCGTACACGAGCTGCTTGTGAGTGAAGATCAGGTTGAGTTCATCTGAGCAGAGAGGTCGACTTAGCTGATACTCTGCTTTATACTGAACCATAGGATCGGGTCCGGGAAGCTCCGCCACTAGAATAGACTCTGTGGATCCTTGAAGATTGACAGCCATTTCACTACAGTAGAGATAGTTCTGTACTACCTTATGCACTGCGCTCTCTTCCTCGGCGCTTGTAAAGTGAACTCGAAGCATTTCCAGCGTTGATGTCACAAGTGGAATCACGTTTCCTTTCAGCCATGCTACGTTGTAAGCCTTCTTCGGCAGCTCAGCCACTAAAGGCTCGAAATGGTTGAAGAGGAAGCTCATGACGACTGGGTATTTGTAGCAGAGTTTTGAAGGCCACAGAAGCGGAAGGTATATTCCTCCGAAGTTGTTCTGTCCCATCGATTTTCCGTCGACGATGCTCTTTATCTCGGGCTCGGAGAGGATGATGATAGGACGACGTAGGACGTTGGCTAGAACAAACACGTGGATCTCCTCGAGGCTCTCATAGGGCAGGGAGGGGCGGGCGCTGTCGAAGTCCCGCCTCTGATCCTCTGCCGCTGAGACCAGCTCAGACCATTCCCTCGTCCACTCCTACCACACAGCACAAGTGTTCTTAATGGTTTTAGGCGTACATATCCTACTAGAGAGAACAAGTGTTCTTAATCTGTAGTGATGTGTGCTGTTGGGGACGTCCCTGACATCATCCCTGGATGAGTAAACGGACGTTAAACCTTTATTATTATTTATTATTTAATGGTTTTAGTCATATACCATATATATAACAACAGTTTATACAGACCTTTCATAATATGTAGGGGCAGCTTTGAATAGATTATAAACAAAGCTAGATGGGGCAGTGGTGGGGGAGTGGAAGGGGTGTGTTTTTATATTGACGGCAGGCAATATTTAATACATAAGCACATTTTTACAATGTATTTCTTCATCTATTAACAGAATGCCATTAACTGATCGTAATGGTTTAGGCGCGTGCAATGGTTAAAGTGAGGGAGGGGGACTCAGGGGAACTGTGTTCCCCTAGCTTTCATTTTTTCTGAGGTGCGTTCCCCTGCTGGGGGCCCATATTAGATACTAGAAAACCCTTAAATACACTAGCTGGAGCCAGTAACTAGTCGGTAAGATACTCGACCGCGGATCAGTAGGTGCGGGTTCAAATCCTTGGCTCGCCCGTCACTAATATCGCTTTCGAGTGAGGAAACTGACGTTAACCTTAGCTTTACCAGCTTTTCTACTACTGGTGGGCCTGAAAATTTCAGACCGTTCTCTTAGCTCTGTAGTCCCACTTTAACCACAGGTCGTAATTAAACTGTTAACAACAGTTCAGTTTACGGATGTATGAACAACTGTTCATACATCCGTATAACCCAATACCCATCAACGTCGTCATTTTCTGCTTAATTCATCTACAACTGACGTTAACCTTAGCTTTAGCTTTTTTACAGTTAACATCATTCAGAATCTTGTTCTTTACCAAATACTAAGAAATGAATAGTTTAACACTAAAACAAATCTTTCAAAAACCTTATAAAATACCGATGAAGACATGAAGCATTTTAACGCAAAAACAAATATTTCAAAGACCGATAATCACGACAGACGAACAAGTTTACCTCCTCTGTATACTGCAGCCCCCCGTCAGGCACCAGTGAGTTCTGCCACTCTCGCTCTCTTCTCCAGCGCTCACGGAAGAGAGCGGGGTCAGAGTTGAGCAGGGTAGTGTGGAGCAGCCGTCTCAGCGTCATGCTGTGGTCCTGCATGCCCCACAGGTACATCGATACAGCGTGGGGCAGGCAGTTACCATCACCTGAAACACACAACAGAGTTACCATGACTCCTGAGACACACAACAGAGTTACTATCACAGGTACATCGATACAGCGTGCGGCAGGCAGTTACCATCACTTGAAACACACAACAGAGCTACCATCACCTGAAATACATGAGAGAGTTATCAGCATCTGAAACACACAATGTTCAGAGTTACCATCACCTGAAAAACACAACAGAGTACAGTGGTCTGTCAACAATATTCATGGGTATAACATAATGAAGATTTAAAAATTAGTATATTAATTCTGGTTTCAAAGCTGAAGACGATTTTAGGAACACAACTACAGGATATACTGATACCACCAGGATGCTCTTACAAGTCACAGACGAGCAAGTGAGATCAGTAAGAGTCCGCTACAGTCCGATAAGCGGAGAGGAAAGAAGAAGAGGATGTGTCTATGGTGGTAACAGATTCGAAAAATTACAAGAAAATTATTTTAGTAAATCAGTATCTACAGCATTGTATCGTTTGATATCATAAAAGTGTCGTCAGTTGCGTAACACTTTTTTGTGAGGAAGAATTATTTCAGAATCTCTAAATCAACTTAAAAGTTATCTGCAAATAGAAATATAAATCTTAATATAAAATATATATATATCTCTCTCTTAGTGCACTGCCAACTGGCAGGTCCATGGTATATAACGCCTCCACTCTTCTCTGTCTTCCGCTTTCCTCTTTATGTTCACATATGAGTGGGTCTCTAAATCATCACATTTCACATTAATACATCTTCATATATTCTAAGAAAGTCTCACCTGTTATCTTAATGGGAGTCAGCGTGTTCACAGCAGGACTCCACCAGTTAGTTATATTCTTCGACATCAGAAACAAATCCGTGTCGTGATCATTTGCAACCGGATAGAAATACCCGAACTCCGTGAAATCAGTCATCGTCCAAACAGTCCACCTCGACAGTCTGCTGCAGATGTACTCCATGTTGGGACTCTCACGGGATTTCTCCGTGCAGTGGGCTAGGTCACGGGTGATCCATGCGAGGCAGTCCTGACAGCCGCACTCCCCCCAGGGTCTAGGGACGACGTCCCTGAGGTTGGCCTGGGTGTAGTAGGACGCGAGCACCGGGTGTGTGCAGTGGTCGCCACCACAGTGGTGGCAGGATTGTTGCTTAACATTACAACAATCAATCAGTTATTTATTAGTGGAAGACTATCACAGTGGCGATAGGATTGTTGCTTAACATTACAGCAATCAATCAGTTAGTGAATAGTGGTGACAGGATTGATGCTTAGCATTACAGCAATCAATCAGTTAATTATTAGTGGAAGACTACTACAATGATGACAGGTTTTATGCTTAGAATTACAGCAATCAATCAATTGCTAGTCGAGGAATCATGCAGTCACGGATACATTGATAATGACAGATGCAACAGTTAAAGCTAAAGCTAAAGCTAAGGTTAAAGTCAGTTTCCTCACTCGAAAGCGATGTCAGTGACGGGAAAGCCCAGGATTTGAACCCCGCACATACTGATCCGCGGTCGAGTGTCGTACCGACGTCGACACCGGCTCCAGCCAGTATTAGAGAAGATTTAAGCAAATTTTACGGGGAGATGGGGCTAATATATTCAGCTAGTTGCACCAAAATATGTAAATTTGATTTCATGAAACCAGGCTTTGCGTAAAACCGTATAGCCTATAACTAGTCACTTAACTGCTAACATATAACCAAATAAAGCCTCATCCTAATGCTTGCCAGTCTTTAAATTTACTTTTCTAAAGTACAAAGATTTGTTATGAATACTTACTTTCAACATTTAGTTGTTTTAAATGTCGAAGATAAACTATACAATATAAACTTAAAGTAACTTAGTTGCTTTCGCTTTACATTACGTCAACATTAGATCTATAATTAGTCTGGTTTCGTTTTAACGCGTAAATTTTCTAATCACAGAAACGTTTGGTTTTCCCTACTGTTTTTCCAAATTCCTCAAAGCCCTTAGATATAGTCTATATTTGTCATTTCGCTCTGTAACAAATTTTGGCCACTGTGGCAGCAATTTGTAATTGAATTAGCAATTTAAAATATATAAAGTTAAGTGATATTGTGGAAAATATTATATTAATAATTATAATTCAGCATATAATTTTGAGAAATGAAAGAAAAGTGACTTGATATAATTGTTAGTCAGTAGGCATGGCAGGGTTAAACAGCAAAATTAAAATTAAGGTTAAAAATTAAGCAAATATGAAATTAAGTTGCTGCATATTTTTGCAATGTTAGCCCATTTTTATTAATATGAAACATTCCTTGCTGACGTGATCATGAAGTTGAATATTTGAACTGAAAATCGAAACTCTACCCTTTTTAAAATAAAACTCTGACATGATTTGCGCCTTTGCGGTCGAATATATAAAATTATATTGTCAATATATATATATATATATATATATATATATATATATATATATATATATATATATATATATATATATATATATAATGTTGGGTTGTGTAAGCTGTATATAATTATAGTTGTTTCACAAATAAATGTTCGGCTTTTGTTATTTATAGCGAATTAGTTAATTGAAAGTAAAGCTCTATGGATAGCTTTGTAACTGAAATCATCATTGACTGAGGAAGAAGCTTTTAAACTTATTTTTAGTTTGATAGTTTATAGTTTTATGTTATTTCACCGAAGAAATTTTAATTTTCAGAAAAAGAGTCAAGTTGCTCCAATATTATAACCTTTAATAGCTCCTTGATCCTTGCTTTGACATGCGGCATTCATTTTCCACCAAAATTTGAGAGAAGAATTCTAGAGTTCTCCTTGTCAACTATTTGAGCATAATCAGAATGGTACTACGATGCGTTGTAATATTAATGTTAATAACATTAGTGGGTACCAGTGGCGGATCCAGGGGGGCCCAGGAGGCCCGCCCCCCTTAGGTCCGCCGATAAAAAATTTTAATCTATATTTTCATTGTTTCTAAGCAATTTCGATGTGTAAATATGTTATTAATGGCAGTGGTTAGGGGGGCGGGGGGTGGGGTTGAGTGTATGACAGGGTATAGTTTCATTGTTTCTAAGGCAATTTCGATGTGTAAATATGTTAGTAATGGTAGTGGATAGGGGGGGGGGGGCGGAGTGGAGGGTATGACAGGGCATAGTTTTTTATTTCTAAAGCAGTTTCGATGTGTAAATATGTTAGTAATGGCAGTGGTTAGGGGGCCCAGGGGTGGGGGGGGGGTGTGGTACGACAGGGAAATCATTTCCAATAGCTCGATTTTTTCTAGGATATACTAGGAGCCCTGTAGAATGGAAGGAGGTCCAAAAAATGTTGACCGTTTCACTAGCTATCAATTTTCACTTGAACCTATGCATTGGAGGAAAAAAAGGGTGTAAGTAAAAAAAGTGAACTCTGTCCCGTAGAAGAGGTGCAAATAGCCTTGGATGGGAGGGGTTAAGCGCCCCCCCCCACCACCACCTCCAAAATTAGGTCACTTTTGCATTTCGTCGAGATCGTCAGAGTTTCTTCAGAGGTGACAAAATTAACCTACTTTTTCCAAAACAAAATGTAGGATTTGATGTATTCCCCTGACTTTAGTACGGATATAAGCGGGGGGGGGGGGGGTAAGTTACGGGGATACACTCACTCTATGAGCCGAATTCAGTAGTGAATAAATTTTGAGCCTCCCCAGAAATTTGTCTGGTTGCGTCACATGTCCCGAGAAGGCGGGGCGTAAGCAAAAAAATGTGCTCTAAACAAAAAATTTCGCCCCCCCTAAAAAATTCCTGGATCCGACCCTGGTGGGTACAGAGAGCATTTAGATACTTGTTTAAGACTCATTTTGCCTTTACTATTAACAGCAGGATCGACCTTTAAGTCTTCAAATTCCTAAATCCTTACAAAGCGCGTCTTAAAATTTCCTGGAAAACGGGACTTAGCGCACTTATAATTGGTTCAATAGCTCCGCCAGTAAGTGACGTTAGGTTATAACAGGCGCGGTTAGTACTTGGATGGGTGACCACCTTGGAAGACCGAGCGAGTGTTGACAGCATGGAATGGAAAAAATCTCCAAGGTGTTGGAAGGTTACTCTTGAATCAGCGCAGGCTATAATTTCAATCGATGCACCATCAAAATGCACGGATTACTAATTTCCATGGAGAGGAAATAGCGAAAACGGCAAAGTATGGAACTTAAGAACAAGCATCTGCAGGGCCTACTATCCCCCCCTGAGGTCAGGCTAAACCCTACCTCTACCCCAGAATAAAATTGTGATTTGCTTGAAAAGTGTTAAAAAGTTATCACTGTTTCTATTTTTTAATATCGGGGGAATTTTCCCCCTGGCTTTTCGTGGCAGCGGACTGATTCCTTCTCCCTCTGCGTAGTAGGCCCTGAACACCCGTGCTTCCTGACCCTATCTTAATCAAAAAGACGATTGCTTTTTGCTTGAACGATGAAGATCAGAATCCAACTCGATCATTGATGTGAAAAATATTTATGTAGATCACAGACAAGATCAGACGGGTCTTGAGACGGTTCTCTCTGATTGGACAATGATGACTTCATAGCTATTTATAGGCATGACGTAACGCCTGGTATATATACGAAGCACCTGCCGCGCGCAGTGTTGTTGCTTTGATGTTTTAACCCGTGAGTAGTTGTGGATTTACTCACGTTAAAATTGTAAAAAATTCGTCTTATTTACTCATATTTCTGCAGATTTAGTAGATTAAAATATTAGCAATAGTACAGTAAATACCTCTGGATTATTGCTAGATCTAAACTAGATCGCAAAACGACTGTAATCTCAGTGCAATCGATGAATTTTACTATCACTTTAAAGATAGCCTAGTCAGCAATATTTTATGAAAATACCTGATCTATTCTTAGGCAACATTACTCTTTCCGCCCAACTCGGTGTCATTCTGTTGCGATATTTCCGGTGAAACTTTGTGAACTGCTGTGTGTTATAATGGATAACTTCGAACTCTCAACATTCTTCAATGAGCAGAGTCGAGATTGGGAAAATGGACTGCCCGACGGGCAAGACTTGTCATCATTGCTCTCTCTCCAGTGGAGTGATTCGCCAGAAATGCCGGGTTTTGATTCGATTATTCAGAATGACCTCGGATTTGGTCTTGAAACCCCAACAATAGACGATGACAATAAGTTCCCGTCGGATTCATCAATCGATATTTTGGATCAGGCATTGTTCTGTACAATCATGCCGCAGCAGCTGAGTCCAGATATTTTAGAGCAGCCATTATTTTATGCAAGCAGCTCACCTCAACAGCTAAGTCCAGAAGTGACAACGCTTCCAGAGCTTTCCTTTGCCAGCGTCATTCCGGTTGGAAATGATTATCTCGAAGAAAATCTCTCGGGCATAGTTTACCACATTCCAGACAATTCTGAAATTGTCCTACCGGAAATCATAAAACAGGAAGTTCTGCCGACAAGCGTGTGCTCGTTGATGGTGGAAGATGAGTTGAGTGAGGCAGCCAGTCAGCCAGTGGAGGTCATGAACAACATGGTGGACAGCACCAATCCTGAACTCATCTTCTATACGTCTGATCTCCACCTGTCTCTCGTGAACCAATCTCCCATTTCCATGCTCTCGTCGCAATCTCCGCTCTTCGACGACAACTACCTACTCACCGTCACCACCAAGGATTTCAATCGACGTATTCAAGATCTCGGCATTTCCCACGAGGAGGGGAAGAAGTGGAAGAGGAGGCGACGCACGCTAAAGAACCGCGGCTACGCCCAGGAATGTCGTCAGAGGAAGATTGGTCGTCACCAGGAGTCCAGCGTGGAGAATTTACGCCTGAAGACGATGCTCGCTAACGAGCGAGCCTCAAGGATGGAGCTGCAGAAGCAAGTGAGGAGTCTGGAGCAGTCGCTAAAGATGGCAGCGACTGAGACGAGCGGGTAAAAGCCTTTTTATGTCCAGATATATTCGTACGAGTTCGCTGTGATAGTTCTTCAGATGTCTAAATAGTTCATTGTGTAGAGAGATCGGTCGTGTTGGGAATTCTAAATGCCCAAGGTGATTGGATCTATTGTGGGTTCGATTCCCTGCAGAGCTGGTCATAAAGCCAGTGGCGATGTTGGTCAGATACTCGACCGAGGATCAGTATGTGCGGGGTTCTAATCCTGTGCTCGCCCGACACTGACATCGCTTTCGAGTGAAGAAACTTGAGGTTAACATTAGCTTTTCTTAATGCAAAAATCTCGTACATGCAAGAGATTGGCAATTTGATAACCAACAGTGTGCTGTGTAGTTGTAATTTGAACACATGGCATTAAATGTGATAGCTGTCTTATTTATTATTTGAAGATCCAGTGAAGTGATTCTCAATTTAATAATTTTAATAGTGCTTTTTAGTATAAAAGGTTTAATTTGTTTTAAAATAAATTGTATAACTTCTTAAATGTTAGTCACTTTATATGCTGTTGTAATCACTTAATACAAATTATTTCAATTTTGGCTCATTTAAAACATTAATTATTATGTAATTTTGTGTAATTGTTATTAAGTGCTGTGAGAATACTGCAACTAAATTAAACTAAATTGTGATTTAGGCAGGGTCAACGACAGCTTGGTGCAGATGATTTTCTTTTTAGTCTTGTGGATGTAAATATGTAGTGAATTTATTATGATTTTAACCTATTCACTTACTAAATTAATTTATGAATGATTTATTAAACTAATACAACATCCTATTTAATCTGTGATATTTCTGTTGTGTTTTTGTCTAAATCTTACCTAGTTGTAAATATAGAAAAATGTTTTTGTCATCATGTGCCTCAGAGGTTGACATTTCACTTAACTCTGTAGCTAGAGCCACACTATTATACCTGGGCTCTCCCGTCACCGACATCGCTTTCAAGTGTGAAAACTGACGTTGACATTAGCTTTACTAGCTTTATAAAAATATCAACAATTCGAATGAGTATAGATGATGCCATTGCGATGAGTGCTGTTGTATTGTTAATTATAATTTTTAACTTGTAAATTAGTTAGAACAATTTTTGTCATTATATATTTGCAGAAATTAAAAGAATTTATTTAGTTTTTGTCATTACATATTTTCATAAATTAGAAGAATTAATTTAGATTAATCTACTCTAGTCAATAAAATAAGCCTGTTCTTCTTCTTTGCTCAAAACTGTAGGGCCACTACCATCGAATAGTGCACCTGGGCCAGAATTAATTTTTGCTTTTTCGTTTACCATTTCTAACAGGTTTCATATTCTCATGTTTGACTAGTTTTTAGACAATTATATTTATTTAAAATCAATCATAATTTAATGCTATAGATATCTTTTTTTGTAAATTTTTTGTTTTAAGAGAAGTTCATTTTCTGTACATAGGCTATTCATTTTTCTATATATATTTTTCTAAGAAGTTAAATTACAACTGTTTTTTGTTTCCTGTGTTTTGAAGTTGTGCATGTCTTTTGTAGATCCATATTGATCTGAACTCCTACCTGAACTGAAACAATAATTTCCAAGTTATAAATTAGTGTGCCCGATACTTAATACCTATTTTATTAGCATTTAATTTTTATATCAGGGCCACCATTAGTGTAATATTTAATTATAATAAGTAAGCATTCATTTAATATGTCTGCTATAATAATTTAATACTACTAATAATATTGTTAATATTATGGGACGTTCAGTTGAAACAATTAAGTTCTATTTACCTAATGAAATGCTGAAGGAATGGTACAATTGTTTTATTGAATTTTATTGTCCTATTCATAATTAGTTAAATTTTATTATATAATATTCAGCATAACCGTTCTAAAAGTAATTTTGCTGTTGCTATGAATAATTTAGATTAACATCTTGTTGACCTTGTTTTACAATTCTACACGTTACCAGACCTATTGCGTAAAATTAGTGGGTTTTTTGTGAAGTAATGGCAACCTTGACTGTTGCTTTACTTCAGGACTGGTGCCAAGAAGATGCGGCTGGAATCTGTGGATTAAACTGCGACACTGGTCTGGAATGATTGCAAATCATCTCACGGAAATCCCTGTACAATAATGTCTAACTCTGGTCCTTGTAATTCTTTAAGTAATTGACAACTGTGTAAATATTAACGGTGAAATGAGACTATGAAGTACTTTCAGTTGGGACTGAAATTATTGACAGTTGTTTATTTTTGTTTTTAATCGTCTGTTCATCAATTCAGATGTTCTTTAAAATAAGTTTTTATTCTATATATGTATAATTATTCTGTATATATTTATAATTTAAAAAAATAACTTTATCTCATTTATTAAACCATTTTAATTCCTAAATTATGACAAGTTAAAAATAAAAAAATTATGTAGGCTACTAAGTATTTTAGGTAATTTTAAAAATAAAGATCATACATTAATCTTGAACAAAAGTTAACATTACAATTCTAAAGTAAAATTTTAACTACATTTGATTTAAATACTAGATTCTATGAAGATATTTCTATATATAGCAGGATATTAGGACTGTTAATGCTTTTATGCCATAACATTTTGCAATATTTAGCATAAGGACTGTTAGGTATGTTTATTATGCTGTGTGTCAGACTTAATTCTAAGTTAGGTTGTATTATAATCCTAACGTGAAAACTTGCATATAGACCAACACCGAACAGTGGAACTCTAGTAGCTTTTATATTGTTTTTATGTATAATTATGAAGGACTGTGAACTGAACTTTTAATTGGGAAAGCTGTGTGTGAGTGATATTAACAATGAAGGAACTTCATAAACATTCAAGACGAGGAAGTGTGCGCTTGTGAGCTCTGTATATAGCGAAGGGACTGTAAAAATTTAGTCGTTAGGTATAAGACTCTGGAAGGACTTGAGTGGACATTTGAAGCATTTAATATGTCGCCAGACATTCTGTTATGATTTCAAACTGTTCGCTATCTGTCTCTGCTTAATCGTAATTGAAAATTACATCGTTTGATCGTCGCAAAGGATATGTGTTTGAGAATATAAAAAAAAGGTTAAAAAATCAACAAAAAAATTGAAAAAGTAAAAAATCAACAAAAAAACAAAAAATCAAATGGAAAGGTGCAGAATGTGCTGATCCTGTGAGTGACTGTGTCTATCGAAACAGCCATCTGGTGTTACTTTAGCATGTCTCTCGCCGTAAACAAGAAGAAAGAAAAATGGGAATGCTAGTCATTCTAGAAAAAAAATAAAAAAATAAAAATAGAAAAATGTAAAAAATAAAAATACAAAAAAATATAAAATGAAAGTAACAAAAAAAGAACAATTTCTAAAAACAAAAAAAATCTAAATAAAAGACGATGAAAAAAAATTTAAGATAGTATTATAAAATGCATCAAAAACATTTTGCTTGTACTATGAAATAAAAATATGAAAACACTATAAAAATGAGTAGATAAAAAATGATATATGCTGGAAAAAAATGAATACTTGTAAATATGATGTGTATATATATTGCTGTCAATGATGCAGTGGTTTGCAGATTCTAATTACAGCATTTTTTTGACGAGTAATATCTCAGTTACAAGAATGACGACCATCATTGTTGGACTGATTCTCAAGATGGGGCTAACGTTACAAAACTGAGAAAACAACTGAAATATCATTCATTGAAATTTCTGTGGTCTTGAGGAATCCTTAAGCCCCTCTTGTTTTGCTATTCCTTATAAGAAAAAGTGTAACAGAAAAAGTATAATTTCCCTTGATGGAAAATTATACTTTTTGTGTTGAGTCACACGATTTTTTATACTTATTGGTCGATAGTACATATAAATATAGTTTAATAGAAGATAAGGGTAATATTAAAATTTATTTTATTTTATAATATTTGTCTTATTATTCTTTATTTGTTGACATAATTATAATTAATTATTATTTGTTGATATAATTATAATCAATTTTTTATTTTACCAAACCACTTAAGGCACTTGACTTAGTTATAGCCGATGATTGTTTCCAAGTTATTAAGGTTTTTTTGCTACTTTAATCACCTAAATGCCATATCTGGGTTGTTTTAAATCTTTTTAAATTTACAAATTTGAAAGATTTAAATTTGAAAATTTGTCATTTTAACTCAAGAGTCAATCTCGAGATAATCATAAATTGTTCTTAATTTTATTTTCTCAGATACTAAAGGGCCTAAATTTATTTTAGTTAAACTGGGATTCAAGGGAAGATGATGATGATTAAAAGGCCTAGTTTATAATCTTGCGTGATCTGTAGGACTGTTGATCTAGCCTCTGCTTTAGTGATAGTTGTGACTCCCACCTGTCTGAGATCAGCTCATGCTGGTTTTTTTCTTGACAGAGGCCCTGTCTATTTTACTTCTTCACTTTCTTTATACCATGTTTTCATATATAATTTAATTTAAATGTTATTAAATCTTGAATTTGTTACATTTTTTGTATTTGTATAGGCCTAACTCAGTGTAATTGATAAATGTGAACTTGCTCATCTGAATTGAACTGTATTCTGTGTTTTTGGTAGGAGTAATAAAATCAATTGAATTATATGTGAATTTATATTTTTGTTTTATGTTGCAGATGTTTTGTTATTTAGTTAATGTGCTATAGCTTTGAATTTAGAAGCTGAACCTTAGTCAGTATTTGAGCAACTTTTTTCTATTTTGATAATATTAATCTTATATTTGAATTAGAAGGTAGTCTCTAAATTTAAATGTTTTTGTTTAAATTTCTTATTTGTTTATATAATATATTCACATTATTTATAAATTATCATAAATTATATGAATATAAAAATATTATTAAATTACTTTCGTTTGCTATCTCGGATTATCATTTTTATGCTCTCTTTGTTATTTGCTTGTTGTGATACAAATTTTTTTAATACAGATTTCTTAAAGATTTTAACAAATGTTATGAATAGAGCTACCAGCATTTATTGTTAAGCAACCAGTGTTCTGTGAACTTAGCTTTAGGTACCCTTTTGTTATAGGATATATTATGATATTATCACATATTAATTAACACTTTACCATATGTTGGAGAAAGCAGCTGGAGAATAGTAAAATTAAAACCTATTTGTTGGATTTGAGCAATATAGCTTATGCATTCAAATATATTCTATGCTTAAACGAGATATGTGTTTGTGCCTTTGATGTGCCAAAGTGCCATAAAATAAGTAGTTTCATAAGTAAATGTGGTTTTTTAAAATTAAATACATTGATTTATATATTAACAGAGTCCACCAATAGTGTGATAATAAAATGTATTATTTCACTGAGGCGAAATAAAGAAATTAATTTTTTTTGTGAACTATTTTCTTTAGAACAGTTCCTGATGCTCGGATATTTCCTTCATTTCTGCCTTTAATGTGGAATAGTTATTCCTTTGCCAACTTTTTATTGGAAGATGCTATTTGCGCCTCTGTAAGCCTCAAATTATACATTTCAACGAGTAACTCCACTTGAGTGCTCTCATAGGCTAATCTTGTTTCTGTTCTGCGCTACCTCTTTGGACTGATTTTCTGGTTTTTGGAATTTGCACCATTTTTGGACCTTCTTTTTACTTGCTCGCCGGCTTGATTTTGTCTCAAAAGTGCTTGATCGTGTCATTGATGAGTGTAGCACTCTAAATGTTGTTATCATTACCTCTCCACAGTATCTCAGCCATGTGATCTGCATTATATGTACTGCATAAGCCGTATCCACTGAGGATTCACCAAATAACTTGAAGTTTTGTTTAATTCTGCTGAATGGGCTCTTGCACTCTTCTTACTATAAATGTCTTCTACTGGTGCTACAGAATTTCTATTTGTAATATACACAAAACCTGTAATTACTGTGATAACCATTCGCACTGTTTCATTGTGATTTTGTAAACTTTCTCTCTAATTAGATGTAAGAATTAATAGAGGCTTTTATTGTGTATTGGTCTATTCAGTGTATGTTTAATTTGTCAGATATATTTAAAGCTTATATATTAGGACTAGATTTCATATTAAAACAAGCTGATCTCTGTAAATTGTGCCATATTAAGCCTGATTTCTAAAACATAATTGGATAAATTTAGCATATATTTCTCAGGTTATTTTATGATGCAATTTTGCTTATTTGTATGCAGTGAAAGTAATGCGTGATGTAGGAAATTGAATCTAATTATTTACTTTTGCATTTGCGACTGTATATTTTTTTAGGTAATTATGTGCATTAAGTTGTAGACGTTGTCTGTTGAACTATTTATCCTGTGAAATATTCTTAACATTTGGAGCAGATGTCATCCCTTTCTCATATATTTCAACTCTTCCCATTACGTCCCAGCCCCTTTTATTACTCTTGTGAATCCATTTTATATCACTTTCCTCTAATTGACCTGCTTAGAGCTCTTAAAGTCAAAACATCTGTTGTAGAAGTTAGTTATACCTGATTGAATATTATTTTTTGAGTCCATCATTTTGGGGCATTTATTTAACCATCTTAGGTAATTGTTTTTAAATGTAAATTTCTGCTACAGTGCATTGTGCAGTAGCCATAGTGTTAGGTTAGAGTTTGGTGCTCAAAAGGACTCAGCAATCATCGTTTATCTGCAAGTTGCACGGTAACCATGTACAACTTGCTGGATTATGCGTCATCGCATGTTTTTAACTAGCAGTATCGTAAAATGTTTCCTATACTTTTTATTTCTTCTCATCTAAAACATATCCATCATCAGTATATTTTATTCTATTTAATCTCTAGGCCTATTCCTAAAGATCAATTTGTACAGTATTTGAATTAACTATTGCCAATATTCTCCTAATTACATAACTGTACTCAAATGATCTGCGAATTAAATTAAAAGGGTACAATTATTTTATGCATTGTACTTCGTGATTAAGCTTTTAATGTAGTCGATTAATTTTTCATTATTTTTTACAGTTTTACCGAGATTCTCTATCATAATGTAAATTCTGTTACATTATTATTATTATTATTATGATTATTAAATTCTTTATATTAAAGCTAGTCAAGTGGAACTGGGAAGGCTTAGACATAGTCAAGTCCTCAGATATTTCAATCTGAATATTTCTGTGATAGTTTTGTAATGTTAGCCCTCGAATGAAGCCGTTTTGCTCAGGGCATAGGTTTTTTGTTTCAAATAGAGCATTATAATTGTTTTTACGATCACCGCCATTTTGTCGGGTTTTGAATTGTTGTATCTTATCACCATCTAATACGTGGTTGTGTATGATGGATTTATTTTTCAAGTTGATACTACCGTTAATTGTAACGGATGATCTTATATTAAAGAAAAGAGTATAACGTGAATGACATTTGTGTTACTGTCTTATCTAATTAAACTAGTTAATTACTATTTATACTTGCTGAATAGCCGAGTTGTAGAATGCTTGCCTTGTAAGCTAGAGGTCATCTAATCTATTCCTACTGGAGTCTCTGACAGTAATCCTGTCAGCTGAAATCTACGGACGTTAAACTTTGATAATTATATTTGTACAAGGCTTGCTTTCTGCAGTAGTTAGTCATACAGTTAGATACTGACTTGTGGTTCTATTGCAGCTATTAACTTTCATGGAATTACTTTACCCTGTGAAATCAGGGTAACCTAGGAATAGGCTCAACAATAACTGCATATGTTTAAACTGCTGGAAAACGCCTGCAATGTAGAAGTAAATACTCAAGGGAGTATAAGACAGCGTAGTAAGTGTACAATTATTATCAATAATGGTTTAACATCAGACTGCTCTTACTCAACCAATTGCAGAATCAATGAATACCTCAATTCCAGAAATGCCAGTACAAATTGCAAAGATAATAAAGCTCATTTTTTTTTTTTTTTTTCATTAGAGCTTGAAGGCTTCAACACTTAACATTGCAACTTAGCGCTTTGAGCCGTTAAATATGTTGATCCCAATTCCATGAACGGCATTCCAATTGACACGTCCAAGGAGGTTAGATCACGAATACAATTCGTCATCTCAATTGCTGCAGAAAAGGGAGTTAATTTATTCACGAATGTGAGTTCACCTTAGATCTTTCCTGTATAACTCCTGGACTTATAAAAGTGTTAGGAAGAAATGTGACTTTCTAGGTTGGTTTTTCATTGCTATCCTCAATTAATGTGTAGCATACGTCAGTCTTACTGTCTCTAACGTATTGACAATGAATGTCTCAATAGTTCAGTGTGTGGAGTGGCAGGTATAATGCCTTGAACTTCAAATATTTTAAAATTTGTTTAAAACTTGCAATGATTCTTGTTTAAAACTTGTGTGTGACTTGGATAAGTATGTTTTCAGTTACGGATTAAACACTGATAGAGATTCTCACAATTACTACGAATTTTCGCAATTGCTACTGGCTGGTGCCAGTGGCCACGGCGGTAAGATACTCAACCACGGATCTGTATGTGCGGGGTACAAATCCTAGGCTCGCCCGTCACTGATCGACATGGCTTTCGAATGAGGAAACTGACGTTAACCATAAATTTACGAGCATTAGAGCAGGCCATGGCTTTCAATTACAGTAACGGACCGAACCCACGGCCTCTGCTCTCCGACGGCGCGTGGCGTGACCGAAAGCAGCATCAGCGAAGCCAAGTACTTCTTAAAATCATCAAATGTACGAATAATCAGAGGTTAATGTCAATAAATAAATAAATAAATAAATATACATTTTGAAATAATAATAAATAAATAAATAATAAAAATAAATAAATAAAGGTCAATGCGAATAATTAAGATGATAATATTTTAAATTGCTTGTGGTCAATTTTGTGTACTGAAATGTCAGAGTAAAGTCATTAAAAGTGACCGACACTGTCCTGAGTGTTCATTTTACCTTATTACAAGGGTTTAAAAAATATGCATAATTTACTGAAAAATTTCAATCATAGGCCTACTCGCGCTTGAAATTGCATGGTTATTAGCCTATAATGCTTTCTTCTATTGGATATGTTTGGCTAGATATCTATCAATACAATAACTAACTACATCTGTAACGGTTATTTGATACATCACATCAGCCTTTGCTTTCCTATGAGCAGTTCCATAAGCAGTTGAAGACCTATCTTTTCCATCTCTCTTTTCTATCCAGTGTTCATGAGCAGCGACCTGCGCCTAAACCACCTTTTCTTTAACTCCCTTTACTTTGGACTGAATTTCTGGATTTTGGAATTTGCACCGTTTTTGGACCTTCTTTTTTGCTCGCCGGCTTGATTTTGTCTCAATAGTGCTCAATGTTGTCATTGATGACTGTAGCACTCTAATGGTGTTATTATTACGCAAGTTTATCTCGTACATTAGTGGAATTTTCTTTGAGTCCATAGCTTTAATATCCGAAATAACCTGGTGGCAACTCAGCATAATACTGCAGTGTTTTGAGCGGAAATACAGGATTTACACACATTGTATGCTTTATAGATTTTGTTAGTGTTTTTTATTTTTCTAACTTCTATTTAATTTCTTTAGAAATGAAATACAACTTATTTGCTTGTCGTAAACAAGCAATTGTGCTTCGTGGTCCAGTATCGTTATGTTATGTAATGTTTAAGTTGTAAGTGTACGGTAAATTATTTTAACTTTTTATCTCAATGATGCTGATAGAGACGGTCCGGTTGAGATTTGAAACATTACATGCCGATAGGAAGCTTTTTGTCGGTGACCACATAAAAGCGTTTATTTAATCTTTATTCATGGAAGTCTTTTATTTTTTATGTAAACTTTACTACTGAGGTAATTTTCGAAAGCTGTCGTAGACAGAGTAGGTTTTGTTGTATAACGTTCTTTATCACCTTTATTACGAGTCTATTGCTTAGGTTAGAATCAAATAATGGAAATTGTCAGGTTTATTGTTGTTTTATCTTATCTCAAAACAACACTAACGAATCTGAGACAGGCTAGCCTTTGATTCTTAACTGTCTTTCAGTTGAGCCGCAAAGGCCATTTGTACTGGAATGATTATAACTATGCATCTTATCATTTTATTTCTGTATTTTAGATATATTGATATAGACAAGCCAGCAATAGATAATCAACTTTTAAAAAATCGTTTAAATACAACATTGATCCGCTTTACGGAAAGCTCCCTTCGCCTGAAGATTGGAATTATCTCGTAACACTGCGACATGCCTATCAACATAGTGCTAGAGTTTGGCGGCGGAGCAGAACTGTTGTTTGATAAGATCAAGAAACATTCCGTTGCACTTCCTGACAACGGTACAACGTGGACCATTGCTGAGTTGCTGGTGTGGATGAGAGACAACTTGCTAAGGGAACGTCCTGAACTTTTCCTCCAGGATGAATCCGTGAGACCTGGAATACTCGTCCTCATTAATGGCGTAGATTGGGAACTTTGCGGTGAACTCGAGTACATTATACAAAACAACGATACAATACTGTTTATCTCCACACTGCATGGCGGTTAATTTCTATTCTCAGTCGCTGAATTAATGAAAAAATCTGTGATCTTATGTCTACTAGTGTACACTCATAGTTTTTATTGGATTATGGAATTAAAGTATACATGTAGTTTGGTCGACTAATTCAAAGTATAAATTGGGTGTAGCCTTGCATCACTTCGTTGTATTGCATAGCAGAAGTTTAGTATCTGCTTGACATCTGTGGTGGTGATAGTGCATATTATAATATTTGTTGTCATGTATGATGTCATCCTGTTGTCATGCATGATGGGACTTTCTTAATTCCTTGTAAAAGTGTTATGATTCATTGTCAAGGTTGAACGATATAGCCAATTGGAATATTTAAGTAAACAGACACTAGAAGGTGAAGGCCATACACAGTTTGTTGATGTACAAATGCTGTTTTTGTATTGTCTATCCTAGCAGTTTGATCTTAAAAGCGCAAAATAATCGTTTTCAATGTGTTTCTTTCTTATTAGAAGATAGGAAATGGTAAAATGCTTTGCAGCCGTATGTAATCGTCAGCTTCTATGGGGGAAATAGCAATATAAACTTTGCACTTGTCTTCTTCAGGAGTTGTCAGACTTGATTCTCATATTAGCTACTAGAGTAATATTTGCTAAATAGCTAATACTGTGGAGCAGATATAAATGACATCATGAAATAATGCTTTAATACGGAATATTTTACAACTAATTTAGAACTCAGACGTCAAATTATCTCGTTATCTCAAGTCTCTTCCATGAGAACTCTTATACTGAAGAGTTTGGAAGAGTTGGGGATCAGTATGTGCGGGGTTCAAATCCTGGGCTCGCCCGTCACTGGCATCGCTTTCGAATGAGGAAACTGACGTTAACCTTAGCTGTACCAGCTTTTGTACTTTTACTGCGTAAATAATAATAAATAATTTTTACATTAGCTATTGAGTCATGGCTTGCTGTTGTTGTTTCGTTTATATGTACTATGTATCAAGTAACATAGTAGCCACAATCTAAATTAAACTAATAGCACTATCTCTCTCTTTTGTGTTCTGTGCACTGGCAGGTCTGAGGGACAAGTTTATACTAAAAAACTTTCTTGATCATTAAGCAAACTCCTTTCATGCTATCACAAAGTCTTTATTGAACCATGATTTGTCCATTAGAAGAAATTAACGCTTCTGAAGTGGCTTCCTATTTTCTTCATTTATTTCTACTCAGTTGCCTCTTAAAGAGCATGCATGTTATGGTTGGTCTATTCAGCAGTGGCACAGGAAAATATGAGAAGCAACGCTATAACATACTTTTATTTACATGTATATGCTTTATGTACCATGGACCTGCCAGTAGGCAGTGCACTAAGAGAGAGAGATATGCCTATGGATAAAACTGTACAATTAGTATTAGCCAGTACAAAATATATTGTAATAACATAATTAAAGCATCACAGCTACACTCAATTACACCATTTTATATTCTACCACTCGTAAAGTAATGCAATTAAACAAATCTTAAAAGCATATTTGAGCTAACAGGGTGAGGTGGATACTAGGCTATAGATGCTGTCAATGAAATGAACAGGCAGTCAGTCCCAGGATCATATTTTATAATATTTGATTGAGGAATATAATTACTGCACCAGCCAAACAACGCAACTACATGATGAGAGCGGGAAACAATTGCTGGTTAATATAGTAATAACATTTGAATAATAACATAGTAATAACATTTGAATTAGTAACATAATAAGAACATTTGAATAATAAAATAGTAACATTTGAATAATAACATAGTAATAACATTTGAATAATAACATAGTAATAACATTTGAATAATAACATAGTAACAACATTTGAATAATAACATGGTAATAAAATTTGAATAATAACATAGTAACAACATTTGAATAATAACATGGTAATAAAATTTGAATAATAACATACTAACAACATTTGAATAATAACATGGTAATAAAATTTGAATAATAACATAGTAACAACATTTGAATAATAACATGGTAATAAAATTTGAATAATAACATAGTAACAACATTTGAATAATAACATGGTAATAAAATTTGAATAATAACATAGTAATAACATTTGAATAATAATATAGTAATAACATTTGAATAATAATATAGTAATAACATTTGAATAATAACATAGTAATAACATTTGAATAATAACATAGTAATAACATTTGAATAATAATATAGTAATAACATTGCAGTATAACATAATAATAACATTTGACTACAAGTCTCTTGCAATCAAAAGAGTACTTAAACGAGTCACTAAAATGCTTTTAGTGGTGTTTTACAAGAAAATTACACTAACAATAAATTATACTGAGTCTCAGATTACAAGCTAATTTTTACATGAAGACCTCAAAATAAGGGCTAATAACTGTAATTCATGTGGCAGCAAGAGACGTCACCAATAACATATTATCTGCCTGCATGTTCACTCAATATAATGAATAACCAGTGGCGGACCCAGGGGGGCCCCCCTTAGGCCTGACGATGAAATATTTTAAACTATATTTTCATTGTTTCTATGCGATTTCTAGGTGTAAAAATGTTATAAGGGCGTTAGGGTGGTTAGGGGGGTGTATGGGAGGGAACTCGAACAGTCTGACTACCTCAATTTTTTTCAAATATGGGCCCCACTAGAGGCCCGAAATATTGAAGGGGGCCCGAAAGATGTTAACCGTTTCACTAGCTCTCAATTTTCACTTTAACCACTGTATAAGAAAATAAAGGATGTAAGTAAATAATGTGAACTCTGCCCCGGCCGGAGCAATGTTGCAAACTGCAAATACCCTTGGCTGGGATCGAAAAATGTCCTTGGCTGGGATCGAAAAATGCCTAAAATCTTACAAATGTAAGATTTTAGGCATTTTAGGTTTTCCTCTCACTTTAGTACGGGTATGAATGGGGGGGGGGGGTAAGATACGGGGATACACTCCATGAGCCGAGCGCAGTATGCTGAAATTTTTTTGAGCCCTACCCCCACACTGCATTTTTTCTGGTAGCGTCACATGTCCCGAAGAAGGTGGGCGTAAACAAAAAATTTGTACATTCTCCAAAAAAAATTTCGGGCCCCCCCCCTAAAAAAATTCCTGGATCCACCCCTGTGAATAACAATAATATATTAATCATAACATAATATTAATATTGAATGTCTCAATAGCGCAGTGGTTAGAGGCATTAGGTAAAGTCATTAGGTATTAAATGACAGATTCAGAGGCGAATTGAACTCTCGTGGTTTCGATTCTCGGCCGCGATGATCTGAGAGTAAAATCTTGGACTTGAAATCATTTACTGGACTGGCTACACGGTAAATGGAAAATATTACTTAAATGTTTTAACATGTTGTGTTAACAATGACAGATATCAACATAGTAGATCATAAAATTTTCAATACTATGCCAGTTATAAATTTTATTTGTTATTTCATTCAAACATAGCAATACGTAATTATAAATACATGAATGTTACACAACGATTTAAAACCAATATCAATGCTTGACAGACTACAATATATTCCTGATAATATACAATATGACGGATAAGGCACTACAACAAGGGTGGTTCCATGGCAGAGGTTGGTCGTGCAAAAAATGCAGTTTTACAAAATGCGATCTTAGGAATTTTGAGCATAATTATGTTAGTGCTTACGGGCCTTTATGTACCTTTTCACTTCACTTCTTCAAACTGTGCTAAGTGTGTTTGTTAATGCGGTTGGAGTGAAATAACTTGAATTGAATATCTAACATAGCATAACAGTATTAATTATAAAAATTATTTCAACATTTTTAGAGGACAATGGAATTTCAAGCTATCTCTATCCTATGGATCCACCCATGTATGAATGACAATCTCACTGACCTATGACAAGTGAAATGTACCCATTACTGTACACATTATTGTACACATTATTGTACACATTATTGTACACATTATTGTACACATTACTGTACACATTATTGTACACACTATTGTACACATCACTGTACACATTATTGTACACACTACTGTGCACATTATTGAGTTGTTAATGTGTAATGCAGAAGATTACTTCACTGCCATATTAGTAAATCTAAATCACAAAACCTAAACAAAAGCGAGCATTAACGGCAGGTTTTGTAATGGAGTTACCCACACCCCTGATTATAATCAATGCAAATAAATATTAACAAGGCAGTTTTTTATTATATAATACAATGTTCACATAGGATAAAAACAAAATGAAAGAACTACTAACAATACAGAATACCCACAGAACAGACTGCCACATTAGTTATTTTAATTATATTCAGAAGGCTGAGGCCAGGTTTAACGGCTGATTCCCGCTAAGTATCATGTCATTGATGGGAGAGCACGGGATTTGAACCTAGCATCTGCTGATCCGCTGTCCAACAACTTGACACTTACACAGCCCTGAGAGACAGAGAGAGAGAGAGAGAGATACAGAGATAGGGGGAGAGAGAAAGAGATAGATAGATAGAGAGAGAGAGGAAGAGAGATCAGAGAGAGAGAGAAAGAGAGAGAGATAGAAAGAGAGAAATGTGACAGAACATTAGGATCATGTGTGACAAAGTGACAGAACAATAGGATCATGTGTGACAATGTGACAGAACATCAGGATCATGTGTAACAATGTGACAGAACATCAGGATCATGTGTAACAATGTGACAGAACATCAGGATCATGTGTAACAATGTGACAGATCATTAGGATCATGTGTAACAATGTAACAGAGACTTTCTTCTCTAGCGGAGACACAGGGTTACAGAGAAAGATTTAACACTCATGATTTTAGGTTCATTTCACCTTGAAGGTCTCAAATAGCCAACAATTCAATTCATAATTATTATTAATGTACTAATAATATTTATACTTCAATGTACCTTTGTTTAAATCATTTTAAGCAATGCAGACCTCTTTATGCCCCGTGTAAAAATATTAATAAAATAACAATAATAGGAACAATAAATCACAAAGTAAAATCATCATATAAACGAACTTGCAAGCATCTAACAAAACAACGTTGGATATTAAGTAATTGATTGAGGAAATTATGCACGTATTATGACCTAAAGGTGCAGAGCGTTAACTTTTTATATTACAGATACTCTAACTAAAGTACCTAGACGTTGCTCCATTGTTGAAAATCAACAAGTACTTTAGAGTATCTCAACATGCTCCATCATTGAGCATCAACAAGTACCTTAAAGTATCTAAATATTGCTCCATCACTGAGCATCAACAAGTACTTTAGAGTATCTAAACATGCTCCATAGTTGAGCATCATCAAGTACTTTCATCAGAATTAATCAACCCTCAAATATCTAGTTTTTAATTAATCCACTTTTAACATGTTTGTGATGGCTGAGTGGCTATTTTCCAAGATGTCCTCAAGCATAATCAAAATAAACTGAAATTTAGAAGGTTAATAATTTATAAAAACTCTAGATTTAAAAAACCGCTAACGTTGTAACATTATGCTTAAGCAAATTGGTAAAAAAATGGTATACAATAACTGAATAAAATTAGCGGGTAATAGATAAAGGTAAGATAAGGGTTGATCACATATCACTGTGTAAGGGAAGATAAGGGTTGATCACATATCACTGTGTAAGGGAAGATAAGGGTTGATTAAATATCACTGTGTACAAGGACTACATGAGGCACCACAACACAAATGACAAAGTGATCAACAGCTGTAACAGTGATTAGTAAAAGCTCTCCACTTAAATCATCTTCCGTTCATCTGCCATCACTATACTCCCAAATCCTACAGTAAATTCTTGCCGATTAAAAGTGAATAAAGAAATGAACATCTAGCATCTATCAGGTAAGTTCTCACGAACAGTACAGTTGAGCTTCTGCAGATTGTTTCATGGCCTCGAGTCATTTTCTTATCTCTAACTCCTCTTTTCGTTCACATTACACTCATCTATCTAAGATTTCTTACAAATAATACGATGATTCTAGAATTCTATATTCTGCTGCATTCTCCCTGACGATGAATTCATAAAAAACTACACTAGTGTCATCAATGACTCAATTCTTAAATTAACTCTATCTGACTGGTATGCTCTCAAAATACAAAAACTATTTCTAAAGTATGCGGACCTGTGTCAACGTATAATCTTCATTTTCACTTAAGTTATAAAAACTACAGACTAACAGCCATACTACACAGTATCGATGATAGTAGCTCAACAAATCAATCTTAATCAAGATTAAATCACCGACTTAAAGCTTAAAAGTAGAGACCCCTATCTATGTATCTAAAGTGTATTCTTATTTGCTTGACCTATTAGATTTACGCGGAAGCATTCACATAAAAGCTGCTGCAAAATTTTGAGCATTTCCTCCAAACCACGCAAATCCTCATTTACCAGTGTTCGCAGGGCAGTCAACAAGAGTTCAAATGTTAAATGGTTACAAGAAGAGCTGAAGTCTTCTGCTTCAGAGAGATGCCATTCAGAACTTCAGTCCGACTCTGGGGCTTTAACCTGACAATGGAGTTCTACTGATGTAGCTTGTTCGGCATTTTATGTTAGGCTAAAGCTAGTTTAGACGTATTCCTCGATTTTTGACATTCGAAAGACTCACCAGAGTTGAGAAAATCTGTAGTTCTACTAATGGACAGGGCTGCAATGCCCCGAGATTTTACGGTTATTGCTACAGGTTTGACTACTAACAGAACAGTGTACGGAAAGGCCCTACACCTAACTGAAGATATCTGACCCGATTAATAATTACAATACATAAGCTCTGCCGCATTATCGTTGACCTACCATTATCTGACACCTGCCTCCGCTCACATGATCAACTATCTGCTGTCGCAAACGATTTACAATGTCTTTATGGGAGCTTGCGCTCTCGCTAAGCTCGGCATTCTGTTTCCTCAGCTCGCTAACTCTAGCCTCTAATCTTGTTATTCGCTCTAACTTCTTACTCCTACATCTCTGCGCAGCCGTTCGGTTCTTCTCGCGCTTGCGTTCAAGTTTGATTTTCTCCTGATTCGTCATGTCGATGGGAGATAAAGGTGTGCTGCTGCAGCTGCTGCCGCTGTTTACTACGCAAGATTTAGCGTTCATTGCTTTCCTGCCCGTAGAGACTACAGCTATTGGTTTAACGTTGAGTGTCTGATGAGCACCGGAGGAGGATTCTTCTAACTTAAACGAGCTGAACTCTTTCGTTGTTGTTTCTTCGCGAGAGGGCGTATCGGCCTGTAGCGGAGACGAGAGAGAAAACGACGGTACAGTGGAGAGAAATCGAAGCGGAGACGCAAGATCAAGTGTAGCCGGGCGGGTAAACAGCGGGCTGCCTAACAACGGCGAAGGTTTCATCGGCTTAACCGGACTCAGCGCAACAGGAAGATGAGGAATAACAGGCGTTAATGCTACGTAGGGCGATCCGTTACTATCCATACACACAATACCTCTCGACGTAGCCAGCGGGCTTTGTTTCATATGTAGTTCCACTAAAGCGTCTACAAAACCTCTTGCGTAGGCTTCTTGTTCCTCCGTTACGGACTTAGGGAAGAGTATTTGTGTGGGAGTGGCGGCAAACATTCCATTCTGGTGTATTATGAATTGTTCTAGATCAGGAGTGGCTAGTTTTAGTAGTCCCACGTCCGGCGAGGAAAGGATTCCATCGCGGAGATCCAGTGTGCGAGATTTCTTGCTGCCTGCACTGAAGTCCAGTGTTAAGCTGTCCTTCTTGCGTTTCATTGCATCGACGTCTCCGATATTACTACCAGCCTCGTAGGAGCTCGTGCTGTCCATAGTGTGAGGTAGCGGCAGACATACAACAGATGAAGGAGGAGTTATCAACCTACATAAAACAGAAATTTGAGAATTTATGTAGATTTAATGTCTGTATGAAATACAGCATAGCATACTAATAAAACTTAAATTTGATATTCAATGTAGATTTTATCTCTGCACAAATATGACTTAAAATACTAAGTCTTTCATACCTTTTACTACACAGTAAAAAATGGTAATTAACAAACGATTATGATTCATAAGTCTTTCATAAATCCAATCTACGATTATAACTAACAGATTTAATTTTATGCACAAATTTCATGGAAAACAGTTATTTTCAGACATGACAGAAATAGCTGAACAGTAAAAACTTGTCAATAGATTTGTTTCAAGTTTTCTTCACTTCTACCAGTTCATTTTGATAAATATTATTCATCCTAATACATATAGGCATAAATTTAGTTTTAATCCATATATCGCTTAAATCTATCAAATGTGTGTTTAAGTATTTTATAAATAGACTCTTTTATAAACTGAATCCAATCAATTCTATTGAAAACTCATTAATCACTCCTACTCACTCAATAGATCATTGGATTGGACACAAACAACTATAATAAAATATTTAGGCTTATCATAATAATACAATTAGGCTTATCAAACTTTATATCTTAAATACAGCGAATTTCGTATATAATATAGCCTGCACATATGTTATGTAAAGTGTTACGTAAGTTACGGTATTTACGTCAAAACGTTTCTGTCCTAATTTTCCTAATCGATCGCTGAAACAAATCTGTGACCTTACGTCATAGGAGGCAACGAAAACATAAACAAGTGATTAATTCACAAATTTACCGTAAATCGATCGAAGGTCAGGCAGTTCGATAAGATCAGCCGATCCCTAGCGGACGGGGTGAGAGCTCCCGCCGGACGGAGGATCGATCCCGGAGGGTCCAAGTTAAGGATTGGAGATTAACCTTAGGGCCGTATCGAACTGAGTCATAAACATTACATACCAGCTGTGTACTTCGTCAGCATTGAATCTGCATGAATGAACACACAGGAATGTCGGAGCCGCCATATTCAGAGCCAAATTGTTATATTTTAAAAATGCCTCGCAGCCTCATAGACTTTTACATACACCCTGATGCATCTTAACAGATTGAATATTTTTTTACAGAATTAAAAGAATATCCTAGATAAAACAGAACACTGCAGAATTTAATTTTAATTAGCGTTAAAACAGTTAGCAAAAAGCGCGTATAGCTTTGAGTCTGCCATTCAAGGATTTTCACAACTTTGGCATTCATAAAGCATACGAGAATTTCGCTATTTTTTTCCTGATTCAAAGTCTAAACAATGTTCTATCTAAGATGATAAGAAAACAATTGAGTAAGTAAAGTAGGTCTATTAAAAACACACATTAACTTGACGCATGCATAAACATGCAAGACAACATACAATTTACCTTCTACTTTCCAACATGATGACTTCGAAACACAAGAAATATAATTCAACGATGCGAACCAAAACTGTAGAAAATCAATCCTATCTTTTGGATAAAAATATGTTATAATGGAAGATGCGCACTTAATCACTCAACACTACTACTTGATCACTCAACCCAGCAATTCAATAGCCTACTCAAATCCTGTAATGCTGTACAGCACCTTAACATTGCCACACACTTGGACAACCACACCTTAGATCTTGTCATTACTCCTTCCCAGTCAGCACTAGATCCTACGAGCATTGACATTTTATCGCATTCTCCATCTGACCATTTCCCCGTCACTTGCTCATTCAACCACATGAAATTCCAAACTTTACCTAACACCACTACTATATCTTACCGGAAAATCAATAGCATCAATATCGACCAATTTTGCTCGGACCTCAAGAATTCGTCTCTAATCAAGTCGCCTTTTCTTAAGCTTGATGAACTTGTACACCAGTACAACTCCACCCGTTCTGCCCTGCTTGACAAGCACCCACCTTTAACTCGTAACACAATAAGGGAGTCTAACCCACGGTTCACTCCCGAACTAGTTAAGTTGAAGGCTGCGTGTCGTAGAGCCGACAGGAAGTGGCGCCAAACCCATGCTGTAGTTTGGAAAACTACTTCCAATCTACAGTATAAAGAGTATCGTTCTGCCATTGCATCTGCTAAGCAACGATACTACTACACTGTCATCAGCAATGCAGTAAACTCCAAGAACCTATGGAAAGCAGTCAACACTTTATTGCATAGGTCACCCTCTCCGTCTCTTCCTTCAGTTCCTGCTGAGTCACTGCCTAAACGGTTTGCTCTTCACTTCTCTGACAAAATCAACAAACTCGGTCCTCCATCATTCCTCTCATCTCTAGATCCACACCTCACTATCCTCAACCAACCAAATCAACCAATGAGCAGCTCCATAGCTTCACACCTGTCTCCATTGAGGAGATCACGCAACAAGTCTTGACTTCTCCTCCCAAGCACTGTGATCTCGACCCTATCCCTACTTCTCTGTTGAAGAAGTGTATCCATGTTCTGGCACCTTCAATTTCCACAATTGTTAATTTATCCGTGTCCTCTGGCATTTTTCCGCAGTCATTTAAAAATGCTATTGTCACTCCACTCCTAAAGAAACCCTCGCTGGACAAGGAATCACTCTCCAACTACAGGCCCATATCCAATTTACCATTCGTTTCCAAACTCACAGAGAGACTAGTCTTTCAAAGACTCTCCACCTACCTTAAGTCCAACGACCTATTCAACAATCACCAATCTGCTTACACCCACCATAGCTCTACTGAAGCTGTTCTTCTTTCTGTCTGTAACACCATTACTAACGCCATGTGCACTCAACGTGTCACTGGACTTTGCACTCTCGATCTGTCTGCTGCTTTCGACACCATCGATCACCAAATCCTCCTACAGCGTCTCCTCCTCATGGTTTGGTATCCACGGCAATGCACTTGCTTGGTTTACTTCATATCTCACCGATCTTAGCGTCAAAGTTCAAGAGTATTCCTCTCCGCCTTCCATCCTCAAGTACGGTGTGCCTCAGGGCTCTGTACTTGGTCCTATCCTCTTTAATTTATACACTACTCCACTAAGCTCCTTGATCTCTTCACATTCATTAGACCATCAACTTTTCGCTGATAACACTCAGCTGTACACATGCTTCACCTCCCATTCCTATCCTAATGCTAAGGCTTGTTTACAGCAGTCCATTCAGCAGATATCTTCCTGGATGTCTACCAATTTCTTGGCACTCAATCCATCCAAATCCTCCTACAGCGTCTGAGTTCGTGCTATTTGGAACACCTCAGCAACTTTCAAAACTGAACGAGGTGTCCCTGGCTCTCTCTTCCGATGTTTCAGTAACACCAGTTTCTTCTGTGAAGATTCTTGGTGTTGTCCTTGACCGCCACCTCTCATTCCACGAACATATCACTAAAACATCACAGGCATGTTTCTTTCATAATCGCGATCTTCGTCGAATAAGACCATTTCTTTCTCTCGAGACTGCCACTACAATTGGCGCTGCTCTCGTGCAATCGAAACTGGATTACTGTAACTCACTATTTCTAAATCTTCGCAGTTGCGAGATTGATAGGTTGCAGTTCATCCAGAATTCCCTTGCACGTGCAGTCTTTCTTAGCTCCAAATATTCTTATGTTACTCCAATCCTCGAGTCCTTACACTGGCTCAAAGTTAGAGAACGTATTTTATACAAGACAGTTTCTCTAACTTATAAGTCTATTACCACTCCTGGTAATAGTTACATGTCCCACTTACTACAAGTGGGACAACCTACCTCCAGACCCACCAGATCCTTTAAGTTAGTTACTCTTGAGAGACCGAGCCTTCCTTCACGTAGCAAGCTGTCTAGGCGCTCCTTCCAGCATGCTGCCCCGCAGATCTGGAATTCTCTTCCTTCCACTCTGCGCACCCCTTCATCCATTCCTGACCAGCCTTTCCTACTCCACGAACAGTTTCATAGGCGATTGAAATCTTTTCTCTCCGACTTTTCATATCCCCCAAACGTCCTCGAACTGAGACCAACACATAAACCTCCATTCGGCTAGTACCCTTCCTTGGACTGACCACCCGGATTTTGGCTCGCACCGTTTATGGACCCCTCACTCTGCTCATCGGCTTTGATTTGGTATCACAGTGCTCAATGTTGTCATGGACAACAGTAGCACTTTAATCGTATTGTTGTTGTTGTTATTGTTAATTGAAGTTTTGTTTCATCCTTCAAATCAGTATATTTAACTAATTTTGTACTAATTTCCATTTAGTATACAGTAAATTTTCCTTTACAATATCATAGATTAATTAAACTAAGAATTCATATAATTATGAGGATCACCGGGTAATATATTTGTGAAATTTCATTTCCGGAATTAACATTAGATTATATCGTGCTGTCTAGATTATATATGATCTTAATTCTAGCTATGATGATACATCAAGAATACATACAAGGCAGAGGAATGTTTGACACGCCCACCTGCAATGAGTCATAAATAGTTTCTGTGTGATTCTTCTCTCTGATTGGTCGATGGAGGCTAATAGGCGGGGCTTAAGCTGATTGATAAACTGGAGCAAGTGTTTACGTCACGAATCATGGACCTACTATTAACATTCGCCGTATTCATTGAATACTATTGCCATGGACTAACCATAATATAGTTTGACTATTTTTGGCAGCATGCAAAGATATAACATTAACTCAGATCTTTGAAATGAACAAGTTCAAGCTATGATATATGCCAACCTGCAAGCATTTTGTCAATATGTTTGAGAAACGAGACTTAATTAGCAATATATAAGTAGTGGAATATCTTAATTGCGTGCTCTGCTCAATTTTAAAGTACCCCTGGAAAGGATTTTAACTGAATCGAAAAGTCACTCGAAGTTATTGTTTAAATTACTATGCCTATAATTAAGATTCTTAATTTGTTACGGTTTAAAGAGGCTTAGAGGAAAAACTAATTATATTCGCATAAATACTGTACGTTGAGCTAACAAATTTCTCATTAATTAGTTAATGCGTCATTATAATTGCCTGCTAGTAAGTTAGTAGTAACTGGCAGGCAATTGTCTGGGATAGTGTATGAGAGAGAGAGAGAGAGAGAGAGAGAGAGAGAGAGAGAGAGAGAGAGAGAGAGAGATAAAGAATCGCCGAAATATCTAATAACATATTTTAATATGGCTCAATTGATGTGTAGCCGTAAAACTTAAGGAAGAATGTTCGGATGTATAAATGTACGTTAAATGACCGAAACCGAGATAAACTGATCCGTGGATTCGAAATTCGAATTTCGGTCAAGTTGTTAAGATAGCAAAATTTTCAAGATTCATAAATTGGTACATTATAAATTTATAAGTTACATCATATTAAAATATTCTGAATTAAAAAATGAAGAAGACGGACTCCATTTACTAGCATGATTTAATGATCACATTGAAGATATTTGTAGCCAAAATGTTAATGTTTCATTTCAAAATATGATGTATGCAGCTAAAAGGCTCATAAAACCAATCAGACCTACGTGGTTAAAAGAAGAAAAAAACAAAAACTGCAAAAAAAGACAGAAAGAAAACTGTTTTCCAAGAAAAATGCTGCAATAGCATCCTATGAGTGATGCAGTACATACATCAGTCTGGATCTCTATACTAATATTTTAACAAGTAAACCTTTGCACTAAGCATCATATGATGTAATGTATCATTAATAATATTATTGCTTAACAAGTCAACTGCTGCAATAAGCAGCTTGATATGAAGTTACGATGCAATGTAACAGTTATTACAATGTCATAGCTCCATGGATTACAGGAAACGTTAAAATTAGAGCAAAGTACTTTTTAACTCAAATCCATTAGTATAATGGACTAATATTGTATATTAAACAGTATTAGGCTGCTGTAAACTAGTAGGTTTACTAGTTTACTATAAACTAGTAAACCTACTAGCTTATAGCACACTAGTATGTTTACTAGTTTACTATAAACTAGTAAACCTACTAGCTTATAGCACACTAGTATGTTTACTTACTGCATTTATTTTACACAAATGTCACAGAAAAAGAAAGAGATATTGGCGTAGCGTTATGTAAATTATAACATAATAATTATGATCACGTTTATATATACAGACTGATTTACTAAACAGTGAGCATTTGAGGTTTTTTTAGCTTTTTTACTTACAGCATTACGTTTTGCAACTATTACACTAGATTGTGTAGTGCAACATTAAGTAGGCTATTACAATGCTTTCTTGGTATTACAGCTTTGAGTATTACAAGGCTGGATTAGACATTACAACTGTAACAACACTGTAGTATTACAAGGCTTACAATAGATTTGGTATTATAACACTACAGTATTTCAAGGCTTGCAATAGATGTGGTATTACAACACTGCAGTATTACAAGGCTTACAATAGATGTGGTATTACAACACTGCAGTATTACAAGGCTTGCAATAGATTTGGAATTACAACACTGCAGTATTATAAGGCTTACAATAGATGTGGTATTACAACACTGCAGTATTACAAGGCTTGCAATAGATTTGGAATTACAACACTCCATGCTCCAGCACTACAAGGCCTACAGTGAATTGGGCATTACAGACCAGCCAACCCAAATAAAATTCCATAGACTTCCTGATATAATACTGACTTACTGTTAGAATTACTTGGACCTTCCAGTTGGCAGAACACTAGGGAAAGGGAGATTTAGTCCTATTTAACACCCGATTGTAGGAAAATGTTTCTCCATTAGCACATAATCTGTAGGTGTAAGGTTCAAATCCAGTGCTCTCCCCGTCACTGATAGTATTAGAGCTGAAAACTGACGTTAAACGTATCTTTTTATAATAAGTCGTTTATTTTCTTCACTCTCAGTCGCTTGCATCAAGATTGACAAGTGTCTATAACATCACACTACGTGCACTACCACAATCCATTCCTTCAACAGACTACTGGAAAAATGGTGGTAGAGAATACAAAACAAGAAAGACAGAATAGAAATTGTATGATCAGATATAGTACAAGTCAATCCACAGGTCAATATATCAATCAATGAATCAATACATCAATAAATCAATTAATTAATCCATCGTTAGATGAATAACTAAATCAAACAATAAGCGCACTTAAGTATTAAGCACCACTTTGTTATTTGGGCCACTAGAACAACAGTCAAACAAATGCAAAATGGCTACATGTCACAGCACTGTACTGTATATACTTGCTTATGGCACTCATTGTACTCTACAAAAAAATCTACTTATAGAATCTATATGACACTCACTGGCTTTTGTAGAAGCTCAATAAACATAACATCAAATAACTCAAGGTTGCCAACTAGATAACTTCAAACAGTTGATTTAAAAACATAAACGATTCTGGAACTCTTCTAGTTAATAATAGCCTAATACACAAAATATTTGCACGTTATATTCAGATTTCAAGAGTTGACAAAGTAATACAGATCCACAAGAAACTGATTTTTTTCTATATGTCGTATAACGTAGATGCTCTTGTAAGCATTAATTGCGATATCTCTTCAGAAGCCATTGTTCGGCTTGCTAAAGGCTGCATCTTTGATATGACGAAGCTGCCACGTAACGCGGTTTGGGCGAAGAGGCTCATATATAGAAAAGTTTATGAGAATCCGAAATAAGAGAAAATGTGGAATAAAGTTGACTTCTGTAAAAATAAGTACAATATTCCTACGTAACTAGTCTATTGTGAAAAATTATATATCTTAATTATTTTCTATTAAGATACGATCTATTTCCGTCTGTTGTAACTACTTCAATGAAAATTTCCAACTAAAGAAGTATGCCATAGCCTTCCTAACATTGGTCCACAAAAATTTTCACAATCATTTTTAAATATTTCAGTTAACATGTTTTATGAGACAAGCATCAAATTGTGAAATATGACCACGTTAATATGGTCTACATTTAAATCTATTAAATCCAGGCTAGAATATATTCATTTCGACACTGTAAATACAGACTATCAGCCTACTGTCAACATTGCATAGCTATAACAAATAAATTAACAACAGTTTATAAAATCATCAGATCTAAGCGGCAGAGTCCATGGGCACTGGTCGAAGGTTATTTGACCTTCCTCTCCTGGAGCCAGGGTTATATTGACCTATAAACGATCCGTCCTCTGTGAACTTTCCAGGGTTAATATTCGAATAGTCATTTAAACTCATTTCGTCGTCGCTGTTTCTCACGAACGAGCTGTTAATCGAACCCTGACTCCCTTGACTCGGAGGCGGAGGTGCTGACAGTTTGGCCGGGATGTGCCCGTCAGCGTGATCGGCTCTGAAATAATGAAATAAGGAAAAAGCCGGTTAACTAAGTGAGTGAAAGCGAAGCCAGGCAATATGAGAGATACTGAGAGATATTTCACGAATTTATCTATCACCAACATAACAATCATTACACGAATAGGAATAATAATCTAATGATGATGATGATGATGATCATCATCATCATCATCCCTTGAATCCCAGTTTAGCTAGGGTTGTGATAAATCATAAAGGAAAAAAATCACAGAAATAATGTAATGATCATATATCAAGAAAGATAATTATCATCACAGGAATAATCACTAAATAAAAACAGCGATAACAAAAAAAGATATTATAACAAACAATGGTAAAAGTTTTCTGAATTAAATAAGCTTAGGGCTTATACTGCAGAAAACTAGGTCAATCTTTACATGCAAACATACATGTAGGCCTACATGTAGGTCACAAATATAGCGCAGACAAATTTTCATTGTCTCATATTCAATTCTCTGTGATTGTAATTGGAAAATAGAAAAACAGGAATAGATGAAAGTGAGAAATTAAAAAAAGGCTAAACTTTGCTAAGAAATGTTTAGCGCATCAGGAGTCAAAACACAACAAGGACAATAGGCCTACTCGACATTAGGCCTACTCAATAATAGTCCTTCTTAACAATAGGCCTACTAAGTCAACTCGAAGTGGTAAGAAATAAGCTGTCATGAGACGAGTTCTAAAGATCTCTCGTCATAAGGCAATGTCAGGGACGTCTCATGCAGACTCTACACAAACAATCGCCAAAGCACCACACGATGACGACTGAGTACACAGAGCTCACAAGATAAAGCGAAATCAAAACAGTGCAAGTCAAAGATCCTATTGGCAAGCGGGTCAAAATAACCTTAGGAAATCCTTGAATGCACAAATTAAAACCGAACAAAACTTAATTGAAAGACGATGGCGTGAGATTTTACCGAAAGATTTGAGAGAATATGTTAGTACGAACTAATGTGAAAAAAAGCTAAGCTGTTAAGCCAAGACTAAATATAAAAAGAAAAAATTACAATATCTTCAATATTACAAATATATACAGGCATCATTCGAAAAGCAGGCTTAGATTGCCTAAAATGTTTATCCGTTCGTTGCAAAATCCAAACTGAAGACAAGTATCCATAGCACGCTCGACGGCGTCAAAAGCTTTACCCAAATCTCTTCTGAAAAACGTCAGTTGATAGGCAAACGATTAAGGACAGCAACGGCGAAATATCTGGGTTACTTCGAGAAACCCGTTGTCGTGATGGCTAGAGAACAATGAAGTATTGAGATATGAGACATTGGATTCTGCATTTACAGGTCGTACTGATACGTTATTACTTGTATCTGATAGAGGGAAAAGCACGGCTACGCCTCAGTCTCGTTCAGTGCGGGGTGAAGAACCGATGAGCTATTATAATAATCAGACACTAACGGTCTCTGGTAGTCATGGAAACCGCTTTCTTTCAATTCCTTCTCCGGGTCATGACCTCCTTTTCTCTCCTTCTCGTCAACTGAAACGTTAATCAATCAATCATCAGCACAGCAATCAATCAATTAATCAATAAATCATCAGTACAACAATCAATCAATAGATAGCAGTAGATATAATATGGATACTGATTGTTTCTATCTAGATTAGATAACGGTAATGATTTGATAAGATAGGAAATAGCAGTAGGTATACCTGGATATTGATTGTCTCTATCTGGAATAGATAAGGACAAATTATTTATGTTTAGATAAGGATAAATGATTTATATTTAGATTTGGATAAATGGTTTATATTTAGATAAGGATAAATGATTTATATTTAGATATGGGTAAATGATTTATGTTTAGATAAGGATAAAAAATTTACATTTAGATCAGGATAAATGATTTCAGTCTAGATAAGGATAATGATTTATATTTAGATAAGGACAAATGATTTATATTTAGATAAGGCTATCAGTAGACGTACCTGGATATTGATTGCCTCTGTTTCTATAGCAACAGCAGCAGAGAAGCAGTATAAGCAGGAGAAGCAGCAGTACAATTGGTATGACAATCAGAGGAAGAAATCTCATGGAAGAGGCTATAACAAACAACAATGCTCCGATAATTAACAAATCTCATTCAAATTAATCATTTAAATCAATCATTCAATCAATAAATCAATCGATCAATCAATCAATCAATCAATCGATCAATCAATAAGAATTCAACGTCCAGTACTTCGCCATAAGACAATATCAGGGACGTAAGTCTAAGCAGAGTTTTACCTTGTGAGAATCGGACTTAGATATTCAGTTATTTAGGTAATCAAATTCTCATTTACTGGTAGGTCTCCATATGTATGTTATTAATAGGTCATCAAATTGATATTAAATTTAATGACAGATTTTCATCTTAAAGGAACATTCAATTGTAAAACTACAAGTAAGACTATGATCACTGCGAGAAAAACATAAAGTGGAAAAGTTTATTGCCCATAGCATGATGTTGACGAATAAAGAATTCTGCTTATAACGAGGTGGGCACCCTGTGCCTTCCTCAGCTTCGACTAACATTTACTGAGCAGGGGCGTCATTCCCTGAGAACACAATCCTGTCCACCCTCATAAATTAATTAGTCAAATTTACTATCTGGCTGGAGCGAGGGACGATGTCGGCAAGATACTTGACCGCGGATCGGGTTCAAATCCTTGTCTCGCCCGTCACTGACATCGCTTTCGAGTGAGGAAACTGACGTCAACACTAGCTTTACCAGTTTTTTATCTCTCAGTAGCAACCCGCCACGCCAGGGAATTATACGGAAAATGGTCTAAATTGCCTAACGGATTTAACATGTGATATTAAAAGTGATAGATATCGACATAGTTGATCGTTTCACTATAATGTGTGTTATTCTTGTGATAATTAATTATTATATCATAAGTTGAACTAACCTGCCACACCACCCGGTCGACTCAGCCTAGCTGAGGCCACATCGAAGCTGATCCCGTTAGACGCCCTGACCTCCCACAGCCCCAGGTAGCTCTCTCCCCGGTCCTGCAGGTCCCGAATGTCTATCACCAGGCTACCAGGTTGCGACGTGTTGAGTCGCCCGTCAATCACGGGCAGTCCGTCCTTGGTCCAGGTGTAGGTGACGGGGGTGTCGACGTCGTGAGAAGCGCCGCACGTGAAGACAATGGGGTCGGGGTAGTTCAGGACGGCGTCCTGGGGTTTTGTGGTTATCACAGTATCGTCTGAAATGTGAAAGAAATGATCGTTGTTTAGATGGGAGCGGTAGAGAGGTTATTGGGGAAATTTAGTACAAAAGCTTTTTGAGGTGTTTCTAAGAAATAAGTGACTGGTAACGACAAGTTAAGTTACCGGTAAGTTAAGTTCAGCTAAGTTACCGGCAAATTAAGTTCAGTTAAATTACCGGTAAATTAAGTACAGTTAAGTTACCGGTAAGTTAAGTTCAGTTAAGTTACCCGTAAGTTAAGTTCAGTTAAGTTACCGGTAAGTTAAGTTCAGTAAAGTTACCGGTAAGTTAAGTTCAGTTAAGTTACCGGTAAATAAAGTTCAGTTAAGTTACCGGTAAGTTAAGTTCAGTTAAGTTACTGGTAAGTTAAGTTAAGTTACCGGTAAGTTAAGTTCTGTTAAGTTACTGGTAAGTTAAGTTCTGTTAAGTTACCCGTAAGTTAAGTTCAGTTAAGTTACCGGTAAATAAAGTTCAGTCAAGTTACCGGGAAGTTAAGTTCAGTTAAGTTACCGGTAAGTTAAGTTCAGTTAAGTTACCGGTAAATTAAGTTAAATTACCGGTAGAAAAGTTTTGTTAAATTACCGGTTGCTAAGTTAAGTTACAGGTAGATAAGTTCAGTTAAGCTACAGGTAACTTAAGTTAAATTACCGGTGGATAAGTAAAGTTTCCGGTAAGCTATGTCAAATTGAGCTAAGATAAGTTATATTAAGTCTACATTAAAATAAACTCACAGTAAGTTAAGTTAGGTTGAGTTTTGGTGAAGAGGGACTAATATAAAACAAGCTGACCGCAGTAACTTGAGTACAAACCGAACACGTTGACGTATCCCTGTCCCAGGACGTATCCAGCAGGATTAGTGGCAATGCACTGAATGACCCCCCTGTCCCCCTCATCCCCCCACCCCTTACACAGGTTGTTTATCGTCAAGCTCTTCTGGTCCGGGCTCAGCGAGTACTTGGACGCTAATGGTGTTTCTATCAATAACAATAATAATAATAATAATAACAATTACAATAATAATAATAATGACAATTAAAATAATAATAATAATAATAGTAATAATAATAATAACAATTACAATAATAATACTAATAATAATAAGAATAAGAATAATAATAATAATAATAATAAAGGTTCAACGTCCGTTTCTCATCCAATGATGATGTCAGGGATGTCCCCACTGCACACATCACTACAGATCAATTCACCCAGACCAATCTGCAAAAGAAATGTTCTGAGGAGAATTAAGGTCCTAAAAGAAAGCCAGTCCAATCTTCAGCAACAACAACAACAGCGACTAGTGAGCTACTGTCGTCAATGACAGCATCGAGCAGTTTCTCTTATTATTATTATTGACGTCCCTGACATCATCCCTGGATGAGGAAGCGGACGTTAAACCTTTATTTATTATTTTATTATTTATTCTCATTAAAGTCAATCTGATGAGCAAAAAGCAAAACACGGTTAACATATTGTATGATTGTTGCTAGATTGATATAGGCCTATTGTTTGTATGATTTATTGCAGCACTAAACATCATAATTGAATAAATAAATGAACGCCCAATAAAGAAATGGATGCTATATAAAGAAATTGACGTTAAATGAAGAAATATATGTTAAATAAAGAAATGGACACGAAATGAAGAAATATACGCTACATAAAGCAATGGACGCGAAATGAAGAAATGTACGCTAAATAAAGAAAATGTACGCTAAGTAAAGAAATGGTCGCTAATTCTTAATGCATCGCCACTGACACTCACTGATTTCAATCCCGTTTCTAAACCAGCGTAGACTAGTGACATCTGGCACAGCCGCTGCGCTACAGTTAAACGTCAGTGATTTACCAATCGTTCCTCTCTGATTGCTGGGACGGTCCTGAGGATTCTTGAAATATGGAACAGCTAAAATCAATCAATCAACAGATCAATTAATCAGCCCGGTTTTTCGATCAATCAGTTAAATCTCAATCTAAAATTAAATTGCGATTTAGAAATTAAATCATTATTTAAGCAACAATCAGTCCAATACACAAAGCTTTCGGGGGGCTTGGCCGTTTTTGCCCACCCTAGGTCCGCGACTGCATACGGAATAAGCTACCTAGTAATATCAACGTTTATAAGTTTGTTAGATTGAGTATATCTTTCCATTTCCGGGAAATGTATAGATATTAACCTGTTGTACTAACCACAGCTTCTGAAGTCAAACCTGTCACACAATTAGCTCAAAACATGAGCTCGCTTATACAATCATACGATCAACTTTGCTTTTTAAGGAATTTCTAAATGATCTTCTAAATATTTAAAACACAGCTTATTGTAGGTTTACCTTTAAAACACTTCATATTGTAGGTTTATCTTTAAAACACTGTTTATTGTAGGTTTATCTTTAAAACACTTCTTATTGTAGGTTTATCTTTAAAACACTTCTTATCGTAAGTTTATCTTTAAAACACTGCTTATTGTAGGTTTATCTTTAAAACACTTCGCTAATATGCCTAATTCTAAAGTAATTGTATTAGAGCTCAATTTATGCAGTCTATTTGATTTTCTGGTTCTTGTTGCATTTTTGTAAGTGTAAGAAATAAACTTTTTAATTCCTACCGTCCACTTTTAGTTCCAGTGTCTTCTCTATGGATTGCAGTCCACTGGCGGATCCGGTGCAGATGTATTGACCTGCGTCCTCTAGCTGTACTCCAGTGACTGTCAGAGTCCCTGTGTTACTCTGGTCGAAACGGCTGAGTGGAAAAGGTTTTCCATCTGATCGTCTCCAGGATATCGTAGTGGTGTCACTGTAATAAAGTTTATAGAAGATTCTAGAATGTTGTTCTGTAATAAAGTATATAGAAGATTCTAGAATGTTGTTCTGTAATAAAGTATATAGAAGATTCTAGAATGTTATCTTTGTAGCGTACAAACTTTGCCGGTGTAATGTTCGGGCAATTGAAGAATTAATCAGCCTTGAGCTGTACGTGTTGTAACGGGCGTTTCAAACCATTTCCTAAACTTTGGTCCAACGTCGACGATGATGATGATGATGATGACGATGATGATTATGATGATGATGATGATAATGATGATGATGATGATGAAGATGATGATAATGATGATGATGATGATGGTAATGATGATGATATTGTTGATGACGATGATGATGATGAATTGTTGTTATTATTGATGATACCTTCCAGCAAAGAAGCATCTCAACGTAGCATTGCCTCCGAGAAGAGCTGGAGTGGGTGACACGCTGACGAACATTTGAGTCAGGCTCGTGGGCTGCACTGTTGCAATACAAATAACGGTGAAAAATAATAAAACTGCAGTAGAGTTACTAATCAATCAACCAGTAAATCAATCAATCAATCAATCGATCAATCAATCAATAAGAATTTAACGTCCGTTTCCTCGCCCTAAAACAATGTCAGGGACGTCAATACGACAACAGTTATCAAACAACAGCTAGCACACTGACTGGAGCCAGTGGCGATGTCTGTAAGACATTCGACCGTAGATCAGTATGTGCGGGGGTCAAATCCTGGGTTCGCCCGTCACTGACATGGCTTTCGAGCGAAGAAGCTGACGTTAACATTAGCCTTACCAGCTTTTTACATAGTATCGTCCATAACATCGATAATAGGCCTATTAACCAGACACTGTCGGCTTAAGCATAATGTTATCCTAATTATTGTATCATCATCATTTTATCATGTTTATATAATCATTAGTTAATCATCTTTACTAATTAATCATCCGATCATCGTCATTGTTTATCATCATCATTCATCATCATGATTTCATCATTACTACTCTATAACCATCAGGCTTCAAATAGACAATAGTTTGCCTAATGTTTTGCACGATGTATAAGAAATAAAGAACTTATTCTACTGATTCTTCAGCACATGATTTTTCAGAGAGAGAGAGAGAGAGAGAGAGAGAGAGAGAGAGAGAGAAAGAGAGAGAGAGAGAGAGAAAGAGAGAGAGAGTGAGAGAGAGAGAGAGAGAGAGAGAGAGAGAGATGTGTTTATTTCAGCATCAACACCAAATCACTGACAAATACAAATAGAAATAAACATTTAAAAGAAATAAAATAAACAATTCCCAGAAACATAGGGAATCAAACAGTCAGCAGAAACTAGAACAACGGCCGCCAGGGAAGATGATACACGTCTTATCTAGCTGACCACCGTCTACAACTATATTGATGTCATGTTTAATGCAAGATCAACTTAAATGCACACTTTAGCTAAGCAACAATTCTAGCTGGACATTTACACAAAAAAAACAAAATTTAGTAATTTACAAACCATCAAATAATATATTTTTGTAACGTTTAGTGAATTCTGCTATGGACCTCGAACTGCGGATATCAGGAGGTATTTGGTTCCAAGAATTGATAAAGTTATAGACATAAGATTTAAAAAATTCTGAAGTTGTTCTAGAACACACATAATTGGCCTCGGAGTGCCTTGTATTATACACAAACAAGATATGATTAGCAATAAAAATACATTTCATGGACACTGACATAGTCAGATCGGGAAAATTGATACATTTAAAAACAAGTTTACCAGTAATTGGAATAGCTGAAAAATTGGTAATACATTATAATTCATATAAAATTGCTTAACATTATGAAGCTTATGTTTATTCTGTAAAGTTCTTAGAATACATTCTCAGATCGTTTGGGGTAAATCGATTTTCAGGGATACGTGATGGGGGGATGTCCGTGACAGCATCCTTGTACGATGAAACGGACGTTAAACCTGTATTATTATTTTAAGTTGCAAACCTGCATTGGGCTGAACGGTGACAGTGGAGTAAGAGAGAGAAAGTTCTCTGTCGTTATTCTTTACATTCACCAGATGACACCTGTATATCAATTGACCGCCACCAGTCTGTGGTTGGCTATCTGACTGCTGAACGTAGGCTATCTGAAGGTTTCCTGGTTATCAATAACATGATGAATAATAATTAATAATTAAAATAAATAATAATATATAAAATACTAAAATAAAATACTAATAAATAATAATAAATAAATAAAATGACGAATAGAATAATTATTGTCCATCAAACTAATGCAACAATGAATGAATGAAATGATTAGACTATATTTAATCAAGCAATATTAAATTATCGATCATTCATTCATTTATTTATAAGTTCATTTATTCTTTACTTTTCCAATCACTCAATCAGTAACAATTAATAGATCGCTATATTTTAGATCCTTCTCATGTACTGATAGCATTTCAGGGAGTCAGTTTAGTATTAGTCTTGGTGTCTAATAACTTTTTAAATGACTTTGGACTGATTATCTGGATTTTGGAAATTGCACCGTTTTGGACCTTCATTTTGCTCGCCGGCTTGATTTTGTCTCAATAGTGCTCGATGTTGTCTTTGACGACAGTAGCACTCTAATTTGTATTATATTATTATTCTAGGCTTTATATGATAAAACAGTTCATCAGCAACAGTTCAAACAGTTAAAATTCAACAGGTCATAGAATTCCTAAATCAAAAATATCAGAGTTGACAAACTACCCAAACCACACAAATGAAAAACAAACAAAATAGAGATTTAATGCGTATTTGATAGGCAGCCGAGCAGCTGATAAACAGCCGAGCAGCTGATAAACAGCTGAGAAGCTGATAAACAGCTGAGCAGCTGATAAACAGCCGAGCACCTGAAAACAGCTGACAAATTCTTCCTGAAATTTTGTCAGAACACGAAATCGAAATTAAAATTAAGTTCCGTTCTTACTTGAATCGGATAATGTTATTGATTGACTGTTTACTCACCCATTGACTAAATCAATTAAATGATTGATTTATTAATGTATTTGATTGATTAATTGCCTATCGTCTGGCAGATTGATCTAATATTTTACTAATTCACTGATCGATAGATCGATTGACTGATCGATAGATAGATTGATTAATTGATTGATTGAAACGCCTCCTCTCACCATCATCATCAACCTGCACCCTCCTATCAGGCGTTATCCTCCTCTCAATATTCGTATCTGATCTCGACCTAACCAGTTCCCACGTGAAGGCGGCTTTAGGCACAATGATCGCCTGGTCTTTCTTGCAAGGTATGGTCAGACTCTGTCCCACCTGGGCCGAGTACCGATAGGTCGTCTCGTCTCTTTCCGCGTCCAGGCGAACCAGACGAGCCGTCGTCGTGTAGGTGATGGCCACGCCGAAGTTGTTCCTCACCCGGCACTGGTAGCGCCCCTCAGGGGCCCCCGTGGCGATGCTGAAGAGCCCCGTCGTCTGGTCGAACTGAGCCGTGTACCGGTTGAGGTCGAAAGTGGCGTCATTCAGGTACCAAGTGTAGCTGTGGAATAGAAAACATCATGTGTAGATGTGGTATAGAACACATTAAACTCATGTGTAGATGTGGTATAGAACACATTAAACACATGTGTAGATGTGGTATAGAACACATTAAACACATGTGTAGCTGTGGTGTAGAACACATTAAACACATGTGTAGATGTGGTATAGAACACATTAAACACATGTGTAGCTGTGGTGTAGAAAACATCATGTGTAGATGTGATATAGAAAACATCATGTGTAGATGTGGTATAGAAAACATCATGTGTAGATGTGGTATAGAAAACATCATGTGCAGATGTGGTATAGAAAACATCATGTGTAGATGTGGTATAGAAAACACAAATGTATTGACTGATCGATCGGCTGACTGACCGACTGACTGTCAGTCAGGACTGACTGATTCCATAATTAATAGAGTGAATGATCCGAATTACAGTTTGACTGATTGATTGAATAGATTGATTGATAGAGTGATTGTTTGACTGATTGTTAATTTGATTGATTGATTGATTGTTAATTTGATTAATTGTTTGTTTGATTGAGTGATTGATTGAATAGATTGATGATTGATTGTTAATTAGAATTATTGACTGATTGATGGATTGATTGCTTGATTGATTGACACTCACGTAAGACCATCCTGGGAGCCGTTAGCAAGGCAATATAGCTCTAGCTTGACTGTGAAGTAGGTGGGATCGGCAGTGGGACCCAGTATGATTGTGGGAGGCTCATCTGTTAGTAACACATCGTTAACACAAATATAAAGTCTCTCTCTCTTAGTGCACTGCCTACTGGCAGGTCCACGGCTCATCTATTGGTAACACATTGTTAACACAAATGTAAAGTCTCTCTTTAGTGCACTGCCTACTGGCAGGTCCACGGTATATAACGCCTCTTCACAGTTTCCGTTGTCCTCTTCAAGTTCACATAAGAATGGATCTTTAAATCATCTAACATTCCTAATCTCGGTCTGCCTCCGCTTCTCTTTCCTTCGATTCTACCTTCGATGCCCTCCTTTAGTAGATTATCTCAAGTTTTAAACTGCAAAGTATGTAACTTTAGCTAGAATTAACAATATATGCGAATAAAGAATTGGAAGAAATTAAACTAAATCCTGTTTATTTCCCTTTAGTCAGTTAGCCATGACACGAAGAAGAATTTGAGAAAGAGAGAGAGAGAGAGAGAGAGAGAGAGAGAGAGAGAGAGAGAGAGAGAGAGAGAGAGAGAACTGTGTTTATTAAATTGTATCAAGAATCAACACACAATCAGAGGTAAGTAGATCAATCAAAATACAAATAAATGTCATCAGTAAGAGTGAATTACACTCTATATAGCTGATTATATTTACTACTACAAATAATAATAATAATTACAATAATAATAATTACAATAATAATAATAATAATAATAGAGGTTTAACGACCGTTTCCTCATACAAGGATGATATCAGGGACGTCATATTATATCGTACTATCATATAACAATAATATCCATCTAAAACGCGACTAAAATCAAACATGAAAGTTTAAGAGCAGACAAATAAAAATGTTATCATAGAGAAATAGAGCAATTGAAATGGAAATTCCTCTCTCTCTCTCTCTCTCTCTCTCACTCACTCTCTCACTCACTCTCTCACTCACTCTCTCTCTCTCTCTCTCTCTCTCTCTCTCTCTCTCTTTCTCTCTCTCTCTCTCTCTCCATTATGACGTAGAAAAATAGCTAATAACCCATTTTAACAGGTGTTTTTAACCGTGGATATACATCGTCATTCTCATGTCTTGAAGAAAATATAATAACATTATTATTATTCTGAATTGTTCATTAACAGTGGACCCAAGATTTGAACTCAAAATCTTTAGATCCACAGCTGAACATGTAACCAATCCTGTCACAAGGTTACAAGTAGACATAAATAATATTACATTCTATTATTACATTCTTAGTTTTAGTTGAGTATACTCATTAAGTTGTGTAATTAATTAATTTGCGTTTGATAAGCAAAAAATAAATATAAAATTTAATTTATTACTTACTCTGAGCTGCAATAAGAGCCAGTGTTAGAGAAATACATAGCAGACTTGGATATAGATCTAAAGGTCTCATCTTCAAAAATCAATCCAGACAGTGTATTAAAGATCTCCAGATCGTCTTCAGTTAATCAGAGAACAACGTTTTAATATTAGAGCAAAATAGACTTTATATTCAGAAAGCTTTTACTTATATTTAAATTTATCACTAGAGTCCAAAGAAAATAAAGGTAGTTTGTTAAATTATACTTTTTAGACCATCTGGACTCATTCGGACTCAATTAGTTTAAGTAAAGTTTTGTTTAACACATCACTTGTGATTGGTCTATATTCCCTAATGATTTTGAATTTAATTGTCAAAATTCTGCAATCAAATATAGATTAATAGGATACAAAATATTAAATTTAAATAAATGCTAACTTTTTTAACAATGAGCCTTACATAATGAGCTCTTAAAATGCTAGATATGATGTCGATTTCAAGGCAAATATTTATAATTATCTTAGAACATTAATCGAGACAATAACCGTGTTATATTCTTTCGAATCTATATTAAGAAGACAGAAAATTATATAGTCACTAAATTAAATTTAGAATATTTTCGAAATATCTGACTGTGCTAAAGATTTAAATTTCATTTTAAATTCTTGTCGCAACTAATTGTCGAAATAAGCAAATTATTCCTCCTGCAATAATTCTTTAATGTTAAATAATTATATATCTTTAGGTAATATCTTATATAGTTTAAAAATTTCTGAGGATTAATTATTGAAAATGTGTTTAGATTTAGCTTATAAGTTACTACTTTGGCAAGATTTTAGTATTCGATCCGTGCGAACTAAAGATATACCACTAGCGTTCAGTGTATTGTTTGTAATAGAAATACACTTTGTGAAACAAAAAAAGTTTAACTTAATTTAAATAAAATAATAAACTTTATCTAAGGTATCTAATGATTTTTTCTAATCCATATTTTAATAACATAATAATTACTGAAATATTTCAATTCACGCTAATAAATAAATCTCAATCTCAAAATTCTAGATCCCTTACACTTCTTGTTATAACTTTTCTTTGTTTCATAAAATACCGCAAACACTCATGTAAACGCTGTATAGCACTTTTAATTTGAATTGACAGAAGTTACAATAAATACCATTCTTATGAGACACAATAAAATTTAAATGCAGAGAGTGATTCAGTAACTGTTGGCCGCTGAGGTTGATTCAGCCAATAGGCTGAAAAACACACCAAGCGCTCGGCATGTATTTACGATCAGAAAGTTTCACAGAATTTTAATATTAACTGAGAGAAAATGTGATTTTAACATAATTTAAACTGAGAGAAAATGTGATTTTAACATAATTTAATACTGAACTTGATGATGAACATTCGCATTTAGAACGTTCCTACTTACATTTATTTTTTGCACCTTAAGTATATTATTAAAATATACTGTTAGTTATTGCAAATAATCTGAAAACTATTTTATAAATATAAAATACACTCATCAACATTAGCTGCACTTAAAGTGTTCACATGTCTGAACCTGTGAGTGTTTTCTACGTTTTCATTCAAACTACCTAACAAACTAAAAATCTTAAACTGTCTTCATTTTAAAATTTTAAAAATAAATCTTACTAAACAATTTCTTCTTGAGGCAGTCTATAGATATCTATGCTTACGATAAGCGAGTCCTGGTATATTCGAGAATTCGTTGCTCCGCGCAGTTACCAATAAATCAGCGAGTTACCTGTAGGTAGAGATGCACACCTGTACAACTCGTCACGCCTCGTGTGCTGAACCTAGTTTACACTGTGATACAGTGGAGTACACTGGGGGTACACTGGGGGTACACTGAGGTACATTGGGTGTACATTGGGGGTAGGCCTGTGTGAGTGGTTGTCAAATCCAAAAGGTCTCTCATAATCACGCTCTACTGCTGAAACTGAAACTAAATTAGCGTTCATTTACACTTTAAAGAGTAAATTTTTGTTTACACGTTTAAGGGTATATTTTGTAAGGCGTTTTAAATTTTTTAGTGTGTAATGGAATATATCATGCGAAGGCATCTCTGCACTTTACAGCAGTACAGTAAAACAAGCAATATACAATAAAATGCACATAATAACATAATAATAATAAATTAATAATAATAATAAAATCCACATAACAAGCACTACAATATCAAAAAAAAATCAGACATAGCAAATGTCAAACAAATAATCGGGGAGTAGAATTTGCAAGAAGAAACATGCAAAAAGATCCATCCTTGATTCATTTCAAGATTATTGTAGTCTTTTAGGTTTACCTAATCTCAGAACTGCAATGAAAGGTATTCGTTGTATTGATTAATTATTTACTATTGCTTGTTTATGCTATGTCTAATGGTCAAATTATGTTGTTGTGTTATGTTATAGTATGTTATGTTATGTTATGTTAATCTATGCTATATCAATGCTATGCTCAACTATATTATAAATTTCTGCGTTTTGTTTCTGTAACATTTAATTTAAAGCATACATTTACCTGTATTACTTCAGTCTTTGTTGCCGTAATTTCGTAAAAGTCTATAATTCTAGATGTTCAGTAAAAGTAAACACACATTATTGTGAAATGATCAACTATGTCGATATCTTTTTCCTTTAATACCACATGTTTAAACCTTTAGGCAATTTAGACCATTTTCCGTATAACCAGTCCAATGAATGTCCGAGATTTTACTCTCAGATTAGCGCGGCTGGGATTCGAACCCAGGAGGGTTAAATTCACCTCAGGTTCTGTCATTTAAAACTTTATGACGTTACCCCTACGCTATTAAGACACTCATTGAGGAGCTTGAATCAAGCTCAGAAGCAACCTCCTCTCTCGCTGAGAGAATTTGATATAATAGAGTCCAGGTAAGAAATTTAAGAGAGGAATTGCTGTAAGGTTGGCTCGTTTAGTTGATCTATTGTGTGCTCATTGCATGAGTTCAGCAAGTGATTGTTTGTAGAAATTAGTATTTAAATTAAAAAGAGACGAGGATCTATCACCACATAAAGCTACGACCTGGATTTGAAATCTAAACCTGTTTGTTAATGTATTACGCTATTTGATCACTAGTTTCTGAAGAGATCCTAATATTAGTGTATTTAAAATCCTATTTGCACTTATTTGAGTGAAGTATTATTTACCATTGAAACGATCTATTTACAGTTAGAATCTAAAATTACACAGTTTTTCATTGATTCCCCCCCCTCACAGAAATCTCACCCCCCACCCATTCACCCCAGGCTCGTATTTGCCTTAATCCTGTCGTAGCTGTGCCATTGATGTGTTTACCTCTTCTTTACTGGCCTCGCCGCATGTAGGCAAGTATTTATGTACTCGAGTTACTCGACGTGTAGACTTAAAGGTAATAAAGACTGGATTACATATCCCACTATGCTAATGCTCTCACAGATCAAACAATTATTCATTATGACAGGCTTGGTTCTTTTTAAACTCGTCATAAATTATACTCATAATAAAGTCCATTTAATCTCTAATGTAAGTTGATATATTCTGAATTCCACTATAGACTCTGTCACTCTTCCCCCTCTACCTCGTTGTATGGATGCAGCCCCATACTGAAATTGAAGCTGAAATTTGAATTAATGTTTATTGTATATGCATAATTATCGCTTATATTGCAGAGTTTAGTGTAACTAGGCTAAGCATTAACAAACTTATCTTAGTACTGAAACCAAAAGTAGGTTTGACTAGTAGGAAAAATTTAAATTAACTTTAGACAGAGTTTCAACAAATTTTTTATGTCGGTATTGATGGCGATGTTGGTAAGATATTCGAGCGCAGATCAATAAGTGCAGGGTTAAAATTCTGGGCTCGCCCGTCACTGACATCACTTTCGAGTGAGGAAAATGACGTAAACATTAACTTTCTTTTTAATATCTGCAGAGGTTTTACGGGCTGTCGCAATGCCGGAAGCGCCCAGGTGTACCAGGTAGAGATGCGTATATCGCGTGATCACTGGCTCGTTACTTATGCAATCAGTTAGCGGTGACTCAGTGCTTGTAACTAACAGAGGCCTGCCAGTGCAATCAGGCTATGTTAACTTTATTAGCTGCAATAAGCGTTTATAGGCAAACATCAGGTTTTTTGATGGTAGGATTATTGGGCATTATTTCATTTAAAAAATCATATTAGACATTTTGTTCTATGGTACGGCCAGTAATGATATATGGTTCGGAATGTTGGGAACTAAAAAGGGAAGATTTGCAGAGTTTGCAGGTGGCAGAAATGAGAATGTTGCGTCTAGTGTGTGGCAGAACTAAGAAGGATCGAATGGAAAATGAATATGTGAGGGTGAATTTGAATGTTGAGGGGATCGGGGATAGGTTGGCTCAGTCGAGACTGAGATGGTATGGGCATATTGTGAGAAAGGCAGATAAGATGTAGTAAAGAGAGTTTGGAGGGAAGAGCTGGATGTTAAGCTAGAGAGAGGTAGACCACAATTGACGTGGGATGCGGTAATAAAGAAAAGGACATGAAAAATAGGGGATTGACTGATGATATGGTGTGGGACAGAAAGGACTGGAGAAAGTCTATTCGTATCCCGACCCTGGTTAAACTGGGATTTAAGGGATGATGATTATTAAAAAAATCTATTCTTAACGTCAGTTTCCTCACTCGAAAGCGACGTCAGTGACGGGCGAGCCCAGGATTTGAACCCCGCACATACTGATCCGTGGTCGAATATCTTCCGACATCACCACTGGCTCCAGTCAGATGATATGATGATAATATTAATACACATATTAAATTAATTACATTATGCTATAAAATTATATATATATATATATATCTATATATACATTATATATATATATACATACATATATACATGTAGATAGATGACCTAATGTACGTCATTCAGACTCATCGCTCTCGATGTTGAAGTGGGAATTTCCTCGTTAAGAATCTGTCTTTGTACTGCCCATTGAGTGTTCATCAAAGACTGAGACATCCAACTTAAGATAAGAGTATAAAAATTATATTATATCTTGAACCCACCCATTGATCGTGGCACTGTATATTCATTACAAGAGGAACCTCTGAGCTACCCTTTGACGAATCGAATGAGCGCATGATACACATTCGTATTAAATTGGAAATTTTGAAAGCGAGATATTTGTGGCTTGGTTTGATTTATGGTTTTATCTAAAGTAACCTGACTTATATTAATGTTAAGACTTTTCTCTTACTGTCCAAGACTGTTCTCTTACATCCTCTACGTTCTAGCGACTCAATTTTATTAACACTGCTATAAATAGATTAAACTGGTTAAGCCTATTTGCCTATCAGCCTATCTGCCTATTAGCCTATTTGCCTATCAGCCTATCAATCTATCAGCCTATCAGCCTATCAATCAATCAGCCTATTAGCCTATCAGTCTATCAGCCTATCAATCTATTAGCCTATTACCTCCTACAACTTTCGTGCATTAGACTTGAGCAACGATTTTGAGAAATTACTCTGTGAATACACTCCTGCGATTAAATAAAGAAACACCGGATATGACCTAACAACAATATTATACGTGATTACACGTAGATCTCTGTTAGATCATGCCAGAGTGACATAGTACGTTGAGAATGTATAGGCTATTCTAGTATAGTGACCAATGATCTACATTAGAGTGACCTCTGATCTACATTAGAGTGACCACTGATCTACATTATAGTGACCACTGATCTAGATTAGAGAGACCAATGATCTACATTAGAGTGACCACTGATCTACATTATAGTGACCACTGATCTACATTAGAGAGACCAATGATCTACATTAGAGTGACCACTGATCTACATTATAGTGACCACTGATCTAGATTAGAGAGACCAATGATCTACATTAGAGTGACCACTGATCTACATTATAGTGACCTTTTAGCTACATTAGAGTGACCTTTGATCAACATTAGAGTGATCATTGATCTACATTAGAGTGACCATTGATCTGCAGATTGAGAGAGAGAGAGAGAGAGAGAGAGAGACTGAGCGAGAGAAAGAGGGAAAGAGAGATAGAGAGAGTTAAGTTATGACATGAAGTCTATAAATTTCAAAATGCAGACAGACACACTATTGAACATTATATATTTTTATTTACAAAATGACATTAAAAACGTTTTAGGTACAATGTTGTGAAACATTAAATTTGGTCGTCCAACCTAATCATGCTTTGTGTCATTGTCATAACATTTACATGAGGAAATGACAGGCATAGTCGACACTGTCAGTTTATAAGTAATGTTAAAATTACTTGTAATGTCAGTAAGTTTATAAGTAATGTTACAATTACTTGTAATGTCAGTAAGTTTATAAGTAATGTTACAATTACTTGTAATGTCAGTAAGTTTATAAGTAATGTTACAATTACTTGTAATGTCAGTAAGTTTATAAGTAATGTTACAATTACTTGTAATGTCAGTAAGTTTATAAGTAATGTTACAATTACTTGTAATATCAGTAAGTTTATAAGTAATGATCATTAACATAACTAATACCGTCACTTATATTGTCGCTTATAAGAAGCAACTACAAACATAACTCGCTTTGACATTTTGTTTGTATATAACAACCATAAATATAACTCGTCTGTTACTATCTTTATACTTATCAATAAAAACATAACTCACACTATTACTACGTTTATATGAAACAACCATAAATATAACTCAATCTATCATTATGTTTATATACAATAGCAATAAACATAACTTATACTGTCGCAATGTTTATATTTAGCAACTATAAACATAACTCACATACTGTTCCTACATGTGTGTTTATATGTAAAAACCACAAACATAACTCATATCGTCATTATGTTTATTGATATCAATTAGAAACCATGCGAATTAAATATCACTTTACCATTGAAATTTGTAACAACATTTCTTAACAAATAAAACCACGAAATTACACAATATTCTACACAGAAATAACTTCAAGCGTGAATGTAAGAGGGAATGACCTGCAACCTGGCTATCTCTGTATCTTGTGTCACAATGTGAAGACGAAACGAACGTTAGAGTGGGCGCGCAACATTTCAACGCCCTTTGCTTAATTAGAGGATGATGTCAGGGAAAATTCCATGAATTGCACTGAATAGATTCCTACTGGTACAAAGGACAACAAGGCGCATAAATAAGCAGATTGATTTGGTTGATTGATATTGAATGGATTGATTGATTGAATACAGTGATTAAACCGGGATACGTTCCTAAATGTCGTTCCATATATTGAGAGAGTATTTGATCGATCTACCGACTGATTTCTGATCGATTTTACTATTAATTATCACCAGATTTCTTTATATTACTGATAATATTATTATAGGCCTATTACAATACCGCATCAGCAGATCTTACAATACTACAGCAATGCGTCTGGCTTGTCATTTACTATCAAGAACCTGCGACTTTTCCAAAGCATTCGTATAGTATAGACACGCAAATGACAATTTTTGAAATGCACTAATCTACGCAACACGGAGTATAATTCTAGACTGTGTACTGTTAGAGAAAACTCAGGCGTGCGTATGTCACGTTGTTTAGATACACAGACTCCAATTCATACAAACTTTTACACATAGACATGTACATAGACTTCTTCGCAGACCTCTATGCATAAAACCTTTACACACAGACACGTACATTCACAAGCACACAGACTTTATCGACTATATCAGACTATTCTGTGAACAATTCTGTGAATAGATGTATACTTACACACACACATGCACACACACACACACTCTCTCTCTCTCTCCCTCTCTATCTCTCTCTATTCCTGTGGTCTTTGGAACGGTGTATTCAAGTAATCTCTCAACAAAACAAGATACATGTAGCAGCAACTGTTACTAACATTCAAACATTTATCAGGTGACGCAACGTTTTCATTAGAACATCACAATTGGCATCATTACATATACTGTATAAATAAATACACAGTTAATTAATTAGTTATTCTAATTAATAGTGCTTCTAGTGTATGCGTGCGCTTATTAATTGACAGTTAATTGGTTTTTATGCCCAATGATAATTAGTTATTAGTGTTACGTTCGTATGGCAGAGCATACCCAGCGCACAAACACGTACAGAGTAGAAGATTTGTACTGGCTGGAGCCAGTGGCAATGTCGGCAAGATACTCGTCCGCGGATCAGTATGTTCGGGGTTCAAATCCTGGGCTCGCCCGTCTCTGACATCGCTTTCGAGTGAGGAAACTGACGTTAACATTAGCTTTTACCAGGTTTACATGTAGCCCTAAATGTACGACTTAACGTGCGATGATTGTACAAGCAAGCATACTTAAATGCGTACAGTCAAACACTCGCACACCCTGTGATGATAACAAATACAACTCAATCCAATGTTCAAGACAACTATGATATCACTATCAGACATAAAAGTCTCTATCAATAACCCAGTGCTCAAGAGAGTGCTAAATTAGAACAGGCCTGATTAACCCGCTCGTAAATCTGGATTAACCCCTGGTAAACTCGGATTAACCCCTGGTAAATCCGGATTAACCCCATGGTAAATCCGGATTAACCCCTGGTAATTCCGTATTAACCCCTGGTGAATCAGGATTGACCCCTGACAGTTCCGGGCTGTGGGAGCTGCACCCCACCCCTTCCTCAGGTAGCTTCTGTCTTGGCATTAGTAAAAATGATATCCATCTGTCTCTCCGTGCTTTTTTGAATATTTGTATATTATTTGATTTTTAAAATCTTTATGATTTTTAAAGTTTTTATGTAATGCATAAGCTAGAGGTAAGGGGGAGGGGGAGTCCCGCTCTATTGCTTCCAGGTAAGAGCCCTCCTCGCTTTGTCGCTATCCAACTCCGTAAAATACTCAGCCATGGACACATTTATAAATATCATCTGGACTTGAAACATGCATCTGGACATGTTGCTACATTATATACGAATTATCTAGAAGTCCATGACTATGCCCCCGACCCCTGCAGCCCTTAGCCCGGCTCTGATATAGTGCTAAGAGAGTTCTAGTGCTGTCATGGACAACGTTAGCACTGTGATCGTGTTGTTATTATAACTAACTACAATTTATTAGAAGCATAATCAACAAATCGACGCATAATTAGGCCTATTAAAACAGACAAGTGGCAATATCACAAAATTCTTACAAAACTAATAAAAATCAACAACGGATGGTCGATACTCCCTGACATCACTTGTGGACGACGAACAGGACGTAAAAGTACCATTGATTGATTGATTGATTGACTTGATTAAAGCAATAATTAATTTTATAAATAGCTATTTTTATTAATATTAGTATTAAATATATTCACTACAATTCTCTAACTAACAAAAGAAGAGAAAATCAAATACATGTACGTAAAATTCTTGCTATAGGTAATATTAAGGTGTGCATTAATTAAGGGTACATTAATTAAGGTGTGGTTGAGACATAGCATTTGTGAATGAATTAACTCGTTAGTCGATGATGTGCTCCCTATGGAGCGTGAAATGCAGCATGTTAGTAGGATTGTGTACATTGGACCTGCCGCTTGGCAGAACACAAGAGAGAGAGAGAATATCTAATTAAATTATTATTCAGATGATTCAAATATAGATTTAATAGGCTATAGTAATATGGAGTATAGCTGATACACATTAAAATGTACTATTTAAATATATTGTTGATATAATGATAAACATCGCTATGAAATGCAGAGTAGGTTTGTCGGTACGTATGCTAGCCTCAAGCCATTGTTCGTTGAACATGTTTGACATGTTCATTGAACATGTCAAACACCTGGGTTCAATTCCCGGCCAGGCAGCTGACATTAGCAGCCTAATGTAGGGGTATGTTCAGGCAGGATAATCGTGTGTTTAAATATGCAACCAGTCGAAGCTTACCTCAAGCTCGGGTAGTTATTACGAAAAGAAAAATATCGAGAAAAAATAATAAAAGAGGCCTGTAAAGTAGTCACGAACACCATTTCCGGTCACGTAACATTGTTGAGAATTGTCAGCACGAAGAAAGAAAATCAGGTCAAAAACAATAAGTCTTTAAATCTTCATGATTTAAAAACTTTATAAAAATTGAGCTCAGAAATTGGCTAGTATATCTTTCAGTCTCTGCCTGCTGCTAGTGGCCGCACTCAAGTAGGGTATTTGTAAAATGATAAACTGAAATTATTGCGTGAGAAAGCATGAATTTCAATAAAAAGATTTAGAGATTAAAACGTTAGGAGTTGCAGAGACTTGTATGCCGAAGAGCTCAAAGGCCTCTTAAAGCCCGACTGTTAAAGAAGCCTAGCAGCTTAAACATTGCCTAACTTAACTAAACCCCTGTAAGTCAGGCAGTGCAGGCCTGTGTGAAATCAACAAATCTAAGGCAGTGATAAAACTAAAATTCATTAAAGTATTTACTCATACATTTCTCCAAACGATTCTCAATCGATTCAATTTCTAATCAAAGTAATGCAGAGCATTAGCGATTATGCAATGACGATTAGAAATAAGGGCATTAGCAATTATGTACTGACTATTAGAAATATTTTCCGGCGGAACAGTCTAGGCGTGGTAACACTGGAGTAGCTATCGTTCCAGTAGGCGCTGGAACATCTTGGAGTTAAGGAACCGTGGATAGGAGTCTCTTTGCATGAGCTGATAGATCTGCAGCTGCGCCTGGCTGAATGTGTCCACTGTGGGATTCAACATATCCTTGTGGATAGATTCCCGTGTCTTACCGTCTAGGCTAACCTGTTGTTTGTACAGAAATCAATAATAAGAAAGGTTTAACGTCCGTTTCCTCATCCAGGGATGATGTCAGGGAAAAGAGAGAGCGTGAGCCGGGAGTCGAACCCGGACTAATTGCTTGAAAGGTAACTATGTTACCGTTATGCCAGTCAATCAGTCAATCACTTGTTCAAAATAAAAATCTTCAATTAAAATGCAATCACTTAGATATGAAATAGATCGATAAAATTTCTTATCAAGTTAAAAAGATAAATTAAATTTTAAAATAATAGCCTTTAAAAAATAACCTGTCCTTAACCATTGAGATTTACTGTTAAAATCCTGGTCTCGTCCGTCACTGACATCGCTTTCGAGTGAGGAAACTGGCGTTAACCTTAGCTTTACCAACTTTAACTTGTGGACACATCTCACCTCTCTGGGTGAAAGACTGGAGATGTAGTCCTCAAAGATGAGCTTAGCCTTTTCCTTCAGAGCCTCCTCGTCCTTCATCTCCTTCAGCTCCTCACAGGCTTGCCAGAACAGGATGTTCTCAACGCTGTACTCAGACTGTAAGAAGTCCCTGAACATCCTCTGTCCGGCTAATCAATCAATCAATATATCAATCAATCAATCAATCAATAAATCAATCAATCAGTCAATCATTCAATCCGTCAATCAATCTATCAATTAATCAATCTATCAAATAATCAATCAGTCAATCTATCGGTCAATCAATCAATCAATAAATCAATCAATCAATAATTCAATCAATTGATCGGCTAGTCAATCAATTTGTCATTCAATCGGTAGGTCAGCCAGTCAATCAATCAATCCATTACTCACTCAATCGATTAATTAATTAATCAATCTATCAGTCAATCAATAGAACTATCGATCTGTCAGTCAGTCAATCAGTCAGTCAGAAAGTCAGCCAGTCAGTCAGTCAGTCTGTCAGTTATTCACTTTGTCAGTTAGTCGGCCATTCAATCAATCAGTCAATCAGTGAAAGTATTAAAATAACCTATTAACCGATCACTGAATTAATACGCAAAGAAAAGAAAGATGAAATCAATCAATTTTTAAAATCAATAAGTATGGTCCAATTTCACCATTAATTAATCTATCAAGTTAATTTGTAAATTACGCAGAAGTTGCTATTCGTAGGGCTGAGCGGTGGCTTGTTGACAAGTTGTTTGACATCGGGTCAGTAGATGCTAGGTTCAAATCGAGTGCTCTGTCCGTCACTGACATGCTATAGAAAAGGAAACTGACGTTAAACTTAGCTATAGTTTTAGTTACTCTACGACTCAGCTTACCTTTGCTCTCCATTAGATGATCGAATGATTTGGACCACTCAACCACTTGCTCCCTTGTGGGACTGTAAATAGCAAATAGATAATAATAATAATAATAATAATAATAATAACAACAACAATTAGAGTGCTTCAGTCATCAATGGCAACATCGAGCACTACTGAGACAAAATCAAGCCGGCGATCAAAAGGGATAAAAAAAGTGCAAATTCCAAAATCCAGAAAATCAGTCAAAGAATATTTATATTTTAAAAACTGTAAATCACGAACGTTTACCCGCACAAGCATTGACTTCTTTAGCAGCAGTTAACATTTAGAGGTAGGACATAGGTTTATAAAGGCTGGAGCCAGTGGCGAAGTGGCTGGAGCCAGTGGCGAAGTCGGGTAAGATACTCGACCGCGGATCAGTTGATGCGGGTTCAAATCCTGGGCTCGCCCGTCGCTGACATCGCTTTCGAGTGAGGAAACGGACGTTAACCCTAGCTTTACCAGCTTTAGCTTTTAAAGTTAGTAGATTTCTATTCATAACATTTTGTCGACTTTTCTGTTCTTGTAAAACATCTAAAGAACTACTTTGACGAAGTTCTATTTTGCCAGAATTTAACTTAATTTTAAATAAAATTGCAAAGATCATTTTAAGAAAAAAGTCTTCTCATTCTTCTTAAAAACTAAGAACGTGTATTGTTTATACTAATGTCGCGCTTCATTTGAGTTGTTAAGTTGACATTTTTAGCAGCTTAGTTAACATACGGGTCATTGTGACTAAGACAGACTCCAATAGTAGGGAGTCCGCTAGATAGCAGCATATCATCTCCGTTCTGTAGCGATAATCTGTCAATAAATCAATCAGTCAATAATGTTTTATTAATTATTTTATTATTAAATCAACAATCAATCAATCAATTAATCAACCAGTCAATAAAGTATTATTATTTGCTTTATTTTTTAATTAATAATCGATCAACATATTCGTACAGTCTTTTTAATTGCTTAATTATTAAATCAACCTTACAAAACAATTAATTTACTCATTAAGTTAATGATCGTCTGTCAATCGTCCTTTATAAACTGAATCAATAAATTAATCAATTTCTTTGTAAATTAGTCCATCAAGCAGTAAAACAATAAAAATAGAACCCGCAAATACATAAAACGAGGATGCGCTATTGATGTCCATGACAACATCGAACACTTTGCAGCTGTAACAAACTCTTTTAGTAAACGTAAAAAGATCAAATAAACGGGGCTATCTAAATATTTTGGAAATGTATTTTGTAAATGAATTGCATAGGAAATTATCGCTCGGTCTTCTAAATGGCAGAAAATCAAATATTTCTCAATCAAATATTTCTATATTAAAGTAGTAAAGTAGCAGATCAAGCCTACAGTGTCATCAATAATGTGGATTAGAAATCAATTAATTAATCACAATCAATTCTCGAAGCTATTAGCTGAACAGGCTTCTAGCGACCTAACGTTACAGCTTAGCAATCTTCAGTATGTCTAAATAGCATAGGGGTAACGTCATGAAGTTTTAAATGGCAGATCCTGAAGTGAATTGAACTCTCGCGGGTTCGAATCCCAGCCGCGCTGATCTGAGAGTAAAATCTCGGACATTCACTGGACTGATTACACGGAAAATGGACTATATTTCCTAACGATTTAAACACTTGTTATTAAAAGTGATAGATATCAACCCAGTTGATAATTTCACTATAATACGTGTTTTACATTTTTTTATAAATACAGAAGCTACTATAGGATTCGAACCTTCGTCGTGCCACTCCGCACACACCAGTCAGCCACTCCTCGTGCATTATATACTTAGCGTCGCTGTTGTCATCTGATGTCACGACCGGATGTGACGTCACGGGATGTCTGCTGTTAACGGTGTTTCTTCTTCTTGGTGTGCAGATGCCGCCCGAGTGGATAGAAGGCTTGATACCCATCACTCAGTGCGGCCTGTGTAGGGCAGGCCTTAAGGTTCAGTCCAATTAGCCTATCCGATGCCAAAGTTATAAACCAAGGCTACGAGATTGGACGTTTAAATCCCTATAAGGTCCTATCTTCGGAGTTTTTGTATCCGTAATGCTAGATGTTGTAATAGACAATCATAGTGCTGTTATGATGCTGTGAGGCCTGTTAGTTAATTCTATATCCAAGTTAGTTGTAGAATATGAGTGCATTAAGAAATTATTCCGTCATTTGAAGTTGAGAGGTTGACTTGATAGATATTTGTAGTTTATTTCTGAGACATTCGTCGACTCTAAGTTTATAGCCATCGTCTCATAATTCGTTTTGAATTATTTTTATACAAAAATATGCGGAATCATAGAATCATTCTTTAGTAGCAGTTCCTCTTGTGGAAAACTTCTGAAATACTATATAGCATTAATACATGTATATTGAATGACGTGTTAATAATTTTCTTTTTTAAAAATTAAATTTGTAGTTGGAGTCCATGTGCTACTAGTTTAAAGTTGTAGTTTGCGATAGAGCCTCAGCCGTCATCACACTTTTAGAAACTTTTGTGATTTTATGACTTAGACATCATCATCGAATGATGATTGGCCCTGTTTTAATTGAGCAATACTTCCAATACTACAACTACAATACAGAATATATTCGTCAGGTCACCGAGTAGGGATCATCTAATAATAATAATAATAATAATAATAATAATAATAATAACACACATTATAGTGAAATGATCAACTATGTTGATATCTATCACTTTTAATACCACATGTTATATCCGTTGGGCAATTTATCAATTTTCCTTGTAGCGAGTGAATGTCCGAGATTTTACTCTCAGATCAGCACGGCTGGGATTCGAACCCACCAGAGTTCGATTCACCTCAGGGTCTGTCATTAGAATTTTATGACGTTATCTACATCCTTAACCATTGCGCTATTGAGACATTTATGAAACACTGAGACATGTCTGAAAGTTTACTCAACCGAGATTAGATCTGATATATTATATTTACTATATTCAACGGCTCAATAGCGTAGAGGTTTGTGGCGTCAGGTAGCGTTAAGAAGTTTTAAATGACAGATCCTGAGAGGAACTGAACTCTCATGGGTTCGAATCCCAGACGCGCTGATCTTAGAATAAAATCTCGGACCTTCACAGGACTAGTTACACAGAAAATGGACAAAATTGCCAAAAAGATTTTAATATAAAGCAAAAGAAGCTAATGTTAACGTCAGTTTCCTCACTCGAAAGCGATATCAGTGACGGGCGAGCCCAGGATTTGAACCCCGCACACACTGATCGGCGGTCGAATGTCTTACCGACATCGCCACTGGCTCCAGATATAGTTGACCATATCACTTTGACGCGTGCTATTTATTTATACTGGATAAGACTGTCCGAAAGTTTACTCAACCGAGATTAGATCTAGAATTTACGACGTGAAATTCAGCACACTGATTTAACCCGCAAACACCCAGCTCCACGCAGAACTTTGTGGCAACTCATTAGTTACTCAATAAGAAAAGAATAAACCAAATAATTTGTTAACTTGATCAATCTTTATCATTATAAGAGATCGAGACGTCATTTGCCTTTGTCACGTTCACAATTGTGACAATATCGAGACTTTAATCCTCAATAACCCCTCGATGAAATCTTTAAATGTCTTATTCCACTACCGTCATTACATAAAACACAATCTATAATATTCTAATGATCGAGTATTATCCATTCTGAGAGTGGTTTTCTAACTTTATCCATTGTTTTGTTACATAACGAATCCATGTTATGTTGATGACGAATGATGCATGGATTGCTGGATCGTCTGTCAGCTGCTGAAGCTGCTGCAGCTGTTCGATTATCATATTTCAGCTATCAGCAGCTGGGGCTTCCATTAAAAATATTTGTATTAGATGCTAATATGATAATTGCTTGATTAATATAACAAAGCCCTTGATCAATAAATCAATCAATCAATCGGTCTGTCGGTCGTTGGTCGGTCGGTTAGACAGTCAGTCTGTCAAGCAATTGATCAATCAATCAATCAATCAATTTCACCACTAATAAAATAATGCTGTGACTCTCCTGAAAACTTCAAACCTGGTAGTCTGTTATCTGCAACCTCGTGTTATCAAGAAACTTGGTGATATTTCTTCTCTCACAATAATCCAATGAAATAAATTTCAATGTATTTTAAAAGTGTCAGACTTTATCCTTGAAGGAAGCCTTGCTACTGAAGTGCAGCAGCTGTTCTAGGCAGCTGCTAGCATCTATAGGACTGATCGAGACAGCTGCTAGCTAGCTGCTTATCTGCTGCCTCTTCAACACAGCGTGACGTAGGCCTCATATATGTAGCTGTCTATAGTAGAAGGTTTCTTATAATATTAAAATTACATTTACTAATCCGAATATGGAAAATAGATTACAGATTTTATAATTTCTTGTGTCTGGATCATAAATATATAGAATTCCCTATTAGATGTGACATGTTTATGTGATAGGGATTATATGCCTTGAAACTTGCATTACACAGATACAATTTTTTATTGATTATTAAATTTTATTCATACAAGCCGAAGAGAGAAGGAGAGTGAGTGAGAGAGAGAGAGAGAGACAGAGAGTGAGAGAGATAGTGAGAGAAAATATGAAGATTTAAATTCAGTCAAGCAAGCAGCTCATTATATGAAGTTAACAGAGGTGATAGCAGCTGACTCAGTTCTGGGCTAGTCTAGAGCAATCGATATGAAGCAGCTGCGCGTGCAGCAGCTGCCGCAGCTACTTTAGCTACAGCAGCTATAGCAGCTAAATCTACTTCCTGTGCAGCAGCTAAGCACTGTAAACACAGCAGATCGACCAATGACACTTGATTAGTTAAATTGCATAACGCAGATTCACGACGACTTGTTAAATATAGAATGGCTAGACATGCGCCTTAAGAAAATTAAAGATTTCTGCAGAGGTTCAAGAAATCGTTAACATATATAGTCATATAAAATAAATTATATACATGTAGGTTGGCCTATGGGGTTTGAACTATAGACGTTAAGTGAAAGCAAAGAACAGCAATTAGTTCTATGCTGTTGTCAATGACATCATCGCGCACCATTTAACCACTTTTGGTCGAGATTTTACATACATGCGGGTTATGTTTAGAAATGCACAGTTAAAATGACAAAATTCGTACTCTTTTCAGTGCTTCTAACTACTACTCAGGATTACTTCGAAAACGTAAGGAAACTACATACATCAGTGGTTATAAGTGGACTGTGGGGAACAAATCGTATGACAGTAGGCCTATAAGCCTACAGTATTTGAGAGACATTGTTGAGCATTTTGCTTCATCTTTGGACTGATTTTCTGGATTTTGGAATTTGCACAGTTTTTGGACCTTCTTCATTTTTGCTCGCCATGCAACTTGATTTTTTTGAATTTGGTCAAAAGCGTTCGTTGTTATCATTGATGACTGTAGCATTCTAAATTAGATATAAACTACAATTAGAATTTCTAATTAAAAAGAATTATAATATGATAAAGTAAACAAAAATGTAATTGAACGTCTCAATAGCGCAATGGTTAGAGGTGTAGATAACGTCACGAAGTTTTAAATGACAGACTCTTAGGTGAATTGAACCCACGTGGGTTCGAATCCCAGCCGCGCTGATCTGAGAGTAAATTTTCGGACATTCACTGGACTGGCTATACGGAAAATGGCCAAAATTGTCTAACGGTTTAAATATGTGATATTAAAAGTGATAGATATCAACGTAGTTGATCAATTCACTATAGTGTGTGTTGTTAATATTAAGTAAATGTAGATTGTTTTCTTGCTGATAAGATATTTACTTTTAAATGCAATATTCTAGCTGCTTCCTCTTTCTAATGTAAATATAAACACAGGGATAACATGTGTGATAATTGAATTAGTTTATTGGGATATTTCTCATAAATAATTCATTAAGCTAATTGTAAAGATTGCTATCATATTAGTCATTATTAATTCATTAAAGTAAATTATGGTATTTAGTGTTAAATTTAAGTAATTTATAGCTATTGATTGAATTTAATATTAATAGTTAATTAATTGCTGCAATCATGCAAGTATCAAACCCGAATGATATCAAGATCTACAATCTTAGTGCCGGAAAATCTCTTCCTGAGGTACTTCTAACTATTTTCACGTATTTTAATCATTACAACTAAGAAATGCTTTCATTTGGCTCTAAAGTAAAACGACATATAGGCACTGTATAAAACTGATACCTGCTAACAAATAATTTGTTAAATGTATTGCTATCAAGATTTTCTGTATTAATTTTAGGAATTAATTTTTTGTTTTTCATATGGAGGTAATAGTAGGGACCGATCGAATGGACACATTAACTACAGATTTAATAACACCACTTGACGACGCTTGAATGTGCGGAAACCTTGGAGAAAGCCTGACATCATCCTTGGATGAGGAAACGGATATTGCACCTTTACTGTTATTATTAAAGGAATAATGGATATACAACGGGAACATATAAAGTTGAAGCTTTTCCACGAAACAATCGTGCACATACAAAGGCCACATATACTTTAAATAATTCTAAAACGTTATTTGTTAATATTTTCAGTGGCTTACGGATAGAAAGAAAAGAGCGCTACAGAAATCTGATCTTGGTTTGTACATTTAGTTGCTATTTTTCCTTCAATTTGATGTCTTTGTTTTTTTCCTTCTCTCTAAGCTGACAGTGAAATCATAATGATAATAGTAATAATAGTTTAGTAATAGGAAGATAATAGTAATAATAGTTTAGTAATAGGAAGATAATAGTAATAATAGTTTAGTAATAGGAAGATAATAGTAATAATAGTTTAGTAATAGGAAGATAATAGTAATAATAGTTTAGTAATAGGAAGATAATAGTAATAATAGTTTAGTAATAGGAAGATAATAGTAATAATAGTTTAGTAATAGGAAGATAATAGTAATAATAGTTTAGTAATAGAGAATATGAATAATAGTTTAGTAATAGGAAGATAATGTAATAATAGTTTAGTAATAGGAAAGATATATCGTAATAATAGTTTAGTAATAGGAAGATAATAGTAATAAATAGGTTAGTAATAGAAGAATTGGAAGAGTGCGAGCAACTAAATTAGCAAACTTATAATGGCAGAAATTAATAAAAATAACATTATATATAATATATATATTTTTTTTTTGTCGTGATATACCATTATTGTGAATTTGGAGAAATGTGGATTTGGAGAAGAATGGAGAGAGAGGATTAGCTGGACTCAATAGGTTACAAATGAGGAAGTCCTGGAGAGAGTTGGTACAGATAGACAGATGATAAATGTATTAAGAAATAGGAAGAAGAGTTGGATAGGACACATTCTAAAGGGGGAAGGTCTATTAAAAGAGGTCATAGAAGGTAGAATGGAAGGTAAAAGAGGCAGGGGCAGGCCGAGATTAGGTATGTTAGATGATTTAAAGACCCACTCATATGTGGAAATGAAGAGGAAGGCGGAAGACAGAGAAGAGTGGAGGCGTTATGTACCATGGACCTGCCAGTAGGCAGTGCACTAATTTTTATCATATGTATATATATAGTATTATATATCATATATATATAATCTATATCATAATATTATATATAATCTTATATATATATAATATAATATATATATATAATCTATATATATGTATGTATGTATGTATGTAATATATCTATCATTTACGATTTTCCGACTATTTAATTGTGTATAAAAACTAGATCAAACAACTTCAGAACGGGTATTTGATTGGGGAGACCTAGGGCCTCCAGAAATTCTTCACAAATTTTAAAACAAAGGGAAAATGGTCTATTCGATCCTGACCCGAGGTAAACTGTGATTCAGGGGAAGATGATGATGAATGTAGATTTAGTATAGTAGATATAATCGTTGTTGTGCTCAGTTTGCTGTGAACACATGATGCTGAGATGATGATTATGATGATGAGAGGTGAGGGGAGGAGTAGAGCTGATGCAGGACTTTGAGATGCCGACATGTATTCAGCATTGTATCAGACTATCAGCCGATAAAACAGTTCACCTCGTACCGGTCAGTCTCTCTCTTTCCTTAAACCTGCCTCCTTTCTTGTCTAATCTGACCTACATTCTTGTCTTAACCGACCTACATTCTTGTCTTAACCCTGACCTACCTTCTTGTCTTAACCTGATCTCCATTCTTTCTACCCCTGACCACATAGGTCTTTAAACTGACCTACATTCTTGTCTTAACCTGATCTACATCTTGTCTTTAGCCTGACCTACATTCTTGTCTTAAACCTGACCTACATTCTTGTCTTAACCTGATCTACATAGATGTTCGTTCATGGATGACACTGTAATCATTGTAATCATTGTAATCACTCAGTTATCATTGTAATTGTAATCATTGTAATCACTCAGTTATCATTGTAATTGTAATCATTGTAATCACTCAGTTATCATTGTAATTGTAATCATTGTAATCACTCAGTTATCATTGTAATTGTAATCATTGTAATCACTCAGTTATCATTGTAATTGTAATCATTGTAATCACTCAGTTATCATTGTAATTGTAATCATTGTAATCACTCAGTTATCATTGTAATTGTAATCATTGTAATCACTCAGTTATCATTGTAATTGTAATCATTGTAATCACTCAGTTATCATTGTAATTGTAATCATTGTAATCACTCAGTTATCATTGTAATTGTAATCATTGTAATCACTCAGTTATCATTGTAATTGTAATCATTGTAATCACTCAGTTATCATTGTAATTGTAATCATTGTAATCACTCAGTTATCATTGTAATTGTAATCATTGTAATCACTCAGTTATCATTGTAATTGTAATCATTGTAATCACTCAGTTATCATTGTAATTGTTGTATATACAATTTGTGTATATATAATTTGTATATATAATATGTTCGTATAATATGTACAGGTATATGAACATATGTATATATGTATTATATATATATATAATATGTTTAATTGTTCATGTGTATATAATATGTCTATGATAATTGCTCTACTCACTGGTTAGATTTGACTACTTAGTGATCACTGTTGTCATGGACAGTAGTAGCACTCTAATCGTGTTGTTGTTGTCTCATTTGCTGTTGTTTAATTTTCGTGTGCAGGTGTGTACAAGCCGAGGGTTCGTTGCTACGACGTTGCTCAAATGTCGATGAAGTTTGAGCGTTGTATGGACTCGGAGGTCGTCAAGTTCTTGTTGCTCTCTGACGATTATTCAAAGGTAATAATTATAATATACTGTGTATAGTGATAAGAACTTCCTAGATGATATCTAATAATTTTAATGTATAATTAATGTATCTCTCTCACTTATAGCACTGCCTACTGGCAGGTCCGTGGTCCATAAGATCTATAATATTTATTTGTTTGCTTGTTCGTAGATTGTATTCCTACAGAACGACCGTTACGTAGAGTTCCACTCACAACATGGCCGCTACTATCGCACAAGATTACCTAAATATGGACGAGATCTCGCCTATCATCAGTCTTCGGCTGAGCTCTACTTTGTTGGTGTTAGGTTTGTATAATTACAGTGCTTTATATTGTCATGGACTAAGATTTCTCTCTAAATAGAAATACAACAAAACTACATTGTACATCTAGTGTTGTAAATGAAGCTGTTTTGATCAGTTTAACGTCTCTTTGTATATCACAAGGGAAACACTGTCAGACTTGATCCTGCTGAGATTAAAACTGATGATATTCTGCACAGCAAGCCAATGTACGGTCCATTTGACCATCCAACCGGAATAGGTAGTTAATTGTAAGCTCAAGTTTCGTTTGATATGCCATTAAAATTTTATGGTTTAGCATCATTTTAACATCACTTTGAAATATCACTCCATCATCATCATCTTCGTTAGAATCCCAGTTTAACCAGGGTGTGGATACAAATAGGCCTTCTCCCATCCTGTCTGTCCTACACCAATCACAATATGCTCATACCATTCCATTCGTTTACATTTTTGTAGCAATTTCTAAAGCCGAGACGCTCAGCAACCGAATGCCCTTTCTGTCTTTGGTTTGGATCTTATTTTTATATCGCTGTTTACGACACGTGCAGTATACGGTTGATCTATTCTTCAGTAAACAGGTCACGTGGAGAATCAAAGTCAAATAGCTATAAACAAAATAAATAGAATGCAATATATTAGTTTTGATTGACTGATTTGATAGCATTAGCTAATTTAATTGAATGTTATCTGATTATACTTTGTAAATCTCTCGTATATTCTCCACTACAGTTCTCCTGAGTCCCACTGTCTCTAGGATTTCATCAGGATTAGAATCCAGGACTGAGTGATATATGTCAACATGCTTAACAACTAAACTTTGTGGTTTGTATTTTGTAGTGACGAGATTTACAGATTTAGTCTGGAACTGGGCAGATATATGATGCCTCTTAAATCCAATGCATCGTAAGCTATATCTATGTATATATTATTTGTTACTAGAATGTGCTCCTGTGAAAAAATGCACACATCTAAGAAAAATGACCACTTTTAACTAAATAGTAATTAAATAATATACTATTAAATAAATAAACACCACAGTTTAGTGACAGTTTGGTCTATTAATTGTTGTGGCTTTTATTTACAAGATTCTCTCTCAAGTTCACAATTTAATGAACCTGCAATAATGGTAGCTGTCAATTTTAACCTTCAAAGCTCGAGCGCTTATTTTAATAATTTTTCATTTTGTTTTACTGAGAGATTCACAGATCGTTTGCAGTTTTTTTGTTCCGATGACGGAGTTTTCAATAAAATACTGTAAGAATAATTGTGCTGTTATTTTATAATAAAATTTTGATCTGGAAATCTGATTACAAAGTTACTGGCAAAATTTACTTAGTTTACCGAATTTACTGTTGACCGGCCTAGATAACTTCTTGAATAATAATAATAATAAAAATTAGAGTGCTACAGTCATCCATGACAACGTTGAGCACTATCGGGTCAAAATCAAGCCGGCGAGCAAAAGGAAGGTCCAAAAACGGTGCAAATTCCAAAATCCAGAAAATCAGTCCAAAGTAATAATTTTGGTCTTGCGGTTGTTGTTAGTGTTGTATACGTATGTATGTTTTGCAGAGAGATTAACTGCTGTCAGTTCAACCCTCATCATGAGCTGTTTGCCTGCGGAACTAAAGAGGTTAGAATATGATCATATTATATCAATCAATCTATATCATATCCATCAATCCATACCAATCAATTCATATATCAATCAATCCATATCACATCAATCAATCCATATAATTAAATCAATATCATGTATCAATCATCAGCATCATCTTCCCTTAAATCCCAGTTTAACTAGGGTCGTGATACGAACAGACTGTCTCAAATCCTCTCTGTCCCACATCATATCATCAGTCAATCCTCTATTTGAGACTTTTCCAGTCGTTTAAATTTTTGTAGCGATTTTCGGAGCCTAGGCGCTCACCAACCTAATTCCCTTTCTGACGTTGGTAACATCAAGTGTCAATCAAGCCATAAATGTTAGTTAATGTAAATATTTCATTTTTTTGGTAAAATTATGTATAGTTGAAGGACTAAATAAGAAATAATAAACCCAATATTGTACATGTCTGTTTTTTGACGCATGATTACTGTTTATTCTGTTTTTTGTTGTGCCTATTAATTGTGATTTATTTGTCACAGGGTCAAATGATTAATCGTGATTTATTTGTTTAGGGTCAGGTGGAGTGCTTTGACCCAAGGTCGAGGAACAGAGTGGGCGTGGTCGATTGTGCTGCTGCTCTCATGTCTGACAGTGCCACCGAGTTAGTATTGATTGATTGATTTATCTATTTATTGATTTATTTATTTATTAATTGATGAATTTATTTATTGATTAATTGATCAGTTTCATGTATATCAATGTGTAGTTATCAACAATTCTAATGAAGTGTGTTGTTGCTTGAATTATAATTATTATTATAATATTAATGAGATTTTCAACAATTATGTTACATTATATATATATATTATATATATATATAATATAGAATCTATATTTTATTATATATAATAATATATATAATATATATATATATATAATATATAAAAACATTAATATATATTATATATATATATATTATTATATATATATATATATAGTACTATTTTAATATATATAATATATATATATATATATATATATATATATATATATACATACATACATACATACATATACTTATATTTTTATATTTCTCTTTCATGCTGTATTATAGAATCTCAGAATTGCCAAGCGTAACGTCTTTGGCATTTAGAGATGCTTTACAAATGGCTGTTGGAACAAGCACTGGACAGGTATGTTGGATAAAACTTTCTAAACTTTACTATTCTTGTTTGGTAAGATATTGAATGGAGTAATATATGAGACGGAGTTGTCAAGTGGATTGCTTACACGCTTTACTGGCTGGAGCCAGTGGCGATGTCGGTGAGATATTCGACCGCGATCAGTATATGCGGGGTTCAAAGTTTACTGTAGAGCATTGTACTGTATTGTACTTCACTGTACTGTATTGTATTGTATAGTACTGCAGTGTGCTGTATTGTACTGCAGTGCACTGTATTGCACTGCACTGTATTGTATTTTATTGTACTGTATAGTGTTGCACTGTATAGTATTGCACTGTATGGTAATGTACTGCACTATATTGTACTGCACTATATTGTACTGCACTATATTGTATTGTACTGCACTATATTGTACTGCACTATATTGTATTGTACTGCACTATATTGTATTGTACTGCACTATATTGTACTGCACTGTATTGTATTGCACTGCACTATATTGTATTGCACTGTATTGTATTTCACTGCACTATATTGTATTGCACTGTATTGTATTGCACTGCACTATATTATATTGCACTGTATTGTATTGCACTGCACTATATTGTATTGCACTGTATTGTATTTCACTGCACTATATTGTATTGCACTGTATTGTATTGCACTGTATTGTATAGTATTGCACTGTATTGTATAGTATTGCACTGTATTTTATTGCACTGTATTGTATTGTATTTTGTTGTACTGTACTGTATTGCACTGTATTGTATTGCAGGTTTTAGTGTATGACATACGGATGTCTCGACCACTGGTTGTCAAGGATCACAACTATGGACTTCCTGTACTGGACGTTGTCTTTCATGATCCACAGGACCTCGTGCTCTCCTGTGACTCCAGGATACTCAAGATCTGGGACCGCAATACGGTACTACACTCCTGGCTCTTCTTCTCTATCATCTTCTCTGGCATCTTCTGTAGCCTAACCCTAACACGCTATTTGTTTATCTAATTCTACTGAGAAAACTAGATAAACTGTTTGATTGTTTTCAATTGCCTAAGAATTGTTCGATGGCTCTGGACAATAGAGTGTTTTATGGTAGAAGCGGATATTTAATTTACGAAGCGTTTTATGCTAGTGCTGGAATTAGTAGGAACTCTATTTTAGTTTCTTATAATGCATTTTGATTGTTCTATGATCGTATGTGTATGTGTGTGTATGTATCTTGATCCTGTCTGGTTTTCATGAATAAAGAAATGAATATATTTATACAAGCGGCTAGTTGTTCAGATGAAGCCGTAGTCAGCCAATCGTAGATTTTAATTTTAAGTGCTATCTGTTGTAAATGAATTTGGGAACATAATTTAGTTCATTTAATGAAATATGAATCTCTGTGGGCAGACAACTGTGATGGAACGCTGTCGGCCGCTGATTGATGATGACTCGTGAGATAACGACAAAGTTTTGTTGTTGTAGGGGAAGCCGTTCACATCCATAGAGACCGAGTCACCCATCAACAGTCTGTGTGTGGTGCCCCACACTGGAATGATGTTCCTGGCGAACGAAGCACCAAAGATACTCACTTACTATATACCGGTATGGTGCCTGGTGTAGTTATACTATATACCGGTATGGTGCCTGGTGTAGTTATACTATATACCGGTATGGTGCCTGGTGTAGCTATACTATATACCGGTATAGTGCCTGGAGCAGTTATACTATATACCGGTATAGTGCCTGGAGCAGTTATACTATATACCGGTATAGTGCCTGGAGAAGTTATACTATATACCGGTATAGTGCCTGGAGCAGTTATACTATATACCGGTATAGTGCCTGGTGTAGCTATACTATATACCGGTATAGTGCCTGGAGCAGTTATACTATATACCGGTATAGTGCCTGGAGCAGTTATACTATATACCGGTATAGTGCCTGGTGTAGCTATACTATATACCGGTATAGTGCCTGGAGCAGTTATACTATATACCGGTATAGTGCCTGGAGCAGTTATACTATATACCGGTATAGTGCCTGGAGCAGTTACACTACTTAGTGACTACAATTAGTACTGATTATGGATAATTAATATACTATGTGTACGATTCATGTATGGGCTATTATGCCTGAAATAAGCAATAAAAAATAATAATTTAAAAAAATTAGTTTGATCTTATCATATACGCTCTCTACAGAATGGTTTAAAATGTCATGGTTTAAAATACATTTTATATTATACTCAGTTCACTCCATATAGACAGTAAAGCCCTGGAGTAACCTAACAAAAATGCCGGTTTACAAAAACAAGAATGCCGGTTTACAAAAACAAAAATGCCGGTTTTAAAAACAAAAATGCTGGTTTACAAAAACAAAAATGCCGGTTTACAGGCCATATACTGTAATTATTCAGACTGGTTCAGTTTACGAGAAGTACAGAAAACTTGATAATATTTATATATCTGATTGATCAGTTTATTCTCCATTCCTGAGCTGTCGTTCATTCTTTCATTCATTCATTCACTGATTCACTCATTCATTTATTCATTCATTCTTGTGTGTACTGTTGAAGCTATTCTTTATTTCACTTGTTTTGCCTCACTGTATGATTCTATTGATATTATCCTATAACCAAATTCATGACATGATCAATCTACCCTGACCAGTTTTGATCACGGGACTGGCTTTCGTTTAGGACTCTACTTCTCCTCAGCACATTTCTTTCACAGATTGGTCTGGATGAATTGAGCTGAAGTGATGTGTGCTGTTGGTGACGTCCCTGACATCATCCCTGGATGAGGAAAAGGACTTTAAACCTTTATTATTATTATTATTATTATTATTATCCTTGTAGGCTCTTGGACCTGCACCGAAGTGGTGCTCATTCCTGGATTCTCTAACAGAGGAGCTGGAGGAAGATGCTACACCCACAGGTAGGAGCACTCTACGTAGCATCAAGTTATGTAAATAGTAATAGCATAAAGTTTAGCTGATAGAATGTGGTAGTATACGCAATCGGGATTCCTTAAGTTCAGCTTTGTTAATGAATTAACACAGGCTCTCTGTGTGCTTCAGATCTACGTATATGTTAATCTCAGTCTATGAAGATATATAGATATTTCTATATGGTGTTTGTAGCATTTATGTAGTGGAGTTGAAATGTAATGAAATAAGGCATATTTCTCGTTCCCTCTCTCTCTCTCTCTCTCTCCCTCTCCCTCTCTCTCCCTTTCTCTCTCTCTCTCTCTCTCTCTCTCTACCCAAGAGTTGCAGTCAAGGCGGTTTACGTTCTCTAAACCTTATTTACTTTAATTTTTGATCTTGTGACTGATTTCCTGAACTTTTGGTTTGTACTATTTGGATCATAGTGCTCGATGTTGTCTCTGATGACAGTTGTACACATATTATTGTTGTTGCTGCTGTTTTCAGTATACGACGACTACAAGTTTGTAACGAGACAAGAGCTGGAGGGTCTGGGGCTATCAGATCTCATCGGTACAAATCTCGTTAAAGCTTACATGCACGGCTTCTTCATCGACAACAGGCTCTACAAAAAGGTTTCTAGAAGTTCTGTCGTTTAATCGACGAACAAAAATGTTGAAAGTGTGATATGTAATTATCACACCTTCACAGCTGTCTCCTAATTCATTATGTTTAATTAGGAGACAGCTAATGAGGTAATCAGACTGCAGGCAGGTTAAATGGAGACTGAGAAGTATTGCTGTTGTGAAGGTATTTATGTATTTATGATCACGTTTGAATACGTGTCACAGGATACTAATAATAATGAAGGTTTAGCGTCCGTTTCCTCATACAAGGATGATGTCGGGGACGTCAGGATCCAGCAAGACTTTAATTCTGTGATACAGTTTTGTGGTAAATGCTTGCAATAGTTTGCTAGGAAGAAAAGTCTTGGAAATTAACTTGCGTCTTTCTCCATACTCATCGCGTGATCTGAATTCTAAAGACATTGTTTTTGTCTAGTTTTGGCTGAGTAAACTCTGAAACAGTGCCAAGTTCTACTTGTTACTTGGCCAAGGAATTTTTAGATTTTTATATTTGACCTTCTGGTAACAATCAAGTTTTCAATGTGGTCCTTATTAGAAATGTCTGACCTCCCCTGCCCTACACTAAACTATAGTATGTAGTGAAATTTAATTTGGTGCAGTTGTTTGTGAAGTGGAAACTTTGCTACCATTGTTTCTATGCTTTGCTAATGGTAGCATTGTTTCCCTGCTTCCTAATGCTGTCATTGTCTCTATACTTGCCAATTCTACCACTGTTTCTCTGCTGTTGCAGACAAAGAGTCTTGTTGAGCCGTTTGCATACTCCGAGTACAGAGAAAAGAAGATAAAAGAGAAGAGAGAGGTCGAAAACCGGGTCAAGGTTAATGTACGTATACTGTCATGTGTTGCTTTAATGTAAGCACACGTGCATATTTGCCATCTTAATTATTCTGCTAATTATTTAGAGATACTGGAATATTATACATACTTTATATATTGTAGTTTATAAGTATATAAATATTGATTTATTCTCATGTGAGTTCAAGAGGTTCTGGCTTTTTTGTTATAATGCCCGGTCACTGACTGGCTGCAAGTGACAGATGCTTGGTTCAAATCCTGCACTATCTTTAATACTATTCTTATTGTAGTTCTGTAATTAAATACATTATCAATTTTTTGGCATATTTGTAATTTTCAGCGTACATCAGGTACCAGCCAAATAACCTAGATTGATTTTGTCAGAAAAAAAAAAAAAAATGCCTGTTTCTAACTGATACTAGTTTTTTAATGTAAGCTTTATGGATTTAATAGGGCACGATTAATTTAAATGTAAAAGGCATTTTCAGTTACGCTTTAAACTAATTGTGAAGTCTTTGTCTTAAGACGCTGATTACTCCATATCATGAACTGTCCTGTAAAACTTCATGTTATTTATATCAAAACCTCCCCCGTGTTGTGTCCGGGTTGTTTGAAGAATTGACCAACCGGTGACTATACGTGTCGTAGAAGGCGACTAAAGCTCTAGGATCTATACTAACGTCAGAAAGGGCATTCGATTGGTGAGCACCTAGGCTCCTGAAATTGCTACAAAAATTTAAACGAATGAAAAAGTCTCAAATAGGGGATTCACTGATGATATGATATAGGATTTGCGAAATCTATTCGTATCCCGACCCTAGTTAAACTGGGATTCAAGGGATGATGATGATAATGATGATGATGCTGATGATGATGATGATGTCAAAACAAAGAAACGTTGTATAGAGTGCTCGTTGTGTTGTAGAAACTGCCTCAAGTCAACAGACGCCTGGCAGAGAAGCTGATAGAGATCGAGAGCGAGAGTTCAACTGCCGCTAAACCCAGCAAGGTACGAGTTAATTATCAACGTTCTGTTTGATCAGCTGTGAGCAGCTTCGTGTAGGGGCAGTCGTTTTCGTACAAACTGACCTCTAAACTTATTGAAAAGCCAGTAAATAGAATAACATTCTCTAGTAAGCGTAAGACTAACATAACATCATAGAATAACATTCTAACATCATAGAATAACTTTCTCTAGTAAGCGTAAGACTAACATAACATCATAGAATAACATTCTAACATCATGTTGAATAACTTTCTCTAGTAAGCGTAAGACTAACATAACATCATAGAATAACATACTAACATCATGTTGAATAACTTTCTCTAGTAAGCGTAAGACTAACATAGCATCATAGAATAACATACTAACATCATGTTGAATAACTTTCTCTAGTAAGCGTAAGACTAACATAGCATCATAGAATAACATACTAACATCATGTTGAATAACTTTCTCTAGTAAGCGTAAGACTAACATAGCATCATAGAATAACATACTAACATCATGTTGAATAACTTTCTCTAGTAAGCGTAAGACTAACATAGCATCATAGAATAACATACTAACATCATGTTGAATAACTTTCTTTAGTAAGCGTAAGACTAATATAGCATCATAGAATAACATACTAACATCATGTTGAATAACTTTCTCTAGTAAGCGTAAGACTTACCATTTCCCACCTTAGACATAATCAATCTACCCTGACCATTTTTCAGTCTACCCTGACCTGTGCTGTAAAGTTAAGAAGTCACTATTGTCTGTATTTCATAACCTAACATAACAACAATTAGAGTGCTACAGTCATTAATGATAACATCGAGCACTATTGAGACAAAATTAAGCTGGCGAGCAAAAATAAGGTCAAAAAACAGTGTATTTCTTAAAAACTGTGTATTTTTTATTTTCCAAGTATTCAAATTATCTCTATATCTCTGTATTTTTGTGTATCTCTGCGCAGAAAGCCGCTCGGTCTAACCTCCTGCACGACTCGAGGTTTTCTGAGATGTTTGTTAACACTGACTTCCAAGTGGACGAGGAGAGTGAGGAGTACCGGCTGCTGAATCCTCTCGTGTCCAAGCTCGACAGAGACAGGAAGAAACTGAGAGACAGAGAGGAGAAACTACGAGAACAGCTAGAGGTGAGCGTGTGGTGCGTATGTGTGGGGTGTGTATATGTGGGTGCGTATGTGTGGGTGTTAGTGTGTTTTTGAGTGCCTGTGTGTGTGGGTGTTTGTGTGTGTTTGTGTATGTGTGGGCGTGTGTGTGTTTGTGTGTGTGTTTATATCTGTTTGTTCATTTATTGTTTGACAATGTATTTTTTAATGATCTGTTATTTGATAGTAAGAGTTTGTTCTGTTGATGATGATCTGATGATGATGTGGTGATGATGTTGTAGACTAGTAACGATGATGGTGATGATAACGAAATAGTTGGATTGTGGTGATGATGATTATGATTGTGACGATAAAGTAAGCTGGTGATGATGATTATGTTTTATGATGATGAAGATGATGATGAGATAGTAGGGTAGTGACGCTGATGATTACGATAGTGATGATGAGGTAGGCTGGTGATGATGATGATGCGTATGATAGTGATAAGGTAGGCTGGTGATGATGATGTTTTAGGATGATGATGATGATGATGAGGTGGAAGGCAGACCCAGTGATGATGAAGAGAGCTCTTCAGATGATGAACACACGTGGAGAGAGGAAGTGAAACAACAACACCGGTAAACTACCTCAAAGCCTATATGATTTGAGATATATATTGATTTAACCCAATACAGCGATTGACTATGATTGATTGATTGATTGATTGATTGTGATTGATTATGATTTATTGATTGTTTGTGATGGAGTGATTTGATTGATTTATTGTGCTTGATTGATTGTGATTGACTATGATTGATTGATTGATTGTGATTGACTACGATTGATTGATTGATTGATTGTTTGTGAGGGATTGATTTGATTTATTGTGATTGATTATGATTTATTTATTTGATTGATTGTGATTGATTATGATTGATTGAATATGATTGATTGATTGTGATTGATTATGATTGATTGAATATGATTGATTGATTGTGATTGATTGATTGATTGTGATTGAATATGATTCATTGATTGATTGTGATTCATTGATTGATTGTGATTCATTGAGATTGATTGATTGTGATTCATTGATTGTGATTGGTTGGTTGATTATGATTGATTGATTGTGAATGATTGGTTGATTGTGATTGATTATGATGATTGATTGTATTGATTGATTGTGATTGATTGTGATTTATTTGTATGTTGTGCTGCAGGAAGCTTCAGCACGAGAAGTATCTTAAAGAGAAGCAGGAGCGACAGGTGGCGCTGGAGCGACGGAGTAAACCAAAGTTCTATGAGGTTGCGTCGCTAGACAAACAATCCAACGGCAGAGACAAGCTGCAGCATAAAATGTCAAAGTGAGTTGATAATATACTCTACATTAACCTGTTAAGATTGATCGACTCAATATTTTTTTGATGCTTCAACTTTTTTTATATGTTTTTATGTCATAATAAACAGCAATCGCAACATCCTTAACTGGAAACTGAACAAAAATCAAGAAAAAGTGGGTTATCACAAACGAGCCTAAGCTCTGTAAGGTGATACCGCCAGTAGCAGATAATAAGAATAACAAATACGTTTACCAATTGTCTTCTATGCTACAGAATACTGTAGCTATTGAGAAACTGATTGATTGGCAGACTATTGTATGATGATCAATGATTTGATTGATTGATGTTTTGATTGATTACTTTGTGGTTGAAATGTTTTGATTTGTTTAAATGTATTGATTGATTGATTGATTCATTAGGTAGAGCCTAGGACTGAGAATGGAGGTGTTATGTAGCATGGACCTGCCAGTAGGTAGTGCACTAAGAGAGATATATGTATTGATTGATTGATTGATTGATTGGTTAGGAAGAGCCTAGGAGAGAGAGTGGAGGTGGAACAAGATGACGGTATTACTGACTCTAACGCCGCCTATGGAAACCTCGAGATGACTTATAAACTTAAAAAGGTTTTATAGTTTTTCTGTTTTCTTATCCAACTGTCTTAATAATAATAATAACAACAATTAGAGTGCTACAGTCATCAATGACAACATCGAGCACTATTGAGACAAAATCAAGCCGGCGAGAAAAAAAAAGAAGGTCCGAAAACGGTGCAAATTCCAAAATCCAGAAATTCAGTCTAAAGTCTTAAATAGTAAATGAGATGCAGCATAAAAGTTAATTATTTAATTTGCAAGTTTATTTATTAATCAAGTTATTTGTTTTAATGAGCTAGGGCTAATCGAGGCCGTTCTATACTTTCCAGTCTGATAGAAATTCTCACTATGAATGTCTCTGTGTATACTTGTGTTTCTCTCACCAGGTGTCTCTGTGTATCTGTTTTGTTTATGTGAGTTATCTTGTTTAGCAGGCAGGACCATGGAGCCTGGTTCCCCGAATTTTGATTGATAGATTGATTGATTAATTGATCGATAGATTAGTTGTTTGAAAGATTGATTGATTGATAGGCTGATTGATTGAATGATTGATTGATTTCAGAGCACGACGATGAGTAAGAGGGATGAGGAGAACAAGCAACATTTGAAGGAAAGAAAGAAGCTGAGGAGATCGGCTGGTTCTCTTCAGCCTAAGAACAATCAAAGATATCAGCCGGGTCGACCCGGTCGATGAGTGGGTCGACCCGGTCGATGAGTGAGTCGACCCGGTCGATGAGTGGGTCGACCGGGTCGATGAATGGAACGACCCGGTCGATGAGTGGGTCGACCCGGTCGATGAGTGAGTCGACCCGGTCGATGAGTGAGGCGACCCGGTCGACCAGGTCGATGAGAGGGTCCAGTAGAAATGGGTCTTAGTTCGACCAAGAACTGTGTCATAGTTTGCCGTTTGTTGGTTCTTCGTCTTCAGCTGTGTCAGACTGACATGAGATAAATACTGATTTATTAACTATATACATGTAGGTACAAATGTTATGATGCATTTTATCAATATAATAAATGCCTCAACTAGTTTAATTATTTGCCAGAAACAAGAACTGAAACAAGATATTTCACATAAGCCAGATTTCAGGACCAGATGCATGTTCACAAGATTCTACCAGCTATGCTCTATAAACTACACATCATAGGTAATTACCATGCGTGGGAAGTTTTGCTGGAAATTTCCGTTCAGAAATAATTCCGTAAAACCCCATTTTTTTCTCAGTAAATGGATCCGCTGTGCGCTCCTGGGCCGATGTGTATATGTAGTGTGGGCTCTATATATTGTTATACCCAACATGAACAATAATAATAATAATAAAGGTTTAATGTCCGTTTCCTCATCAAAGGAAGATGTTAGGGACGTCCCCACAGCACACATCACTGCTGATCAATTCACCCAGACCAATCTGTAAAAGATTATGCTGAGGAGAAGTAAGGTCCTAAACGAAAGGCAGTCCGGTGATCAAAAATGGATTAGAAATATTATAAGAGTGCTACTATTGTTCATGACAACATCGAGCACTGTGGAACCAATTCAAAACCGAGGTCATGAGCCTCCCAAAGTTGACAAATTATTTTTAAAGCCAAAATGTAAGTGCACACATTCTATACAGTTTATGCCTCCCCCAGTGCCCCCACAATTTTAAAATTCCTCCCAAGTATCTTCCTGTCTAAGCCACGGTGCAGGCTGCATTTTTACTACAACAACCTAGCATTTACTTGAGATGCATACAGTTTAATAATTATTTAATTACAGAATCTGAGGTGGTTTTTCATTACATTCCTCAACTATGTAGATATTTGCTTTGACCCTCATATTTAAGTACATTGATTCTGACATTTAGCCAACAACAACTTTGATGTGTTAAACTCTGGAATTGCTCGAGCTTTTAAATAAATAAAAAGTAGGCCTACAATAATAAATACCTAATAATTATGTAAACCGTACAATAATCATAATCGATCAGGTTAAAGAACCATCGGTTGAGGTTGATCAGGTAGACACAATGCTATTCTTTAAAATGTAAATTCGTATTATTATGCTTAGCTTAATTATAGTATGGCAGTAGTTCTGGTTTATTAGCAGAACAAAAGAATTTCACTTCCCGCGAGACGGAGTTGAACCGCCGACCTAAGGATCACAGCCAAGCCACTACAGTCCTCCGCTCTACCAACTGAGCTATCACGGGTTGTGGTGTAAACGTGTTAATTATTCTTTTTCAGTCGCAGTTTTCTTTAAGTAAAACAAAAGTGTGAAACGATAGATTGAAGGCAAATTAAGTGGCTAACAGTTTGACAATAATATTGTTTAGATTTGTATATCTCTATTGTTTCTAAGAAATCACTAGAAAAAATAATAAAGCAGTAATTAATGTTTTGAATAGCGAAAAAATCGTATTTCTCATAAACATTCATAAGTAATGTATGATGTTATTATAGATAAAGGAGCTAGATACTATATTATTATTCTGATATGTTTCGACTATGTATTTTCAAATGAATAATATATTAAATTAAAAATTAAAAAAGAATGAAAAATGAAAAGTTGTTTATATAATCGTCATCTCGTGAATAGATTAACAAATAATTTAGTATATTTACGTCTCTCACCAGATAGTAGCACACGTCGAAGTGCCGATTGAGCGCCGGTATGTGTGAATTTTTTCTCTCACAGAAGTCAATGGAAGAAATTAGAAGTTTAGAACATTCTGTTTATCTAGAATTGAGTTGATGCGTCACTAGATTCCAAGCTTAACTAAACAAACTTTCAGATAATGACGGCGTGATTTAGCGCACTTGCATAGGCGCCAGAACGTTTTTAGGAGTGGTACGGCAAAATGTAGTAGACAGTAAAAGTAGGACGGCAACGCTCTTAATCTCTTCTCTTCAATGCACTGCCAAAAAAGTGGCAGGTTCAAGTTACATATTCATACTCAAAGTCTGTCTTCTCACTCCACAAGAGCACTCCTTAGATTAACAAGTTAATCCCTTCACAAAGTCTATGCCTTATCCATACCTTATGTAGCCTATAGCCTGGGAAAAATATGGCTTCTGAGGTGATTTCCTGTTGTCTTCCTCAGTTCGGTGGATTAATTATCATTTAATCCTGGGGGAAAATATTTCATGGTAAGGTGGGTCCCCTCTTGCCATCCTCAGCTCCTGCCTTTAGTCGCCTCTTACGTACACGCGGCAGATTGTTTGCGGTTGCCCAATTCTGCAGTGGTCGAACCACACCCGAGCACAGCACAGGGAATATATATATATATATATATATATATATATATATATATATATATATATATATATATATATATATATATAATAGAATAAAGAAAAACTGTAGAAGTGTCAAAGGCAATCTCAATCATTGTAAACATTGAGTTCAAGAATTGCAGTGATGCCAACAACAAATTTTGCTAGCCGGAGGTAAACAATATCAGTTGATCGTTATTTAAAGGCATAGAATAATGAAGTTTTTGAACATTTGTAAAGCTTTTGAACGATAATGAAACACTTTAGTAGCACATTTATCGTCGTATCTATCCATTACATCGTCATGACAAAAATTATTTGAAACGAATTCCTATTAATTGGATGTATATTTTTATAATACAAAATGCATACAATTAATATTTCAAATCTCTTACTAGATATTTCCCGTTGTTTAGTTCTCGGATTCCTGCAATTTGTATACCCAAATGCGCAGCAATAGTACGCCATCTTAAAACCGTTTAGAGGCCGGATATCATGAAATAAATCTGAAATTACTGAAATTACTGTTAAATACACAAATGACAAATGGGCTTTGTTTACCCTCACGATTGAATGGAGCATGCTGGAAATCAAGTCGCTCTTATTACAAAACTGGCATCGCTGAAACAACAAAGTAAAAGCAAACACGCATTATAGTGAATAATCATCTATGATGATATCTATCACTTTTAAAACCTCATGTTTAATCCGTTAGGCAATTTAGACCATTTTCCGTATAACCAGTCCATTGAATGTTTGAGATTTTACTCTCAGACCAGCGCGGCCGGGATTCGAACCCACGAGGATTCAAATCACCTCAGGACTCAGGATTTGTCATTTAAAACTTCATGACGTTACCCATACGCTATTTAGACATTCAAAATTGCATGACAAATAGTCATGCCATATCTACTTATTTTAAAGATCTTTGATATATATATATATATATATATATATATATATATATATATATATATATATATATATAAATAAAAAATATAATAAAATAAACCTAAATGTTTGTAAACACAACAGTAGCAAGTTTAAATGCACTTCCGCTCTAACTAAAACTTATCGATATCGCCCCCTCCAACAAGAGAACATTATAATATCTTACCAATTTAAAGTTAAAAGAATTATATATATATATATATATATATATATATATATATATATATATATATATATAATATATATATATAGGATATATATATATATATATATATATATATAATTCTTTTAACTTTAAATTGGTAAGATATTATAATGTTCTCTTGTTGGAGGGGGCGATATCGATAAGTTTTAGTTAGAGCGGAAGTGCATTTAAACTTGCTACTGTTGTGTTTACAAACATTTAGGTTTATTTTATTATATTTTTTATTTTATTGTATTTTGTTATATTTTAAGATAAACTTCATATCGTAATCCCTTAATAATACTAATAATGTTCTAATTGTATGTCTCGGACACATTATGTTACAATTACTCTTAAATTTTTCTTTGGGTTTAAGTAAGTCAAAAATTACATTATAGAGAAAGCCGCGTGATCCACTGTCATATGGATGTCGATAGAGATGGGCGCTAACAAATATAGTCGTTACACTTTTTGTAACCTTTGACTGAAAATGCAGTTATACTATTTGTAGCTTTTAACTAAACAACAGTTACACTTCGTGGTAACATTTTGCTAAAATAAGTAGCTAACTTACGTTTTAAACTAGCGTTTACAACTTTTTTATGGCCATGCACTTCTAATATAATCTTAGGTAAAAAAGCTAATGTTAACATCAGATTCCTCACTCGAAAGCAATGTCAGTGACGGGCGAGCCCAGGATTTGAACCCCGCACATACTGATCCGTGGTCGAATAACTTACCGACATCGCCACTTGCTCCTGCCACATCATAGAGATCTTTTATATCGTAGAGATACATTGTGAGGCTTAGCTACTTTATTTTGGTTTATGGATATTTTTGTAGACGAATAGCATGAAATCAGCTTGCTGATATTGAAAGAATGGCAATTTGCTCTGAACCAATCAAGCAAAACGACATCATCACTATCTGGAGTCAGTGTTGATGTCGTTAACGCTATCGATACTGGTTTGAGGTTAAAAGTAAACGTTTGAGTTTGACTTATATAACTAAGTTAAATTTCAAATATAAAGTTAACTGTATTAGCTTTATTTCATAATAAAAGATCTCTTCATTTAGTGATAACTGACTAATGCAGAACAATGATTTTGATGGCAATACATGCTTATGTTTGGTGCACAGATCATATAGATTGTACCGCCATATTGCAAGCAGCAGAGATGGATGTAATTGAACCTGATCTAATTCATCTCATTGAGCATCATCCAGCACAACCTTTAGCACCAACTGAGGAGGACTTTGGCCCTAATTTAATCCGTTTGCATGTGACCAATCAGATCAAAGAACTTCAAACTGTCATACGAGATAGGTAACAAACTTAACTATATGCTAATGAAATTAACAATTTTGATTAGTTTAATAGAATCTATAATGTAACAGTAATCAAATCATTTAATCTATTCTACTATGTGATATGTCTAGTGTTACCATTCTCAACTCATTCTGTTATGTGATAGATTTAGTGTTACCACTCTCAACTCAGTCTGTTATGTGATAGATTTAGTGTTACCACTCTCAACTCAGTCTGTTATGTGATAGGTTTAGTGTTACCACTCCCACTCCCACTGTGGCCATGCTATAATTATTTGAATATTGATGCTGATGGCTTCCTAGTTTTGGTTAAGTAGATAATTAATGTATAATTGTTTGTATTTACCATTGATCAGTTGTAGTTGAATGTGGAGTGAGCCTGAAATCCTGATTGCCTGCAATGAACTAGTGGAAGAGATTTCTCGTCATAATTTCATCGTTAGAATATGATGCTAAGCTATAAGCTCCGCATTTTGTAGTAGAGAATTCTGAAAGGACTTGCGAAGTATCAAAAATGAATTTCTGTCAAGTGGTAAAAGTTTCGATGTAAGCTTTGATGTAAATAAAAGAAACAAAACAGAACAGATTGCAGTATTGTGTTGAAATCATAGACTACAATTTGTGCAAAAAATATCTTTGATTAGCAGGAGTTTTTATATTATATTGTTTCGTAGGAATACGACTCGCAGTGATTTCAAATTCTATGCTGATAGATTGGTAAGTAGATTTCTTTCTCTTTCTCTACCCATCTCTCTGTCTCTCTCTGTCTCTCTCTGTCTCTCTCTTTGTCTTTCTCTCTTTCTCTCTCTGTCTCTCTACCTCTTACTCTACCCCTCTGTCTCCCTCTTTCTCTGTCTCTCTTTCTCTCTCTTTCTCTCTCCCTCTTTCTCTACCCCCCCCCACCTCTCTCTCTCTCTATCTCTATCCCTCTTTCTCTCTCTGTGTACTGCCTATAGGCAGGTCCATGGCATATAATGCCTCCTATGGTGAGTAATATATAATACTAATGATATTGAGTAATATAACAATATATAATACTAATTTAAGCAGTCAATTTATATACTTATGTCCTGAAACTGTATAAGTTTGATGTACTTACGTATGACGTTGATGTCTAATTGACCAATGGTGCGCTGTTTTTATTCTCTTATTGTAGCACATGTTAGAGTCTTGGGACCTTTGTGTCCTTTTCATTACATGTGAATTGCTGTATTTTGTGAGACTTTTCTAGCTCTATTAAAATGATTGAACCATTTAAATAAATAAATTATGTGTCTGCATTGTTTGAAATACTGTAATTTTCTTAAATTGGTGCTAAGTATCTTCAGATGAAGTTATGAGTTTAAATACACTGCTATGTATTTAATTTAGTAACAAATGTTTCATTTTCTTACAATTAAGAGAACTACATTTTTTAGTTGAAGTCTATAGAGAGATAAATTATTTTTTAGATTAATATTTATGTTGCTTCTGCTTATATATATATGTGTATGTGTATTATATACATATATACAATGTGTTACTAGACTTTTGGATTGATTTGACTGATTTTAGATTTTGCATAATTTATGGACCCTGGTGTTTTACTAGTCGGCTTGGATTTGGTTCAGTAGTGCTCGATGTTGTCACTGTTGACAGTGGCACTCTAGTTGTTGTTGTCGTTATTTCTTTGATGTGTCTTGTGAATGTATTTGTCTATTGTAGATTAGACTTGTTGTGGAAGAAGGGTTGAATCAATTGCCGTATTACGAGGAAATGGTTACGACGCCTACAGGTTGTTTATCATCACACTATGACACAGAGACTATAAACTGTTTTATGTGTAGGTAACAGGTTGCGCTGTTTCTGTAGAGATTTTCTTCCAGAAATGTGTCATTGATATCAGTGTTGATATGAATTGATATGATATGTATAGAAGAAAAGCTCTACAGAAACAGTAGATAGTCATATCATTAAAAACATTAACAACATAAATAGTCATATCATTGTTGCTTAGCTGGACTTGAAAGGTTACAAATGAGGAAGTCCTGGAGAGAGTTGGCACAGATAGACAGTTGATAAATGTATTAAGAAATAGGAAGAAGAGTTGGATAGGACACATTCAAAGGGGGGAAGGTCTATTAAAAGAGGTCATAGAAGGTAGAATGGAAGGAAAAAGAGGCAGGGATAGGCCCAGAAATAAGATATGTCAGATGATTTAAAGACCCACTCATATGTGGAAATGAAGAGGAAGGCAGAAGATAGAGAAGAGTGTAGGTGTTGTATACCATGGACCTGCCAGTAGGCAGTACACTAAGAGAGAGAGATAATTATTATCAAGTTAATTTTAAATAATTTTTATTGCTGGCTTAATTTGTAGCTTAATCTTTACTGGTATTTTATTCATGAAGAGGCGTATTCAGGATACGTTGATTGATTGATGGTTGATTGTTTAGGGTGTGAGTATAAGGGTCTGAGATATGAGGAGGGAAATTGTGGAGTGAGCATAATGCGCAGTGGTGAGTCTCTCTCTCTCTCTTTCTCTCTCTCTCTGTCTCTGTCTGTCTCTGTCTCTCTGTCTCTCGCTCTCTCACAAACGCACACAAACCCTGGCAAAATATTTTGACATACAGTCTAAAATGTCACACACTGCCGAAAATGTCACTGATATTCAATTGATTGATTGATTGTTTTGGTGAAGATGTAGGGCAAGAATTGTTTGACTGCTGCAGATTGATACATATTTGTACTGATTGATTAGTTGATTGATTGATTGATTGATTGACTAGGTGAAGCTATGGAGCAAGGATTGAGAGACTGCTTCAGATCTATGCATATTTATTTATAAGGTACTGATTGATTAATTGATTGATTGACTAGGTGCAGCTATGGAACAAGGGTTGAGAGACTGCTGCAGGTCTATGCATATTTATTTATAAAGTACTGATGGATTGATTGCTTGATTGATTGATTGACTAGGTGAAGCTAAGGAACAAGGGAGGGTTGAGAGACTGCTGCAGGTCTATGCATATTTATAAGGTATTGATTGATTGATGGATTGACTAGGTGAAGCTATGGAACAAGAGTTGAGGGACTGCTGCAGGTCTATGCATATTTATAAGGTACTGATTGATTGATTGATTGATTGATTAGGTGAAGCTATGGAGCAAGGATTGAGGGACTGCTGCAGGTCTATGCGTATTGGTAAGATACTGATAATGAGTGATGAGGAGACGCGAGAAGCTAAAGTTTTCTACGCTAAGTTCCCACCTGATATTCACAAGCGTAAAATCCTCCTCATGTACCCAATCCTCTGTGAGTTCTTTTTCGTCTTTCTTACTCCTCTTTAGTTATTGTTTCAGTTCTTGAGTTATCAGCATGTTCAATTATAGAAGAGCAATATCATTGAATAGGATTTATGTGAGATTTTTTAAAATAGATATTTCTAGCATTAAGTCTCAATTTTTAAATGAACAGAAATTCTAGAGAATAATCCAATAAATTTACAAAAATCTAAATAAATTATACATTTATAACTTATAAATTACCATTATTATTTATAAATTTCAAATTTACAATGGTTCACTGACCTATGCAGATCGTCTCGTTTATTCAAACTTTATTTGCTTGAACAGTCTTTATTCCGTTACCTCCCAATTTTGATATATTTATAGAACTTTACTAGAGGCATGCATTCTGAATTCATCAAAGTAACGAATAAAGCCCACTAATACCTTTAGGATAAAATGTGTGTATTTGTATATCCTGAATTTAATTATACAACATCTGATTTTAACTTTTGTTTATGAACCTTTTCTTTTCAATTCCATTGTCGTTAACTTCAGGCTGGTTGTTGTTGTCATGATAGCTGTAGCTTGTAGCTCTGTTGATGTTGTGATCAGGTACTGGTAACTCTGTTGTTATTATTGTGATCAGGTACTTGTAGCTCTGTTGTTGTTGTGATCAGGTACTGGTAACTCTGTTGTTGTTGTTGTGATCAGGCACTTGTAGCTCTGTGGTTGTTGTGATCAGGTACTGGTAACTCTGTTGTTGTTGTTGTGATCAGGTACTGGTAGCTCTGTTGTTGTTGTGATCAAGTACTGGTAGTTTTGTTGTTGTTGTGATCAGGTACTGGTAACTCTGTTTGATGTTGTGATCAGGTACTGGTAACTCTGTTGTTGTTGTGATCAGGTACTGGTAACTCTGTTGTTGTTGTGATCAGGTACTGGTAACTCTGTGATGAAGGCTATTGAGATACTTCAGCAGCATTCTGTTAATTCTGGTCAAATTGTTGTGCTAACTCTCTTCGCTACACCTGATGGTATGCTACAATCAAAACTGATCAATCAGTCAGTCAACCAATCAATCAATAGATTTGTTATAGGCTTATAACTATACTCATCGTCATCATCGTCTTCCCTTAAATCCCAGTTTAACCAGGGTCGGGATACGAATAGACCTTCGCTGTCCCACACCATATCATCAGTCAATCCCCTTTTAATCCATTCGTTTAAGTTTTGTGGCAATTACAAGGGCCTAGGCTTATAACTATACTATGACATTTAAAAGTCAAATGCCGTTCATTTAAGCTATGAGTCATTGATAATGACTCGTTGTTTCATATAGTAAGTAACCATTAAAGCAGTAGTCTTTAGTTACTAAAATCAATCAATTGTAATTTTGCCACTGTATTGGATCGTCAATCATTTGTCGATCATTTTTTAATTAGTCATGAACCATTAGCCTAAAGCGTTAGCAGATCTTTATTGACATTTGTAGTGGACCGTAATTTATTTATTTACTTAGTCATTTATCACACTCATTCCACAAGAGATACATGATAAATATTAACAACAGAAGAGAAAAGCGTTTGGACGGAAATAAAGGCCTTGTTGATTCACTTATATATCCCAAGAAGATAAATCGTAGGAACCAAATTGCACAGTTCTATATCGCTATCTTCAGCTAAGTTGTATGTATTTGTATTGTATTAATTTGTATTGTATTACGTTGTATTTGCATTGCACTATGTTGTATTTTTATTGTATTACGTTGTATTTGTGTTGTATTTTGTATCGCAGGTATTCGCACGGTGCTGTGTCGCTATCCTCAGCTCAAGATCCTCACGTCTGAGGTTCATCAGGTTGTGCCTCTCCACTTCGGTCAGAAATACTTCGGCACTGACTAATCAATCAATCAATCAATCAATCAGTGGAGCTGATTCGAGACCAATCAATCAATCAATCAATGGAGCTGATTAGAGACTAATCAATCAATCAGTGGGGCTGCTTAGAGACTAATGAATGAATCAGTCAGTGGAGCTGATTTGAGACCAATCAATCAATCAATCAATCAATGGAGCTGATTAGAGATCAATCAATCAATCAATCAATCAGTGGGTCTGATTAGAGACTAATCAATCAATCAATCAGTGGAACTAATTAGGACTCAATCTGTCAGTTGATGAATTAATTATTAGAAAAGATTGAAATCAATCAGTTCTTAAGACTTATATCTTCACTCGCCTCGTGTAATTCTTTAGCTTATGATAGAGAAGTTAAAAAGATAAGAGATAAATAAATCAATGACATTCTTGCATTGGTGTCTGTATACCATCGATTTGTGAATAGAGATACTGTTTTAATCATGGCTGGTTGAAGGAAAAGTCTCTAAAATGGTTTACTTATGACTCTAAATCTGATAATTAATTGGAAAGTCGTTAGTTAAGTTTGAGTGATTACATGTAAGTGCTTCGTGTGGTCGTGTCTGTATGTACTGCTGAACTTCTTTCTTTCTGTTGTTTAAAAGATATCAGATCGATATTTCACAAGTGATAATCAACTCTTAGTAAAATAAGTTTTACTTGTTGAAATGAAAAGATACTTTGACAGAGCTACAGGTATTTTAAGCCTTAGTGTAGCGTGTGTGTGTGCGCGTGTTTGTGTGATTGTGTATGTGTTATGCTTTATTCTAAAGACCCTACGTGTGTGACTTGATGATTGTGCTTTAGTAGTTGGAAACGTAGAATATGTTCAGAGCTATGGTGTTCAGAGCTAAAGCTAATAACTTGGTGTTCAGAGCCATGAATAACTTGGCTTTATAACTTAATCACTGGCGTAACGTACATATCAGTTGAGAATGGTAGATGTGTATTGAGTTGTTGTTGTTATCAACCTGTGCGCAGTACCGTAAGGGCATAACGTTGTTCCGCAGCCATCTCTCGTGAGAGATCGCTGTTCTTGCTTCATTACTGTATAAAGTAATGAAGCAAGATTTAATTTATTGAAGTCATCGTCGAGACTCGATAGAATCTGACGTGAGGAGATTTGCTGTAAAAGGCTCTGAGAACGCTTAGTGCACAAAGATATATTATAAGCAAAAACTGGGTAGCATAGAAATACAATTTCTTTGCTTAATGTTTGTTATTGAATGGATCAATTGTATCTGTAAAGTGAGGCGTTGTTTAAAGTCGTCACTAACGCAGATCGGTAGAGTACTAGGTAGTCTAATCTCTCGATGCTAGACTACTGGAGGTCTCCGAAATGATCCACTAATCTAGTCCACACTAGTGACAATTTGAAGTTGAACTTTGCATTTGTCCTTACATTATACAGTTTTTCTGTTTTTAAAGAGATTTATTTCAGGATTGATCAAGTCAGGACCTAAATCAGAATGTTGGAGCTGAGAAGAAGCGTTTGCTTTAAATCAAATGACTCTTACACGCTATTATAATTGACTAAATCTATCAAATCTTATAATTGACTAAATCTATCAAATCTTATAATTGACTAAATCTATGAAATCTAAGATGAAATGGTTGCAGTATATGTGCAAGATATTTAGCACGGTTATCTACTGTAGGTGCATTAGAGCGATTGGCGTGCTAGTCTGGTAGTTTTGCTAATGTTAATTGCACCATTCATTATACGCTATTCTAGCGGAATAATCACCAATAGCAACAGATTTAAGAATTTTTACATTTCTATAATCCTACAGAACAAATACAAATCATCACCATCATCTTCTCTGAAATCCCAGTTTAACCAGGGTCAGGATACGAATAGACTGTCCCAAATCCTCTTTGTCCTACATCATATCATCAGTCAATCGCCTATTTGAGACATTTCCATTCGTTTAAATTTCTGGAGACGAGGCGCTCAACAACCGAATACTCTTTCTGACGTTGGTATGAATCTTAGTGCTTTAGTCGCCCTCTACGACACTTGCAGTCATCGGTTGGTCAATTCTTGAAACAAACCGGACTCAACACGGAGAGCAAGAAATACAAATATGTAATCTAAAATAATATTGTCTCGATTAGGCGAAGATACCTGGTCGTGTATGAATGTTAAGAAAAACGGCGTAGCATTGCAATAAGACTTTATTCATTTGCACTTGCTTATCTGAGCATCCAACTGTAAACGATTCCGCAAAAACGATGTAGGACCATACAATATATTATCATGGTCTTTAGGTACAGATAGATCTTTTAAAATACTAGTACTTTAAAACTATTAAAACACCATTACTTTGCGTCTTGTTGAGCTTTAAAATTAGAAACAAATTTCTGATTTAGATGAGTTGGCAAGAAATCAGGCATACATACTAACGTACGTATGTACATACATCTACATGTGTACATATATATATATATATATATATATATATATATATATATATATATATATATATATATATATATATATATACATGTATATATATACATTCATACATGCACACACGCGCGCATAAATACATGCATAGAAACCTACATACATATATGCATACCTTTCTACATTCATACACACACATATACATACATACACACATACAATGTCATACATACATAGAAAGCCTACATACACATACGTACAGACATACATACATACATACATAATACATTCTCTCTCTCTCTCTCTCTCTCTCTCTCTCTCTCTCTCTCTTCAGTACACTGATAAGTGGCAGGCTCAAGGTAAATATTCATACTCAAAAGTCTGATTTCTCGCTCTATAAGAGCACTCCTTAGATCAACAAGTTAATCCCTTCACAAAGTATATGCCTTAGCCATACTCTATTTAGCCTATAGCTTTTAAAAAGTATGACTTCTGAGGTGGTTTCCCGTTGCCTTCCTGAGTTAAATGGATTAATTACCATTTAATCCTGGTGGAAAATATTTCATGGTGAGGTGGGTCCCCTCCTGCCATCCTCAGCTCCTGCATTAGTTGCCTGTTACGTACACGCAGAGGATTGTTACATTTATGTGGAACTTCTTAGTCCACTGCTTTCATGACGGCCTATTTATTTTTTACAGAATTTGAAATATTCTATTTATAGAGTAAAGGCATAAAAATCTCTACTAGACCCATTTTGAAAAGAAATTATTTGACATGTTGAGGAGATATTTTGGTGCAATTGCATCAATTTTTATCTGGATAATGTTACATACAAGTACAGTTTAAAGTATGCATATTGGTTTATAAATTTTGTTTATATTATTCTTTGAATTTAAAATATGAAGAAAACACGTTAACTTAGAATGTCAATGTGAAAGTGTATTAATATTGAATCGCAATATAGAAAGTAATTCGGCAAGTATTAATAAAGCTGTTTCGTCTGCACATTTAAACTCCTGGGCCTCTGAATCCCTTACATTGTAAACAATAGAGCAATGGTGTATGTTCATAGATGCGTGGCGTGGCGTAGCGTAAAGATGTGAATATTCCACAAAAGCCTCCTTCATACGAGACGAGCTTTCTGAGCTGCTCAAATAATATAAACATAAAAGTCGAACCCTAACATATTTGCAAATAAGCTCTAGTTTCTGGTCTAGTCTATTGTATTGACCGTGTCTATGTTCAAATCCAAATATGTAAACTATTTTAAAAAGAATAGGCCCATATCAAAATCTTTCTTCCTGCTTTTGCTTATAGAAGCCTTCAACCACTGGCGTTTGGATGTAGAGTTGGAAAGTTAACAGTAGGCCTACTGGTACGGAGAGAGAGAGAGAGAGAGAGAGAGGACTCTAAAATTTATTTTACATTTAAAAATAAATCACTAGTCTGGCGTATTAATGTATTGATATAACAATAGAACTGGTGACCTCGCCGTTAGATTAGAGCAATTGGCTCATGTGTGCTGATTGAAGGAGCATTGAAAGCATGCATCAATTCTAATTTACAACGTCTGATCGCAAAATTAGTCGCATATAGGCTAGTATATTGTAATAAAGCTAACGCTAAAAAGGCTAAGGTTAACGTCAATTTCCTCACTCGAAAGCGATGTCAGTGACGGGCGAGCCCAGAATTTGAACCCCGCATACTGATCTGCGGTTGAGTATCTTACCGACTTCGCCAAGTGCTGGCTCCAGCCAGTATCCAAGAGCATTCTAAATAGACTCTAGAAACAAGTAGGAATAGCAGAAATAGGAATCTTGCAAACACTGTACAAGTGTACATCAATGTATGAATAGTAGAACCGTCTAATTATGAGTTAAACTATAAGAAATCCTGAAAGTTATTTTGTGGTAATTCTTTCCTTTCGACTAGCTTAAAATAATTTATTGCTATTGTATTTCGGGATAATAAATCCTAAATCTACTTCATCCCTCGTGATTGTCCTTCTATTATTGCCTGTCACTGGCTGTTGATTTACCAGTAACCACGATTTGACACATTCTTCTGGCTGAAAGAGTTTCACGTGCAAGCAGTGAAATAAAAGTCAATGCCGAGAAGACTACTGATAAAAAGCGCCTTGCTAAGTACACATAGGCGTACATTACAAGAGTATTCAGTTGACTGATGCCCTCTCACATTCTACCCTTTTATTTTTACCCTTTCTCTTTCTTTATGCCCACTCTCATCTGCCCATGTCTTCTCAATGTCGTCCGTGTATAGGTCTACTTTAAGTGACTAAGGCCTGACAATAAAAACCGCAATATAGGCTATCTACGCCGTTGAAATCTTTGATTTTGTGTAACTAACTTTTAAATGTAAAGGAATTCTATTGGCTCAGCGGCTTAATGAAATATTCGCCATAATATTGTGGATCAGTGTCTTCCGACATGCCAGCAATGTAAAGCTGGTAAAGCTAATGTTAACGTCAGTTTCCTCACTCGAAAGCAATGTCAATGACGGAAAAGCTCAGGATTCCGGACATCCTGCAGCATTCATAAGTTCCTTGTCCCCTTGATGCAACGTTTGGCTGACATGGAATGAATCGTACCCTGATGAAACTGTTTCATTATATAAGTCTTTTTCTTCCTCCGTCTGGTAATATAATGACCAGTGATGTATGGATTGGACTTTCACTTGAACTTGAATGTCCAGATTTTGAGGATTTATACCTGGCAATTTTTGGACTTGGCTTAAACCTCAAGACTGTGGACTTGCACTTGAAGTGGATTTAATTTCAGATTTTGATGATTTGGCTATAGACTTGACAATTTTAAAGAGTGATTTGGAATAGGACTAAGACTTTCATCTCAGGGATTTGACTTGTGGGATCAGGACTTGAACGTATACGAAATGCTAACAAAATTTCTAAATAGCAACACAAGAGGATCTGTGTCAGTACCCTGCTAACAACAAAGAATTTTCGGAAAACACGATTGTGAGCATGTCACGTATCACCCGAGAGTTTTTATATAACATTGACGTCGACAAGCGTATTTCATCGCTACAAAATATTCTACATATAGAAAGACTTCACCTACCAATCGGAATGCTGACCGCATATAGAGTTCACGCTCTACCTATTAGCGTGCATTAAAATATCTCCTGAGGGCTGTAGCTCTCAGCGGGTTCTGTCATGTTTTATTGGTAGAGAGTCAGGCTTTGGATCTTGACTTCCCGGGTTTTACTAGCGTCATTTTGGATAACAGATTTTCAAAATATTTGGTCATCGTTGATCATCGTTGATCATCGTTGATCATCGTTGATCATCTTTGACCATCGTTGATCATCTTTGACCATCGTTGATCATAGTTGATCATCGTTGATCATCGTTGATCATCGTTGATCATCGTTGATCATCGCTGATCGTCGTTGATCATCGTTGATCATCGCTGATCCTCGTTGATCATCGTTGATCATCGCTGATCATCGTTGATCATCGTTGATCATCGTTGGTCATCGCTGTCATTATATGAAAGCTATCAACCTGATGTTTCTTTGCCGAATTACTGTTTGAATTACATGCGTTCAAGACGAATTCAGAGATTTCTGATGAATATAAAACAAAAATACTTCATATATATTATTCTTTCTAAAAGTAGGCCTATCCAGAATAGCAAAATATATTGCTAGCAATACTCTTGTAGGTATTAAAACACTTATAAAGATTTCATAAAAAATAAGGAATCTATTAACACTGTTGAGCTCCAATCATGGCTCCAGGATTTCACTGGGATACCTTGAGTGAAGTTGGATTCATCCTAATCCTGCTTCTAGAAACAGTGACATTCACTGGTGAGTGAAGACAATTTGACGTTGAACAGTAGGCCGAATTTAGTAATAGGCCCACTGCAATTAACGTACCATTAGACGTTAGTGATTATGTCTAAATCTTGTATAGGTTTAAATTGGAAATTGTCATAAATTGGAAACTGAGTAAAGTCTGTATTATACATGAATACAATTTGGCAGCTTTCTATTAGTAATCGAAACTACTCAACTTACTTGTAATGATTGATTTTAAGTGAACTTTTCTGACTTATTATTGAATGTATGCAGTCGTATTTATAGTTTTTATACTGGTTTAGTTTACTTATCGCGCGACTTAAAGGCCCTATAACAATATTGAACCGTTTTGGATATAAAATTATTTCGTAGGTTCTGTAGATGGGGATTGCCTCACATCTGAAGCTGGAGATGACTATGTGGGACTCTCTTCTGTCAGTATATCTGGAAAAATCTGTCAATCCTGGACTTCGCAATCTACCTGTGTACTGGTAAGTTTTTACCATTTGGGCTTAGCTGTAGAAATCCTACAGTATGTTTCTTTTGTTTCATATCATTTTCAATGCTGAAATTATCTTAGATAAGTTAGATACAAGTATCTGGATGCAAACGAGTATCTGGTAATAATTTTCTAAACTCATGATATATAAATGAAAAGGTGATTTCAAAACTATAAGTTCAGACAAACCCTCTGAAGATGTTGGAGTCCCTGATATGCATTTATATAATTCGTGGTAACATAGTGTAGGCCAGTCTCTTGACTATATGGCAACACTGCATTAAAATTACTTCGTAGCAAATCTTCAAGTATTAGGCCTATTATATTATCCGGGACAACATTGAGCACTATGAAACCAATTATAAACTGATGAGCAGAGTGTAGCGTCCAATATTGATTGCTAATCAAAAATCGGCGGACAAATTTATAGGCAGAATGTAAGATGAATTAGATATTTCTCTCTTTGTCGAATAAAGTCTAATTCTGTTGATAAGTAATCTTATTACTATTAATTAAGTTAGTATGAAATATTATCATATGCAGAAAATTCGCGTGTCGATTTATAGACACCACGACTTCTTTCTGTAGGCTGTAAGTTGTAACCGGGAAAAAGTTGCATGTAGTAACAACCTTTAATTCAGATTATCACGACTGTGAAGTTGACTGTAACTGTATCTGATAGCAGCTTAGAAGTGTATTTAGGCATAGTAAGTAGTAGGCCTATGCAGATTTACGAAATCTACATCTAGTCACTACATATTTCGCTATTCGCTCGTTAAATCAACATTTTGGAGAAGATTCGAATGCGTGCTGATCCAATTTTTGCATAAAATATGAACTTTAACCCTATGATTACTTTTGTTGCACTTAATTTCATTCAAGTTATTTTCAATTTATTTGATAATTAACATAATATTATTTCAACGTAATATTTGAATTTAATAAAATTTATGATGTCCGTATAATTATTCTGTTTAACACAGTATTGTGAATTGTATCTCCCTAATATTGACATTTTTATTCAATATTGAATTTGAGGGCTTTGTCGATGGGAACATATCTCAGGCGAACAACTATTGTCGTAATCCCGCCGAGCCTGCTGAATGTCATCGTGATCATCCATGGTGTTTTACCGGTTTTCAAGAGTGGCAGTATTGCGATATCCCGGTGTGTGGTTCGTATTAACAACGCATAGCCTACTCAATTCCACTGTTTAAAATATTATAACATTAAATTTCAGAGTTGTTTTATTAACATTTTGTAGCACATCAAAGATCATAGTATTACATTTCAAAATATTTTAATAATGACATTTTATGACACATCTTGTAATTTTAATTATAATTTTGTCTTAATAGTGCTCTATGTTGTCATTGATGACTGTAGCACTCTAGGCCTAATTGTTTTTATTATTAATTGTTATTATTATTAATTAATTAATAACAAATGAAATAACATAAAATAACTTTGAGTTAATTGAGTAAAAGCTAAAACACGTTTGTTAAGTTATAAAACTCTAGGCTTTGTATAGGCCCTATAGGGTTACGGACTTATGGGTGGGGTTTGGTTAGAGTCAGGGACTCACGGGTGTTATAGTTAGGTTTAGAGTTGGAATGGGGGTTTTGCATTAATTTTAATCTCAATATGTTGCCACTTGTTGAAATATGTAAAATCTTTTACTAACTTGATGGAGTTAGTTAATACTAGGAGTAGGAGTTTTAAATGAAAAAATTTAAAAATTAGAAATAGCACTCCACTACCCACCTGTGTACTTTATCTCAGCACTAAACTTTATTCATTATGTATTTCATACTACAATATTGCCATAGAGTAATAGACTTCTGTTCTACAATATAGGATAGCTTATTCTAAATTTCAAACTCTGTAGACTCCCTAATACAATTAAGTAGGCCAGTTATTTATAGTCCTTAATAAAATTTGAAATTTGTCGCTTGTAGGGTTTTTCCATTTGTTGTTGAATTTTTCCACGGATTTTACCGGTATTTTCAGTGTCCTGGCAAAAACCCTTTTTGCCATGGCTAAAACCCAGCCCTGGATTATGGGAAGAAACCAATCGAACCGTCTCTGATACTATAATTTTCTGCATAGGGCTGCAGTAAGGCATTTGCGGTACAAACCTGCTGGTGGGATAATTTAGTGATCTATTTATTTAATTTGTGGCATTTGCTAGACATCAGACTTAAAGTAGGAATATTTGTCTTGGAGATTACTGTTCTAGTTCTGTCTTGTACGTGATACAGTTGAAGGCAATCTGGACAATATAGGCCTAAACGGGTATTTTCAATGAAAAACTATTAGGCCTAAGTTATTCAAAAATAGTGGTAATGTTTGTTTATGAAAAGTTATCAATTTTTCTGCCTAATGCTTTGCAGTGCCGTAGCGTTAAAAATTATAGGCATCAAGGCTATTTTCTATTTTAAAAAGCATCAACGAAAATTTTTTCGCTAAAAGGTCAGACAATCGTTAACGTGCATTACATAGGTCTCATTTATATAGTCAGTAGGTCTATAATTCCACTGAACTGTACCTGATGAATTCTAACAGGCCTGGAAGAGAAGGAATGTTCCAATCCTTTTGGAATGGGTAGCGGTGAAATATCAAATGATCAAATAACGGCGTCTTCGTTTTACACCGAGGGCTATGAGCCCTACTACGCTCGCATTAATGTCACTAACGGTAAAATACTTCTATACTAGCAAATAGTAAAACTATTATTTTTTTAGCAATTTTAGGTTTACCGTAAGCGTACTCTAAAATTTAGAATGAGATATGACAGTTTAAAAAATTACCATTGGAATTGACATTAAAGCTAAAGTTAAATTTGAAGTCAGTTTACAGCCTCAAAAAAACTACTACTGAGTTTGAACCCAGAACCGTCTGAATCGTAGTCTGACAACTTGCCCAAGTGTCACAGGCTCATCGTTATAGAGTAGGAGATTTGTTATTCAAATTTCCGAGAGAAAAGCGATTCATAAGTGGAATAGTAGGATATTCTTTAGATTATATATTTCTGTACAATACGACTGTGACTTTAAATCATCTATCATTACTAATCTCCGTCTGCCTATGCTTTTCTTTCCAATAAACATAAGTTTGTCTTTTAATAAATCGGTAATTTGGTAGGCCCTATATTAATATGTCACCATATAAAAATAAATAATATTTATAGTTTTATAGGTTACATTTTGCTATTCACTATTCATTATACATTTACTTTTAGACTACATATTTTATAAAAACTTAATGCGTCTTAACTTTAATTTAGCCAACTTTTATGTTACCGGCTGGAGCTGGTGGTGATGTCGTTAAGATACTTGACAACGGATCGGTGTGTGCGAGGTGCAAATCCTGGGCTTGCCCGTCACTGACATCGCTGGCGAGCGAGGAAGCTGATGTTAACATTAGCTTACTTTAGCTTTATATTAAATAGTTTTCGTCTTATAAAACTAAATGAAATATACATGTACACCTCCTCTAGTTCTTTGCAAAAGGTCCAAGGAACATATTCCAATTCGAGTCTGCTCTCAATCTCCACAAGGTATGCAACAGCAACTAAAAGGTTAATGTTAACGTCAGTTTCCTCACTCAAAGGCAATGTCAGTGACGGGCGAGCCCAGGATTAGAAATCGCACCTACTGATCCGCGGTCGAGTGCCATACCGACGTCGCCACTGGCTCCAGTTAGTCAAGAGCTTCACTAACAAGTGAAGCTCTTGACTAACGACTCTGCCTTATCTGTACTTTAACGTAGCCTTCTGCTAAAGTACACGTCGTGTTATTTAGATAAATATTGGCGTTCGGTTCCATATGTAACTGACCCTATTCCTCAAATCACCGTGGATTTAAGAAAGACGGAGAAGATTACCAAGTTATATATTCAGGGGATTGAGGATTGGCAGTACCTGCAATCATTTAGCATTCTCTACTCTCTGGATAACATAACATGGATTGGACACAGCGAAAATGTTGATGGATCTCTAACTGAATTCAAAGTTTATTCTGGAAAGAACATTGTTCCTGTTTATTTCAAGAAACCGTTCACGGTTAGTCACTATGATATTTGTGATAGTAATTTTGGGGTCTTAGGCAAAAAGTGGGCCAATACGAGTTCTCACTCGAGAGGAGGCTGTAAACAATCCCCTGAGGTAGAGGAATAATCTTAAATCTGCGCTTGTCGAATTGAACGTAACAGTGGCAACTATCTTATTTAATTCTCACGGGAAGTATAGCAAAGCTATCCAAGCCGGAAACATTTTCAGAATAGCTTCTAAAACTCTCTCAGCTCAGTCAAAACTTAACTTTCTTTTAGTTGTCAACTTACATGTGTATAGAGAGTTTAAACAGATTCATGTCATCTTCACTGAGTATTTGCTATTGAAAGTCTTAGTCAAACGTGTTGTGACAACTACAATATTTTCATTTTTGTACATTTTTATGTCTTCAGCAAGGTTCATTACTTTATATATTGTTTTCGAATTTTTAAATGTGATTTAACAGATGAAATATACAAATATTTTCAGGTGTCTTAATAATTTTGGCCATGATTGTATATCTTAGCTTGGTGCCATACACTTTTTGAACTGTAAAGTTACAAATATTCGGTGCAAAATCAGACATTTAAATGTGCATTCAATGCAAGTTTCCGAAGTTCCTAAATACTTGCAGGCAAGGCTGAGCTACAGTAGCTATTAGTGTCAATTCCAATGTAAAAGCACATTAATAGTGGCAATGAGCAGAATATAGGCTTCAATATTCATCAATGTTAGAAATTAATGTAAAATTATAATTTTATAAATTAATATAAAATTATAATATTATAAATTAATATAAAATGTAAGCACAACACCATATTAGAAGTGATCACATTCAAGATGACATCCATCAGCACATAGCAGATAACAATTATAATGCTGCCTAGGCTCGCTGGTTGACGGTGGCTGCTAGAACCTGGAATTGTCTGGAATGCGACCGGCAGTACGGATTCAGGATGGAAATATTCGGATGTCCTTCCACTTCGAATGCTCCTGTGTATACCAATGTGACAACAACGACTATAGAGGTAATAAACTGTTGCTATAATCTAGTGAGGAAGGCAACGGGAAGCCACCTCAGAAGCTATACTTCTCCCAAGCGATAGGCTACATAAGGTATGGTAGAGGCATAGACTTTGTGAAGGGATTAACTTGTTGATCTAAGGAGTGCTCTTATTGGTCGAGAAAGCAGACTTTGAGTATGAATATATACCTTGAACCTGCCACTTGGCAGTGCACTGAAGAAGAAGATAATCTAGTCTGAATATTGTTAATCAATTGTAATGATTGAACTATGATTGGTGTAATTATGAACTAATTTTTCTATTGGTTTGCTCTACTCGTAGTCGAACACTTTCTGGGGCTTGTCGAACAGTCCGTACATCATCCATCAACACCTCACGGTGAACGCTGGAGTGAATCTTACAATAGAGGGCGGGGTAAAGGTTATCATGGATGGACAGGACGCACGGCTAACAGTCTTAGGTATTGGCAATGCTTTATCTTCACAACATGTTGCCTTAATGTCACGAAAAATGGAAATATCGCACAAATATAATTAGACTCGTCTGATATACCTGTAACCGTGCTCTAGTGCTATTTGATGTTATCAATTCAGATAATTATTTGACCAATAAATTACAATTACAATTGTATTTATATATATAGTGAAGGAGGGATGGAGATAGATATTGATTATATATTGATTAGATGGAGATAGATATTGATTATATATTGATTGGATGGAGGGAAAGCTGGATAGATTGATTGATAGATGAGAGACAGGCAGACTGATCGACGAACAGACAGACGGACAGACAGGCAGACTGATAGACGGACAGACAGATGGACAGACAGTCAGACTGATAAATAAATAGATAAATGGATAGATAATTAGATAGAGAATACAGAGAGCTAGAGAAAGAGAGGGAGAGAGGAGAAAGAGAGAGAAAGAGGGAGAGACTGCAAATCTCTTCTACTCTATTATCGGCTCATTCTTTTTGCCGATGAAATCTTCCTCGATAATTCTGCCTAGTAAATATCAATTGTATGCTAATTATTTAGATACATGTACAGTGGACGTTTTCAATTTCAATAGCCTTGCAAAGTCTCAGCTTGATCACATCTCTTAACTTGATTTACTGTGTAATATTTCAGGTTGCCTGAAAACGCAAGGCTTGCGAGGTCTTGAGGTCTCCATTGTGAGTTCAGATCCAAGAAGTCTGCTGATTAACAGTTACGGCATCTCATTAACATTAGGAGACGGCGTTCAAGTCACATACGACCCAAGAGGTACCCCTGTCTCTGATCTGCTTCACACCCACATAGTCTTTCAACTTCTGTCTTTGCTTCTTTTTCCTTCCATTTTTCCTTCTATGTCCTCTTCTACTATATTAACCATTCCGCTTAGCATGTGTCCTATCCAGTTATTATCTCAATTTTTATGGCATTTATGAACGATCTGCCTGTAACAATGCTCTGCAGGACTTCTTAATTTGTAACTATTTTAGTTCAACATATCTTTTCTGTTCTTCTCCATGTCCATATTTATAGCGCGTATAATGTCCTGATATTCTCCTTCTTTATGGCCTTTGTTTCGTATCCATATACTAGCCTGGTTCAGACGAGGGTTTTCACTATCATTATCCTTGTGGTTTTCTGTGTATCTTCTTGTTAAAAGTTCTATCCTATTAGTGAGGGCCTCTTTTGCTTGTGGAAACCTACTGTTTATTTTCAGTCTCACACTTTAGATCATGTGTTATTGTGTGACTTAAAATTCCAAAATATTGTCCAAACACAATATAATCTAAGGCATATGCATATGCATATATATGTTAACATGCAAGATAGTTACTTTATGTGGATATTAAAATAGAAGTAGCGATTTTATAACACAAATCTTTTTGTGATTACTGATTCGTTTAATTAATCGCATACAAATATCATATTTACTTAATTGAATAATTTTGCTTAGAACCACAACAGTAGTTATGTAATGCTAATTTAATGAAAATGTTGGGCCTATTTATCGATCAATCCTGCTTCAATTTTTCTTTAAGGTGCTCGATATCATAATGAACACTCATGACTAACATGAATTCGCAGGCTGCCCCTCCGGTGTCCTACAGGATATCACGTTTAACGGAGTCAGTGTTGATCTTCATACAAGTTCTCTGTCTGTAGAGCTCTCTAACGTAGCTATTCAACACAGTGCCTCCGCCCTGAAATTATCAGGTGATCAGAGTCCGCTCATTGTACTGACGATGAGGGATTCCAGGATTGAAGGCAACAATGCGGGAATAAGATGGAACGCTGCAGTGAATGTCTTCTTACAAAATTCCCTTTTCTCTGATAACGAGAATGCTATCCTACTTGATACCAACGGCTCAAATACTCAATCCTCTCTGTTATTCGATTCCCTATCACTTATAAGAAATTCCTATGGAATTTTTGGTACAATTGCTATTAATGCTACTGTAAAAATAAGTGTGACATTAAGTAATTGTGTCATATTGAATCAGACTAGCTACGGTCTTCAGATGGAAAGCAGTTTGTATAATTGGCCTTGGAATCTTGCGCCAGCTGATAACCAACTAATCGAAGTAAATGTTGTAAATTCTTCTTTTAACCTCAGCTCTGTCTCAATCAACCTGCGCAATAACTACACGTTGAGTTTTAATAATTCGAGCTTCACTGGAGGAAACGATGCGCTGACTGCTACGGGACGAGCCTATGCTATAGCGATAAGCAATTCTGAGTTTAAAAACTTGCATGGTTACCCCTCTCGTCTTTCTTTGGACAGAATCGAACGAAGTATTATGTTCCTAAATAATTCCTTCTATGACAACATAGCGTGGTTTCCAGGCATTGTTGAGATTGAATTGAATTCTGAGAATGTCTTCAATGCAAATATTAATATCGCAAATTGCATATTTATCAACAACACGGCTGAGAGTGTTGTTAATCTAGACATCAGACCAGAGTTTCCGGTTACCATTAGCAGAAATGTATTTGATAATCCCAGCAGCAATTTTGAGTTAAGGTCATCAGGGTCATGGAAATCTGACTATTTCATACAAGCCTCTGATAACTGGTGGGGAAGAACTGATCGGGACTACATCACATCGAGGATTTATGACTTCTTTCTGGATTACAGGAAGTCGCCAGTTAATATTTCCAGCATTTTCTTGGATATCAATCTATCTCAACGGATGGACACTAAACAATGGAGAGCATGGAGCTCTGATAATTTCACATTAGGAGGAATATTGTGGCAAGACGTAACGTTGACGTCAACTGATATGAGGTACCTGACAGTGGGCTCTTCGATAATGGTGCCAAAAAACACGAAGCTCGTCATAAATGGGCTGCAGACACTTCGGTTCTTGGCGTCCAGAGGAATTGTTGTTGAAGGTTGCTTCTCTATATTTTCATTTTATGTAATGTTAGTTTTAGTTTTACATTATAAATTATACTATTACAATGATGATGATGGAATGTTAGTTTTAATAGGACCCCACAATATTGAAATCCTGTAACAAGTATGATTTAAAATTAAAATTAAAACTAATGGGAATCATATGAAATTTGTAGCCATAATTGGTAGATAAAAAAATCTTAGTACTTCGAATATACAAATGCGTATTTTGAATGAAATTAAATTATTTTATTTTTTATTAAACTTACTAAAATTGATGGAAATGCAACTATTTATACAATGGTAAGACGTTTAATTGAAAATGTTACTGCTAAAGAATTGAGACGGTATGGGCATATTGTGAGAAAGGCGGAGGAGTATGTAGTGAAGAGAGTTTATAGAGGACGGAGATGAAGGTTAAGCTAGAGAGAGGTAGACCACAACTGGCATGGTATACGGTGACTGAGATAGACATGAAAAATTGGGGATTGATTGATGATATGTGTGGGATAGAGAGGATTGGAGAAGGTCTATTCGTATTCCGACCTTAGCTTACTTAGTATTCAAGGGAAGTTGATGATGATTTCTTTATATTGTCCTGCACATTGTTGTAACTCCCATAATGTGCATTGATCGTACTAGATTATGTCGTATGTAATGTAGGCTTATGTGTTGGTAGGCTACTGAAAACAAAAATATCACGATGAAATTTTTAAAATGATGTAACATTTTTTTCTAGGAAAACTTGAACTGGGAATATCTAGCAATTCAGACGTAAAACTTGAAGGAGTGAATTGGGGCGGATTAATGTTCGTCAATGCGTCTGGTATGTATTCCTTGTGATTTGCATTTATTTGATAAATACGTTATTTACTTACTTTTCCACCACATATCCATTCCTGACTTTTTTTCTTATAAATTCTACTTTCTTCTGTCTCATTTATTAATATTTCTAATTATAAGTGTCTCTCTTAAAAAAGATTGAAAAAAGAAAAGTTAATTGTATTAACAAATTTAAGATTCAGAAATTTTGCATCTGAATTCCGATCAAATTTAAGTAGTTCTCATAGCTGTAAAAAACGCAAATCTATCTATACGTCTATAGTTTTAGAGACCATTTGTCGAAAGACAATTGAACAAATGTATTTAGAGGTTGCACTGATGCCCTAGGACCCCGTAGAAAAGGCATAGCGTAGCATAGCATAACGTAGCACAATGCAATTTAACATCATAACATATGCAATGCGACGTAACATGACATAACATACCATACAGAACATGTGCAGGACATAGCATGATGCGATATGAATTGATTTATTGTGATATATAAGGACATGACATGACATATAAACGAATCTCTTGCAATGTGGAAGCCGTTCTGATATTAAGATGCCATTTTTGGTGGTTTCATCTTGAGGCTTAACACAGAATACCACAATTTCTGGCGGTAATACATTTTTATACGTCCAATTTTACATTTACAGTCCCAGAAAACCTCTTCCTTGACTTCTAAGTGCATGTAGCTCTGCGCCTTTAGCTCTTATGACGACTTCACGATAAACGGAATAAATTCGAATGTTAATAGACGTAAAATAGTAATTTTGTAGCTATATTCCATTAACAAAATAGTTAAATATTATGCAGAGATATCGGGAAATGTAGAAATAAAGTGTAGCTGAACGTAGCGTATTGTTGCATTAACACATTATGTTTTATTAAATTATAACAACTTTAAGTTTTCAAAGAAAGCCTACATGTGTATTGACTCATATTATTCACCATCATAATAATGATGTCTGTATGATATTCGACCGTGGATCAGTAGGTGTAGGGTTTCAATCTGGGCTCGCCCGTCACTGACATGGCTTTCGAATGAGAAAACTGACGCTGACATTAGCTTTTTTACTATCAACTGGTTTTGAAAATAATATGCAATATTTTATATTCTTTATTTTTCAACAGAATTCCTCATGTTTAATACCCAAATAGTTCGTGCAACATACGGAATAGAATTATTCGACACTTCCATTGAAGCAGTAAATTGCACAATAACTGAAGGATTAGGAATTTTCTTCAATTCTTCCCTTCCAAATGGTAAAGCCTTTTTAAAGGAATGCCTTTTGGATGTTGGTAGTATTTCAGCTCTTCGAATCATATCTACAAACTCTCTCGTCCTCTCAATCATCAGCAGCAGAATTGTTGCGTCCAGCCCAGCTGTTACTATATCCGCATCAGACTTCCTAGAAATGAATGTATATGATTGTGACATTGAAAATCTATACGAATCAATAAGTCTTGATGGTGTCATCACTGATGGATCGGTAAATGTATCCAACAGTCTGTTCAGGGGGGAAGTGGTGATAAAAGCCAGGATGTTCGTCGTAAGTATTGTATTTATAAATACAAATCAACGAAGATCAGTAATTAGCAAGTTACTATTTTTGGCATTTTTCGAATGAAGGAAAAATGAAATCTAAAAGAGCAGTCAAATACATTCCAATATTTTGCAACATTATGAAAATTTTTATAACCTGTTAGAGAAAGTGATATCCAACTACTAAGAAGCAAATTCTTGGAATTTTTTGAATAACTCTAGGAATGCAATATTTATGAGCACACTTCCTAAAACTAATGCGCACTCTTGTTAACACATATTTCTAATGTTCCTTACAGAAAAGTTGAGCATGCTTTAAGCTGCTTCTGATTTAATTTGAAATATGTTTTTTCTAAGAATAATATTCCAGTCAATCATAATTTTCTGCTACTGCAGTGTCTTTTTCTTTACTTGTTATTAATCAAACAAGAAATGATCCCTTATTGTTACGTTGTTGGTATTTTAACAAGACATAATTCAGTTGGTTCCAGACGTTATTATTTTTAATAATAATAATAATAATACTAAAGGTTTAACGTCCGTTTCCTCACCCAAGAATGCTGTCATGGGACGTAGGATGATGTAAGGGACGATTAAGCTTCCCTTAGTGATGAGCTAGAGTTGGTTAACCCTTCATGTAGTATAAGAAAGCTGCTTTAGTGAGAGAAAAGTCAGAGAGAGTTAAAGTTTTTTAAAAATATTTTCCTGACGAGCTTCTTAAAAGGGTAGATTTCAGTTTAGACTTTAGAGAACTTTTATGCTGAATGCTTTAAGGCGCTGTAAATTTATGCTTATAAAAATCGGTGTCGAATGATGAATTAAAAATGATTCTTTAGGAATTAGATATCTAAATAAAGAATTTAGTTTGAAATTGTGACCGAGCAAGCACTCAGTGTTGAGAAATTATTTCAAATCATTCAATTTAAAATCATTTAAAAAATGATTTTACCCAACACTGCGCTTAGGAATATAATAATTTGTCAGTTTAAACATCTGTGACAATTAATAACTTTATTGTATACATGTAGAACGTCAAATAGTTTCATTAATCATGATTTTATGTGTTTATTTGATGAATCCAGTATGAAACTTGAACATTATTTTCAGTAATTTCTTCCGTTGTTTTAATTTTAATTTTTCATACACAGCCAAACACTGCCCTTCATAAAGCAATAAATTAAAAAAATACAAAAAGAATATAAAAATGTATAGAATATTATATGCCTATACATGTTTATATACATATATTTATATATATATATATATTATATATATATACTGTATATATATATATATATATATATATAAAGGCTATATAATATATATATATATATTATATATATATATATACATATATATATATAGTTGCCGTCCTATTTCCAATCTTAACTTGATCTCTAAACTTCTTGAAAAGGTAATTTATACCCGTTTATGCACTCATCTTGAATGTATCCCTTCTCTCTCTCATTATATATGAATCTTTATTACACCATCAAAAACGTGGTAGCGAGTTACAATAAACAAAGAAACAAAAAACACCACAGTGCATTACAACAAATACTGCTGCATTGAAAATAAACCAAAATGAAATAAAATTACAAATATATAGCAAAGATTATCTACTTAATGTATGGCTAGTTAGACCTTTCGCTTTATTTATGCATATATTTCTTACAATTAAATTTTGACTTTTACAAGCCTTCATGACCAAATTACATTGATGTTTAATATATCTCTCTTTGAAGCTCTGCACTACAAATATATTCATACATAATGTAATATTATCTTTTTCCCTAATCTTAAATATCTTGCATATTGCTCTACTTAGAGTAAAGTCAAGGCTATTTAAATCGGACGCTGTTAGATCAAGCGCCCCAATGGCATAAGTTAAGATTGGGATAGCCATTGATTCTAATAGATGCACTGTAACATTAACATTAGACAAGTGACCTAATTTAGAATACAAAGTATTAAATACAGAGTAAAATTTACATTTCACATCTGAAAATGAAACTTTCAATTTTTTCCCAGCTACAAAGGTCACACCCAGATATTTGGTTTCTTTAACCCAGAGTATGCTCTTATTATTGGCCGTTACGCTAGGTCCCGTATTCCAGTATCTCTTTCCGAATCTCATATAATATGACTTATTTGTATTTAATTCAAGACCTACATCAATAAAACTTTTACAACATATATTAATCATAGTTTGTAATTCACTTTTCGAAGGCGAAATTAATATAAGATCGTCGGCATACATAAAGAGCCATAGCATAAATTGTTCATTCCACAACCATATTTAGATAATTTCGTCAAAATATTGTCTACATATACTGAGAATAAGACAGGCGATAGAACGCCTCCTTGACGAACGCCACAATTAATTTTAAAATCACCGGAGTTGCATTTTCCCCATCGTATTGTAGAACTCAATTTAGAATACCCATCAGATAGTACTTTACCCATCAGATAGTACTCTACCCATCAGATAGTACTTTACCCATCAGATAGTACTTTACCCATCAGATAGTACTTTACCCATCAGATAGTACTTTACCCATCAGATAGTACTTTACCCATCAGATAGTACTTTACCCATCAGATAGTACTTTACCAATCAGATAGTACTTTACCAATCAGATAGTACTTTACCCATCAGATAGTACTTTACCCATCAGATAGTACTTTACCCATCAGATAGTACTTTACCCATCAGATAGTACTTTACCCATCAGATAGTACTCTACCCATCAGATAGTACTCTACCCATCAGATAGTACTCTACCCATCAGATAGTACTTTACCCATCAGATAGTACTCTACCCATCAGATAGTACTCTACCCATCAGATAGTACTCTACCCATCAGATAGTACTCTACCCATCAGATAGTACTCTACCCATCAGATAGTACTTTACCCATCAGATAGTACTTTAACTAAGCATACTGGAACTGAACGTTGTAGAAGCTTATAGAAAAGGCAATTATGATTAAGACGATTAAACGCTTTACTGACATCTAAACAGCAAATATTAACTGTTGAGTCATTTGTAACAAAGAAATCAATAACCGTTCTTACACTAAGGATAGCGTGTACACATCCCAGATTTTTCTTAAAGCCAAATTGTCTGTCATTTGAATGTAAATATTTACCAAAAATAAGAAGTATATACTGCTCAAATACTTTTGATATTATCGCGCTTAACGTTATACCCCTAAAATTATCTAATTTTTGGACACCTTTACTTGAAGTATCCTTTTGAATAGGTATTAAAAGGCCTTTACCAAAACTTAATGGAACATAACCTGTAACAAATATAATGTAGAAAAGTTTGGCCAGTACTACATAAATACTAGGATGAGCATAGTCTAAATGTTCTCTCATTAGATTATCAAATCCAGGTGATTTGCCTTTATGAAGCTTTGAAATTGCAATATCAATTGCCTTTGCATTAAATAAGCAATCGCTTAGTTCATTTACATTATTTAATTTTAGTAATTCGGTTCGATTTTTCAACAGGCTTTTATATTTATTACACATTTTTGTGTTATATTCACAATTCATGTTATTAGATATGTGTTCAAAATGTATTTTGAATTTTTCAGCTGCCGATTCTTCACTGTCTGTGTCTTCTAATTTAGGCAGTATAGTGATTTTGTCACATACTTTATTCTTCCATGTGGTCCAGAATTTAAAAGAATTTTGGTTATTCAGCGAATTTAGCAACGAGTTTGATAAATCTATTTTCTTTTCTTTTTTCTTTACTTCAATTAATTTTTTGAACTGATTTTTATCCGAATTCCGTTTATTATATATCACTCCTGAACGAGGCTTACCAGCTGTAACCCATTCATTATTGGATTTGATACAATCTTTCTTTGGAGAACTTAGACTTTCATCCCACCAATGTTTATAAACATTACAAGTAGTATAAGGAACACTATAATTGCTAGCTTGCAACAAAGCATCTACAATGTTACTATAGATACGATCTATTACAGTAGGATTACAAAGTTCACCGATGTTTACATTATATTGTAGCTTAATACACATAGCAGTTAACTCATTCAGCAACGGATCAGGTAACCTTCTGGTATAATCAAAATATGATTGTTTGTCACACCTGTCAAATCTAAATCTTCTATTAAAATATTTGCCATCATTGCACACCCTTATATCAGATCTAATGATATTAGCATTCATATACCTATTATCATCACATACATAATTAATTATTCCAATATCCTTAGCGAGCACTATTTGAACAATTTCGTGATCAGAAAAATTAAATGGCATGATAATGTATCATACTTTAATACATGTTCTATCATACAATCAGAAATACATATATAATCAATTATACTTGAGCAACCAATATTTTTGTTACTGAAAGTATATACACCGTCATCCCCACTGTATTGTTGTATATCAAGAATTTTCAAATTATACATTTTTAGGAAATTTTTTATTATGACAGATTGTTCACTATTTTTGGTGAGATTTACATTCAAGTCACCCCCCAGAATTAAGCCCCTATAGCTGGTCACATCAAGTAAATCAGATATATCTGCAATTATTTCTAAAAGGATATCAAGATATTCTGAAGCTTTATCATTACATGGAAAATATACGTTAATAAATAAAAAATTATTAATGTCTAGTATCACCACTCTCTCATTAATCATGAGAGGCTTTATTGCAGATTTTACTGCCTTATTTACTAGTGTCATTACCCCCCCATAGGGTCTACCAAACAAAATATCATTTTTAGTATGATTTTGCATTGCTGAAATTCCAAAATAATTAAAATTTGAAAATTTATTAAATTTATAGAGATTTTCAGTAGAAAGCCAATGCTCTTGTACAAACAAAATGTCCAGCTTAACATTACTACATAACTCTTCTAAAGCCATTTCCCCTTGATTGAAACCATGTAAATTGTATGTCATTATATTATAATTATATTCAGCAGACACACTCATTTCTAAATTGATGATGTATGTTCACTTTCTTGCTGTTGTTGCTTTGGTTTAAATTTCCAGGGTTTTATGACTATACCACTGGGCCATGTTGATGCCTTTAAGAATTTATTCAGGTGTTGCATATCGATACATACCCGATAAGATCCACTAAAACTAGAAGACTGGTTAGTAGCATCATTGTTAGAAGCCTCCTGACCATTATTAGATTTAGCCTGAAATAGTGTCAGTGGTTGGCTCCCATCGCACAAATCAGTGATATACTTTCTCATGGAGTCTAATGTAGTGTCAACAGAGACATTGTAGATTCCATAGACCGCCTTTCTCACATATGGCTTGGCTGACTTTGGCATGTCCTGATTAGAGATTTGACTGGTACCTATGATCCTGTTGGTTTTGGCCGTAGAAATGGTTGCCGTAGGCTCTGTTGCACGAAAGGAAGTGACCGCAGAACCAGAATTTTTGATTTTTGTTTAGCTGCCATTTCACTGTATAGGGTATTAGCTGAATGTGTCTGAGACGAGATGCTCATGGTCTTGTTATGCTTTTTCGCATCGCTTAATCGTCGTCGTTTTACCTTCTTACTTTGTACTTCCATGAATGTATCAGAATCTCCACCGTCTTCCACTTCTTCTCCCTCCCCCAAATGGGTGACACCATATTCACCGATATCGCTGACACTCAACAGCACCGAATTCCTTACCTCCCGTTCCCGTGACTTACCCGAAAGCATATCAAGTCTAGTTAATTTTTCATCCAGTTTATCAATTTTAGTTAGTACGATCGATAGCCCGTCACTATCCATTTTTGTGACAGGCAGCTCATCTAGATTATCCGTTACATATCTAGGGAGAGCACTTAGTCCTACAAATTCATCCACAGACTGAATGATTAAAGATATCCTCCAAGTCTAGTTTCATCTTATTTACATTAGACATCCTGTGTTTACTCGGTAATTTAATGTTATCAGACTTTTCCAGTTTCTCAACGTCACTAATGAGGAAATCCTTTGCATTACTGATGGTATCCACTTGATAGAAGTCTAAACATATAGACGTTACAATCTTCACTGGATGTTTACGAAAACAGTTAATAATATAGCATAAAGCTGAGTTGACAACAAGTGCTCTCGCCGCCATGTTTGTTTACCAATTATCAATCTGCCTATTGAAAACTCCATTATACTGAAACCACTCTTCTTCGTACACATAATGATCTTAGCTTGGCCATGAGTAGTAAACAGATTTCTGCCTTGGTTCTTCTAGATCTCTCTGCTGCCTTTGATACAATTGACCATGGCATCCTAATAAATATGCTTAAATCTTGTTTTGGCATATCTGATTCTGCTTTTTCCCTTCTCACATCATATCTCTCATATCGCACACAATCGGTTGTTATTGGTCAAAATCGCTCCCCTGAACTACCCCTCCTACGCGGTGTTTCTCAAGGTTCAGTATTAGATCCATTGCTCTTTTCTTTGCATATCACTCCTCTTAGCTACCTGCTTGCTCAGTCCTCCATAAATTTTCATTTCTATGCAGATGACACACAACTATTTCCTTTTCTAATCATGATTCCGATCAGAAACTGGCTCATCTCTCATCCATTCTAGACAAGGTTTATTCCTGGTTTTGTGCTAACCGTCTTGCTGTTTATCCCTCCAAAACTGAATATCTTTTAATTGCACTCCTTTGCAAAGAAGTAAAATTACCAATAACTCTGTTAATTTTCAGAATCTTGCTCTTTCACCTTCTCGATCCGCCAAAAACCTTGGAGTCATATTTGATGAAAATCTTGACTTTAAATCCCATATCTCTTCTGTTTGTTGCGCTTCTTTCTTTCAGATTCGTCAGATTAGGCAAATACGCCCATCCCTTACTAGAAGTTCAGCCAGTATCCTTGCTAATTCTATAGTTCAGTCAAAGTTCTACTACTGTAATTCATTATTACATGGGTTGCCTATTTCTTCTCTCAATCGTTTGCAGCACGTCCAAAATTCTCTTGCACGTGTTGTTTGTAAGTCCTCTAGACTTCAATTTCGCTCTCTTTCTCTCCTTCGCAGTCTTCACTGGCTCCCTGTTAATCAACGCATAAAATATAAAATAGCTCTATTAACTTTCAAAACTCTGCGATTTGGCAAGCCTTCTTACTTATCTGAAATTCTTCTTCCCTGTCGTCCCTCATGTACACTTCGCTCCACCGATGCCAATCTTCTCTCATTTCCAAATGTTCTCACGTCATTGGGCAGACGTTCATTTTCTTACGCAGCGCCCACAATCTGGAACTCTTGACCTGCTAATATTCGCTCTTGTTTTTCTCTTTCAACATTCTCTAGCAAGCTTAAAACTTACCTTTTCCTACCATAGACATAGTCAATCTACCTTGACAATTTTTTGATCACCGGACTGGCTTTCGTTTAGGACCTTACTTCTCCTCAGCACATTTCTTTCGCAGATTGGTCTGGGTGAATTGATCGGTAGTGATGTGTGCTGTTGGGGACGTCCCTGACATCATCCCTGGATGAGGAAAAGGATGTTAAACCTTTATTATTATTATTTATTATTATTATATATGTATATATTTAAATTGAGGCCTGTTCTGCTACGAAATATGTTTTTTATTTTATTGTATTTCTTATAGGCCTACTTAAACATGTGCTGAAGTGGTACTGCAGTATTTCTGTGAGATGAAATATGTAGCCTACTATATTTGAGTTATAATTATTACTGATTTCAGAATGTTACATTCGACAGAACGACGTTCCAGTCGGCAAGTTTCAGTCGTTGCTTGCATGTGGGACACCTCTCTTTTAGAGAAATTTTTTCAAACCTTTCTGAGATGCGAATTAGTAACTGCACATTTGACTGTAGCGAGTTGGCTATCGTAATTGCCTATCCGTTGTGGTCAAATACATCAACAGTGATAGAAAATAACTTCTTCAATTTTTCTAGAACAGCAATATCATTCGAAAGCACTGCGTCGGCAGCTCTCATAATTCTCAAAAATATATTTCTGTCTTCCAGTTACAGGAGTGTCGATCTAGTTTTGTTGAATTATGTAAGTAGCAAAATGACTATCTCAAGATGTTTGCTATCTTATTATTATTATTATTTTTATTATTATAATTATCGTATTATTATCCTATTATTATCTTGTTATTAGTATGTGATTCTATGCCCCAGACACGCACCTACACACACACGCACGCATAGGCCCCACATTCATATATGCGCATATACACAAACATACACTCATGCATAAACGCACTAACACTTACGCACATACGCACAACAGACGCATTGACGTAGGTTATATCTACATACTTACCGATACGCTCTCTCACACACACTATAACATATATATATATATATATATATATATATATATATATATATACGTATATATGTATATATATATATATAGGCTATATATATATATGTATATATATATAATCCATTTGCTATTTGTACATGTATTTCTACACTAGAGTAGAGTATGCACGTATAGGCCTATATAGACGTATATATATATATATATATATATATATATATATGCGTGTGTGTGTATATATATATATATATGTATATATATATATATATATAATCCATTTATTTTTTGTACATGTATTTCTAATACAGGACTGTAACTGTAATAATGCAGGACGCTAGAGTAGGATGTATTAATACAGGACGCTAGAGTAGGATGTATTAATACAGGACGCTAGAGTAGGATGTATTAATACATGACGCTGGAGTAGGATGTATTCATACAGGACGCTAGAATAGGATGTATTAATACAGGACGCTAGAGTTGGATGTATTCATACAGGACGCTAGAATAGGATGTATTAATACAGGACGCTGGAATAGGATGTATTCATACAGGACGCTAGAGTAGGATGTATTAATACAGGACGCTAGAGTAGGATGTATTAATGCAGGAGGCTAGAGTAGGATGTATTCATGCATGACGCTAGTGCATGTATATAAAGCGCTAGCTAGCAGCTAGAGCGAGATCATTCGGACTAGCAGCGAGAGAGAGAGGTCAGACGACGTAAGCATTCGCAGTCGAGGACAGTTACATAAAGAAAATAGTGTACAATTATCGGGTTATTTCCTGTTGCTGGAAGCATGTAACAGGAAAGCGATGGCTAATTGGGAGGCAGGTGCCTATAGCGATCAGACAGCGCTGGAGCTTTTAGGCACAACGTTCTTAGGCTAGGAGCTTTAATTACTACGCTCATCGTATTAGTAACTATAATTTAATATAGAGACTGTTAAAGTGTAGTTTAGAGTATGCATGTTGCTGAGATAAAATATGGACTAATAAAATAGAACATAGCAGGCGGTAAAAATTTTCAGGCGCCGTTAATTAACTCTGTTCGTCTCATTATCATTGCAATCTTAGCGGTCCTTCGTTTCGTCAGTGATTTGTTGTTCAGCCTGTCTGGCTGAACAACAAATCGATCCCGTGCCGGGCTCTACAGCTACGTTCCCAAGTCATCATCATAAGCGCCTACGGACGTTAAATACATATTCAACTTCTAGTACTAATGATCATCAGTATATTCCCACAGTTCACCAGTATTTCCACCGTAGTCTGAATAATATGTTATATATATACGGTATATATACTGTATATGTAATATTGTATTTACAGTATGTTTCTGGAGAGAGTTGGTACGGATACACAGTTGATAAATGTATTAAGAAATAGGAAGAAGAGTTGGATAGCACACATTCTAAATGGGGAAAGTCTAATAAAAGAGGTCATAGAAGGGAGAATGATAGGAAGTGGAGAATGGAAAGAAAGGCAGAATGGAGGCAGAGGCAGGCCGAGATTAGACATGGTATAGAAGATTTAAAGACCCACTCATATGTGAACATGAAGAGGGAAGCGGAAGGCAGAGAAGAGTGGAGGCGTTATAAACCTTCCAGTGGGCAGTGCAGTAAAAGAGACAGTATGCAGTGAATATATATATATATATATATATATATATATATATAAATGCATACAGAGTTATATACTGTATATATATATATATATATATATATATATATATATATGTATATACACTATATTACAGTATATATATATATATATACATGTATATATATATATACAGTATATATTTATCCAGTTACGTATCTAGGGGGCCGGGGCCCCCCTTAGGCCTGCCGATAAAAAATTGTAGACTATATTTTCATTGATTCTGTGGCAATTTGTATGTGTAAATATGTTTGTAAGGGCAGTGGTTAGGGGAGGGGGGGGGGGGGTATGAGAGGGAACTCAGTTCCACTATAGTTCGAATTCCTTCAAATGTGGGCCCCATATATTTGGTATACTAGGAGCCCTGTATAATGGATGGGGGCCCGAAAAATGTTGACCGTTTCACTAGCTCCCAATTGTCGCATTAACCACTGAGGCCGTAAGCGGAGAAAAGGGAGAGAGTAAAAATGTGAACTCTGTCTCGTAGTAGTGGTGCAAACAGCCATGGCTGGGAGGGGCCCCCTACCTCCAAAATCTTTTGCCATTCGTCCAGATCCGCGAGTTTCTTCGAAGGTGAAAAATTAACCTGCTTTTTTCCAAAACAAACGTAGGATTTTAGGTTTTCACCTGACTTTTGTACGGGTTTGATGGGGGAGAGGGGGTGGGGTAAGATACGGGAATGTACTCACTCTATGAGCCGAGCGCAGTAGTGTTAAATTCCCCCCCCCCCTCACAGCATTTTTTCTGGTTGCGTCATGTCACGAAGAAGGTGTATATATATATATATATATATATATATATATATTTGTAACATGTAGTATATCTATTTACTATTCTCTGAAATAACATATCCAAAGTACGACTTATGCTTTGTAGCATACATGTTACAAATATATATATATATATATATATATATATATATATATATATATATATATATATATGTAACATGTAGTATATCTACTTAGTATTCTCTGAAATAACATATCCAAAGTACGACTTATGCTTTGTAGCGAAGGTCTCAATAGCGAAGTGGTTAGAGGCGTCAGGTGACGTCATGAAATTTTAAATGACCGATTCTGAGGTGAATTAAACTCTCGTGGGTTCGATTCTTGGCTGCGCAGATCTGAGAGTAATAATATCTCGGGCATTCACAGGACCGATTCTGAGGTGAATTAAACTCTCGTGGGTTCGATTCTCGGCTGCGCAGATTATGCAGACTATCAATTATTTATTCAATTTTCCGCAGACTATGCGGAAAATTGAATAAATTAAATTACCTAACGGTTTAAAAATGCGGTACTTGATGTTATTGGTATCAGCACAGTTGATCATTTCACCATAAGATCTGTTATTTACGTCGCAGCCTGATTCCAGGCTCAGTATAGGCGTTCCTTTATAAGCAACCAGTTGATTCTAGCAAAACATTTTAGTTTTTAGAAAAAGAAATGTAACCATTCGCTAGAGAATTATTCTAGGACTTAATAGGTTTGCCATTGCTTTCCTTAGGTCTCGCGTAGTCATCTCATACAGCAATACATTAACGATTTTGTCTTTTTTCTGGATAACTTATGTGCAGATTAATTTCTGTCTCTTTGTTTCTGAGCTTCTGCCAAATAAAGGTTCTATACAGAATAGGAACTGATCTTAGTTATCTTCGCAAAAGGAAAACCCAGTCTCCCATAATGTTTATTCTAACGCACACATTACGCATATCAGAAGAAAATTATGAACATAAAATTTTGACGCAATACGTCTTGTTAAGTAGTTTGCCTTTGAAGTTCTGCTAGGAACCTGTAAAGCGGTCTCGAAGACCGGACACCGGCCATAACACCTCTCTAGAAATTGTCGGAGGTTATTAATAATAATAATAATAATATTATTATTATTTTATTATTATTATTATTAATATTAGTTCATAAGTTATTTTCATTCATCTTTTACAAGGCTAGTAATAAACGACAGCTTTCTTCCACTACCCGTTTTGTGGTTATAATCCATACTATTGGATACCAGCAGCAATTATCTAACAGCACCTAGAAATTATTTAATACAATTCAACTATTCAAGTATTCAACTATTTAAAACATTCTATTGGTGTAATATAAAGGGACATATTCCGTACCCACTAAAAGTTCTAATTGAGGAAATTGACGAGTGAGGAAACTGACGTTAACATTAGCTTTTTAAAAAAAATCAATAATGTGCTCAACGTTTCACTGAAATATTTTACAGTATACATATCCAGCAGGAGAAGGCAACGATGCCGTTGTTGTGAGAGACAACAGATTTATAGACTGCACCGGTGACGCCGTTATTTACTTTACTTGCCCTTATATCTCTGATACAATTCTTGTGTTTGAGAATCAATTTCAAAACAGCTCAGTTTCTTCTTCCGTGGTACGGTCGACATGTCCCGGTTTATTCTTGACGGAAAATTCTTTCCAGAATCCGCTCTCTACGTATGACTACTATGTAGCGTATAGCCATTCTGAACCCTCGTATGCACCACGCAACTATTGGAATGCTACAACCGTAAATGACGTTTCGTTTAGAATATTCGATAGTGTTGACGACGCTGAATATGCCACCGTTCAGTTCAAACCCTGGTATCTCGATAATAATCGTACTAAACTTTTTACCGAAGTTAGATCCTTTATTCGTGATGGAACTCAAGAAATAGGTGGCCAGCCGACTGGAGATGTTATGCTAAGAAACACCGGTGAACCCTATATAGTGGTCGATGATATCTTCATACCGTATGGATTGACATTGACGATAGAGGCTGGAGTTCTTCTTTTATTTAAACAAGGCGGAATTACTGTTAGAGGTATGTTCACTGAGTCTAAAACTGAAATTAGTTAAGCTTAGTCTTATACTATGATTACAATTAAGAGTATTAAGTAAATATATCTTATTAGGTTATTTCAGAGAAAATACTAGAAAAATTATTACACATTTATAGGGACGTCTTCCTGACATAATTCTTTGATGGGGAAACGGACGTTAAACTTTTACTATTATTAGTATTATTATTATTATTATTATTATTATTATTATTTATATCTAATATGCTAAGCATATCTCTTTGTGATTAAATTACCTTCAAATGTTCATAACAGTATAATTATATAAATCATCGATTAGGATTTAACGTCCAATCTGCTCTGGATCTTAACCTATGGGCAGAATGCATACTATGTCCAACACACATTTCATTAATGTTGGACGAGCTTAGACCAATGTATGCCAAAATACACAGTGGCAGATGTGTCTTTGGCTTGCTGATCAAGAGAAAATAATCTATATGGAATCTCTCTATTAGTTCTTCCAAAACCAACTGCTTCAGTTACTGCTAATCTATAGAAATGCAGCAATATGAATGTACTATACATTTCAGGTCCCCACAGCACATACATCGCTACAGATCATATCATCCAAATCAATCTACAATAGACACATCTTGAAGAGAAGTAGGGTCCTAAACTATGCCAGTACGGTAATCTAAAGATGGTCAGGATAGAAAGAGTATGTCTACGGTTAAGAGAGTATGTCTTAAGCTTGCATGAGAATATTGAAAGAGCGAAGATCAGTAGGTAAAGAAGTATGAGTGCTTTTCTACGAGCTGTTGTTATTTTTCAAAACGAATGGAAAAATATGGGATTGACTGATCTCATTGGAGAAGTCAATGAATATTTCGACCCATGTTAAACTGGGATTAAATGGAAGAGGATGATGATGATGATAATGATGATGTTGTTGTTGTTATTTTACTCCATAGGCCAACTACTTGCACTGGGCACAGTGGATGAGCGAGTGATCATGAAGCCAATGGACAGCCAGTCAGTGCTAAAAGGAATCGTCTTTGAACAGCCGATATCAGGTATTTATTTCATTTATTTCATTTATATACGCATATCACAATAGGCATACACAATAAACAGTTAGAACGCATGAATGGAGATAAAGGCCCACAAGTGGCACTTACATATTCCGAATTTAAATAAAATTTAAAAAATACAAAAATTTCCATTAATTATTAATTAGGTTCAATACTATCCTTAGTGTAGGCCATAATTATCTACCAAGATAAATTTAGCGGAAAAACGCTAAGATTATATAAAACGATTATAGATTATAGATTATTTAAATTGTATAAAAGGTAAAACTCTAAGATTATATAAGAATGTCTAATAGTATTTAATTTATATTTTAATAACTTTGGATGAATAGTTGCTTTAATTAAAGTGTGCATGGCTTATAAAATTTTGCATCATTGTAATTAATATAAATTTATACTGATAGAATCACGTAATAGCCGAAATTTTCAGAAATCCAAGGAAAGATAAGAAACCATGGAAAAGGTGCTGTTCTTGAAATAAATATACATGTAGAATGTGATGCAATGATTTCTTGCTGGTTATAACTCAAGTCATTTTGTAGGTGAACATAGTAAACAATGAATGCTTGTACAGTGTATGTGAAGTATTGTAAACAATGAATGCCTGTACAGTGTATGTTAAGTATTGTAAACAATGAATATTCTTTGTTCAGTGTTACATGTATAAACATTGACTGTTTTTATGTTCCGCATAGTCAACCAAAAATATTTACATGTACAGTATAGTAATTGTTATCTATGATAATGTAAATTTGGTCAACTTTTTGACTTTTCGATTATTCAACTTGTCTATTTTTCGATCATAGTTGCTTAGTTTATTGCTGCACGTGCTTCAGTTTATCCTGTCAGTTTCTGTATGAATGCAAGTGTTTTGCATGAGTAATCCTGTCAGTTTTGTATCTGACGAATAAAGGGATTCGCATAGCAAACAATGTATGAGATATATTATGTTTTCTATTCTCTGACAGTCTTCTATTAGAACAAAAGGTACATGCTCATCGTTTTCTGTATCGATCAAATTATACTTCAGGTAACCTCTAAATTTCCATAGATTCTTAATGTCATGTTCGATGGCCATTCTTATGTAACTTTCGTTGAACTTTTTCAACGACGCAGAGGAGGTTCGTGAGAACGCAGGAGGATGGTGGGAGGTGGAGTGGAATGATCAGTGGTTTCCGGTCTGCAATACTTACTACGACGCCGGTAGTTTGAAAATAGCTGCTAAACTGTTGTGCAGAACTGCTGGGTACCCTGACGGGGAAATAGTCTACGGCAACTTTGATTGGTAATTGGAACTAGTTATGTAAAAGAATCTGTAAAAAAATCTGGCTTTTAAAATAATTAAACTTTCTGCCAACAAAAAATGAATTGAATCACCTGTGAATAGACAAAAAACTGGTAAAGCTATTGTAAACGTAAGTTGCCTCACTCGAAAGCGATGTCAGTGATGGGCGCTCAGGATGTGAACCCCACACATACTGATCTGCGGTCAAATTTCTTACCGACATCGCCACTGGCTCCAGCCAAGGCAGGTAAGTAGGTATATTAAGCAATTGGTGTGTAGTTAACAAGTATACAGGTAACAGGAAATGACTAGTATATTGGGTATATGGCTAATCATTTGCATATAATAATTAATAAATTCATTTTATAATAATTTTATTATTTATGTAATAATCATTTTATAATCTATTATCTAAAGAAAAAAGAGGAAACAGTCCTGGACTCAGAGATTTTAGCTTTATAAAATCCCTTGCACACTTTTAATTTACAATTATAAAAACAATTGTATTATACAAATTGTATTTAATGAATTTTTTTGTATTTTTTTGTATTCTTTTAGCGAAAGTTTCCAGACAACCACTTCACCGGATCTGGACTCGACACTTCTGCGTGGACGTCGTTTCATCGACAAAGTCCACGTAAGAAGTCGAAGAGACGCTCATGCTGGTGAGGCACCGTATGGATGCAACAGTTCCGTCACTCGCGTTGGAGTGTTTTGCTCTGGGTTAGATAATTATGTGACTCCATGTTACAGGAGATCTTGCCGCAGTGATGAAAAGCTTCTTAATCTTACATGTGTAACGAGTCAGTCACCTCAGGGTAAGTGTTGCATTTATTTATATATGAAGCTGATGTTAGCTTCATGTTCTGATTTTGCTAACTTTTGAATCTGTTAATTCCAATCTTTGTAGATGTAAAGCCGCTGTGATTTAGGAACTGTTTATTTGTGTTGAACTATCTAGCTCACTTCATGTCTTTTATTGCTTGTGTTGCTTCAGACAAGGTATACAGAATCTCTTCAAGTTCTGGGCAGCATATATCTCTAATTGGCTACAATAAGTTGAATTTGGTTTCTGCTGATGATAATGCGGAAGAATTTCTACTGATAAGTCGATGTTTAGGGAATTCAACAGCAAAAGACTGTGTATCAATAATGTCGACCACCAGGCCTGGCTGGTACGTTAGAGCTTTGCAGGGAGAAATCGTGATTCAACCCAAGATTAATCCGACTAATCCAGACACTTTTGATCAAGATGCTTCTTTCTATATTCGAGAAGGTCAATTCAGAACAGGCTTCTCTGCTTTTGAATTATTCGGCCAGTCAAAACATTTCATTTTAGTACAGAACGGAACTCTGAAGGCTTCACTAGTTGACGAAACTGTGCCAGTACTGTACGATGCTGCTAGTTTTTCTCTGATCAAACCTCCATCAGGAACTAGAAAAAGAAGAGATACAACTGGTAAGTGATCTGCAACCAGCTAGTGTACTCACAGTTCTACGTATTATTTATCAAATATGATGACATATCACGTTAAACTCCGAATAGTTCGAAATATGTGCGTTAACCTTAGACGCGATTTTCAGATAATTTCTGTTCCACTTATTACAAATCGTAATTTGTTGGAAATTGGTATATTCAAGTTATCGGACTGGTTATTTGGAAAATGGACTAATTTGCCTAATGGTTTAAACATGTGGTAAAGTAAAACAAAGTAAACACGCATTATTTTGAAATGATCAAATATGTTGATATCTATCACTTTTAATACCACATGTTTAAACCGTTTGGCAATTTAGTCCATTTTCCGTGTAACCAGTCCAGTGAATGTCCGAGATTTTACTCTCAGATCATCACGGCTGGGATTCGAACTCACAATAGTTCAATTCACTTCAGGATATGTTACTTAAAAGTTCATGACATTACCACTATCCTATTAAGACATTAAAAAATATTAATATGGTAAGTGATAGACATCAACATGATTAATCGTTTCTCTGTAATGAGGAATTTTATTACATATAATTATTATTGTGCGACTGAATTTTATTAGTGAATAAAGCTCAGTAATATCGACTATATACTATATTGTAACGAACATTTTGACCAGACTCTGCATATGGCTTGTGTTCAGTGAATATTCTAAGCTCTACTTAATACGAGACAACTTTTGATGTATGCATGAGTACTGAAGTTCTATTAAGTAGTTGACCATAGAAATAAAGATTAATTTATGCCTACTTCTTGCTTACTATATTATATCAGAGGTTCTTGTGTTGTACTATCTGTGTTAAACTGAATACCTTTTAATTGGCACTTCTTTGCAAAGAAATAAAATTACTAATAATTCTGTTAATTTTCAGAATATTGCCCTTTCACTTTCTCGATCTATAAAACAATAAAATAATATGAATAAACCAAATATCATCTTAAGTCAGTTAAACTTAAAGTACTAATTTTCATAGTCTAAACTCTAAACTAAACTAAATTCTTAAATCTACAATTACTACTATGCAATACTTTATTGTTTACGGGGGACTGGACTACGCATCTATCGCTACACAATGCAAATAGACTCCAGGCTGCGTATGAAAGGCATGCACATCTGTACATGGACTACAATGGACTAAGTCCATGCAAGTTCCATTGTTTATACCGCATCCATTGCTGTGATAGATATATAGCTTAATAGGTCCACTCGCATACAGTCTTGGAATATTACTTACACTTGTGTGTTCCGTTTAAACCACACTGGAAACGTAGCTTTAACAATAGCAACTTACCCTTAACATTCTACTAATTGCAATTGTAATATTCTCAATTTAAATAGAAATACAATTAATGTAACAATATTATCATAATAAGCTAAAATATTTCTATATTTATTAAATTTTTTAAAATATTTACGCTTTAGTAAAACGCCTTTTACTGGGTATATTTATTTACATCGCAGAAAACCAAATCTCTTCGGTCAGGTCTATTTTAAGATATGTCGATATTTTGTCGCCTTCAACCGGTATAAACATCAGTGGAAGAATCCCAACGCTGGAGTATGTCCATGTGGACAGGAGTGGGAGACATGGGATATATCTTGGTTATTATTTACCAGGAAACCTAAGTCTAATTGGATGCAACATATCCTCGAGCACTGAAAGTGGAGTGCACATCCAAGTTTCGAGTAGCAAGCCCGGGTCAACTATAGAATTTATTGACACTACAGTGGTTGGCAGCGGCAGTATTGGCGTTTATCTGCTAGTTACTGCAAATGTAACATTTAGAAACTGCACAATTGGTAATAACTATCATCCTGGAGTTTACTTGAGCGCTGATTATCTTCCTATCATAGCTTCATTTTTCAACTGTGATTTCTACAACAATTCCTACGCTGACTACTATAACTCATATAAAGGGATAGGCCATCTAGCCTGCTTGGATAAGCTAACCTGTGTGATAGAAAACTGTTTTTTCAGAGACTGCGTCGATTCAGCACTGTATCTCAACTACAAATCAATTGTCCGTAACAACACAATAACGAGAATAACGCCCAGGCGTGGCACAGTTGTTGACTCTGTGAATATCGTGGATATGGTGGTATGAGTACCTTTCTGTTCATTAGTATATGAGCGTAAGTGCTTAAAGCCTATGTCAACGTCAGTTTAATTTCTCTAGAGCGATATCAGTGACAGACGAGTCACTGATTTGAACCCCGCACATACTGCACCGCAGTCGAGTGTCTTACCGACATCACCACTGGCTCAAGCCAATAAGTACACTACGTCAGTGTATAAGTACACTGACGTAGCCAATATTTTGGCTACGCTATATCCAATAAAACAACTTTTGAGGAGTAAATACATGAGAATACATGTATGTTGATAAACTGTGGTGCGATAGATAATAATTATAATTAATAATAATGGAGATTAAATTGACGTTGCTACAGATCCTGCTAATAAAACACCTGATACCATCGTAAGCCAAATTGTATCCTAATTTTACTGGCAATAAAGGATAGTAATTCGGGTAATAAGTCAAAAATAAATACATGTACTTCTGCTATGAAGATTTGTAATGATTAGCATCAAACTCCAGTGCATTCCAGCGTTTTAAAACTTGTTATTTAGTTAACATTAGTCAATTATTACAATCTTAAAGCTAAAGAAGTATTTAAGCTAAATTTTGAAATTAATTTCAATAAGTTACTAAAAACTGAACAGTGGTGCTTGTTTAATATTTTTCCGTATAGTTTAAGTAACAATGACATCCTGTTCTGTTTGTCTTCGTGTTTATATGCTTGATCTCTTGCTTTACTAATTATCCTTAATTTTATGCTGTTTCGTGTGCTTCTTCCATCCACAATTACAAAGTCTTATTTTGTATCATATAAGCTCCTGTTACTATGAATAATGTCATTGGGAATTTCATAATAACTTCATGCGCCTGATTATGTAGAGTCTGCAAGAGACGTCCCTGACATTGCCTTATGGCGAGGAACCGGACGTTAAATCCACATTGATCGATGGATTGGTTGATTGATAGACCGATAGCGTTTTACCTTTTCGATATCTCGTAGAGTTTTTGAAGTTAGGATATTTCATTGTATTTTTTATCCATTTTGCTCTTCGGTAAGATTAGGGTCGCATGCATAGTGCTCGATGTTGTCATTGAATGTAGCACTCAAATATTGTTCTTCCCAAGTGTCATAGTGGTACTAAAACGGTAGTAATAATTGGCTGAGGCTGCTCATTTTATAGAAAAATTGTAGAATTTTGTTAGTACAAGATTTTGTTTTATCCAGTTCTCAGATAATCTGTTGATCAACAACAACGCTACTTGCATTTTGAAAGTCTCAAACTCCAGCTATCTCTCAGATGATTTCAGTGTCAGCATAACTAGAAACCTATTTCTGAATAACACCGCCACGACCTCTACATCTGCAACTCTCATCCTACAAGGCTTCACTAAGGCTTATATCGTCACCCACAACGATTTAATCAATCCCTCATTCGCTGCAGAACTGGAGCTACAGATACCAAGAAGTCCAGAATTTCTCAACGCTTCTTATAACTACTGGGCTAGATATAACTACTCGTCAGTTCTCGGCAGGTTAGTTATATCTTATTAAATAACCTCTAACGATTTTCTAGGTTATCTGTTTGGAAAGTATACATTTGAATAGAACGTATGTTTTGTAATAAAAATATAGTATAAATACGAGTTAACGTGAGTTTCATTGTTTCTAACATTTTGCTGTCAGTAAGAACACTGAATTTGAACCCTGCGCTTACTGGTCTTCTATCAGACAATTTGACAACATTCTACCTGCTCAGCCTACCAACAATTCAACAATTTCTTTAAATTTTCAATTATGCACTGTGTTTTTATAACTGATATCCCGAATTTTTTTTACAATAAAGTCGTACGGAGTTGACCGATGTTCTTGAAATTCACAGTACTTGACCAGCAGCCCATTATACCACAAAAAGTGAAATTTCGTTTGAATATCTTTAATAACGTGAAAGTTATAGTTTTGTGAATAGGAGTGGGGTCAGAGAAGAAATTTCCAATACGGGATTACGGGCGTGTTACATGCAGCGTAAAGTTAACTCTATTAAAATAATGGCTAACACGTTATATAAAATTTCTGCTAATGTTATTTTGAAGAGAAATCATTTCTTTTCAAAACGACGTAAAATACGTGCTGATATGTTCTTAATTGCCAAGTTATTGAACTTTTAATGCATGCATTCGGTCAATAGGCCTACGTGCGCTAGGCGAGAGCGCAGCTACTGCAGCCGCTTCCTCTAACGCCACAATTAAGATTCGTTAATGCTCTTCATGCAACGCATGCATTAAAAGTTCAATAACTTTGTCAATTAAGAACATATCAGCACGTATTTTACGTCGTTTTGTAAAGAAGTGATTGCTCTTCAAAATAGCATTAGCTGAAATTTTATATTACGTGTTAGCCATTATTTTTATAGACTTAACTTTACGCTGCATGTAACACGCCCGTAATCCTGTACTGGAAATTTCATATCTGACCCCACTCCTATTCGCAAAACTATAACTTTCACGTTATTAAAGATATTCAAACGAAATTTCTCTATGTTTGGTATAATTGGCCGCTGGTCAAGTACGATGAATTTTAAGAACACCGGTCAACTCCTTACGACTTTATTGTCAAAATAATGTGGGGTATCAGTTATAAAAAACACAGTGTACAATCATGTAGGTTTTTTGGAAGTTATTTGCTTAGTTATATATTAGCATTCTTTGAAATGAGATCAAATTGTCTACATGTAGACTGCTAGTTAAGCTTAGTTAGCTCGTAAATTTCTTTTTCGCCTTTTAAATATTAATAAATTAGCTGAATTATAAAGCATTTCAATACACAAAATTAGTATTCGTATTTAATACTGTGCAATACTTGTATGTGATATGAACCCGAAGACGCAAAAGCATAAATTCATACCAAAATTCAAATCAAAATTGTTTAATTTCTGAAAATAATTGAGAAATCAATTCGTCAAATCTAATCCACGCTTTAATCTCGTCCAGTGTCAAGAGAAGAAATAATACCTTAATTATTTTTCTATTATTGGGCTTAATACTTGTCGAAATTGTAGTTAATATTTAGCTGATTTCTACTGTCTACGGTCTCTACTATTGGTCTTCATTGACACCTTTTCTGTTCTCCAAAATAAAGTCGGCCATTTTGATATCATCTTTTCTTAATTAAGAATTTTTCAACTGCAATTCATGTCAACGAAAACCATTCTCGCTCTATGACGTTTTAAAAAAATTTCCACTTTGATATAGTAAAACGGCTAATGTTAACGTCAGTTTCCTCACTCGAAAGCGATGTCAGTGACGGGCGAGCCCAGGATTTGAACCCCGCACATACTGATCCGCGGTCGAATATCTTACCGACATAGCTACTGACTCCAGTCAGTAGCGATGTGCAAGTCCTCAGTTTTTGTATGGATTTTTTGTTATATTTTACGACGAATTTAGAATAAATTGTTTCTACAACAACATGAAATTATCTGCTGTCGACGCCTTTCCCGCTCTATTAAGCTCACAAAGCAATGGAGAACTACTTGAGAGACCTTCAAATAATGAGAACTTCTTTCAGGACGGTATGGGAGGGGAGTTATTATTAACAGAGACCTTGTCGAGACGTAACGACCCCTATACGATTACAAGGAGCATATTTATTGGGTAAGGTATCCTTTGTGAAAGTTGCGCAGTCCTAGATGCATTGAAAAGTTTCAATAGTTGTTTTACAATGATATGACTATCATAAGTACTGTTTTGAAGCTTGTTTTGAGAAAGATATACCGTTATATTGTTTATTCTGATATTATAGTAGAAAAATTTTAATTGCAATAATCCTTAGCTAAACTATAATAATAATTGTAGGAATATTTTTATAGTCTAAAATAAAAATGTAACAAGAATTGCATTCGACGGGGCATGCAATTAAAATATTTAACTTTTTTAAATGGATTGAACATTTACGACCCGTGCATCGTATACATGTACATTATAGTAGTTTCCCCGTGCTGTGTCCGGGGCATTGAATAATTGACTAACTGTTAATTGCACTTGTCGTAAGAGGCGACTAATACAGAACTAGAGAATGTAGTGAGAAGCCGCATAATTTTTCCAAGTTATTATTTTCATTAGGTGAGGATACATCGATTCTTTTGTGAATGGATTAAGCTTTTGATCTATGGCGTGTTCTTTATGGAGCGCGAAAGCGACCAGTGAATGTATTACAATGTACCCTATAATATGCAGCAAGGACCTACCAATTGACAGAACATTAGATTTATAGAGTGATAGAAAAAGAGAGAGTGAGAGAGGTAGAAAGGGAGAGAGAGTTTATGGCAATTTTTGACTTATGTAGGCCTAATTAAAAAAATTACGATCATACGAAATTTTTTAAAATATTTATTCTATTCGTTCCTTGATGTTCCTTGACGTTCGGGATGTTTGTTTTTTAACATCCTCTATTACTTAGTATTATGTTCGTTAATATATTGAATTTAGGTAATTTATTCAATTTCAGAAACAACGCAACTCTAATCTTAGAGAAGGGTGTAACCCTGCAGTTCCAACCAAACACTGGAATTTACGTCGTGGGTTAGACGCTTCTTGTTCCATACTATATTAAATGGGAAGGCCTATGATATCAACTATTATATTCGAAATTTCATACAACTAATGAATGACGTTTAACAGCTTAACATATACAGGGTGAATAAAAAAATATTACAGCTGCAAAAAGTTTGAATATCTCAGGCTATTGTTAATATATTCAAATCAAACTTTTACAAATTAATAAAAGATTAATTTTTGATAGGGTGGCCAATTTTCATCTATTTCAATTTATAGATTGGCCAGTTATACAAGTTTCAGCAGAGCAACCCCCATTTTTACCAAAGAATGGCGTTTGCTACAACGGTAAGGGCGGATTGCACTTCATTGATGAGAAAGTAAAGGTGAACTCTCAGTATTACGTCAACACTTTGCTTCCGGAGCCGTTTGATGATTGCTATGCTTTTCTACCAAATGGTTTCATCTTTCAGCAGAATGGTGCGTCGGCTCATGCATCTCGTCATGCACAGGAATGGATCAGCGAGAGAAACCCGGATTTCATCATGAAGAATGAATGGCCTCCAAACTCTCCCAATCTAAATCCTCTGGATTACTATATCTGGGGAACCATGCTGCATCTCTATCAGAAACACCAGCCGAAGCCTAAAAACAAAACAGAACTGCAGGAAGTGCTAAAATCAATCTGGGAGAGAGTGCCCCATGCTGGAATCAATAAGCCTGTCCTAGCGCTCCGAAAGCGACTGCAGTCCTGCGTAGCAGCGGGAGGAAAGCATATCGAATAGTCAGTAATGCTAGCAGATACAACTGGTTATTTCTGAACCACCACAACGACCCTTTCCAGAGTCAAATTAAGAATAAATTAAAATATTAATTTACAGTACATTAAAAGATGGAGGGTTGCTCTGCTGAAACTTGCATAACTGGCCTATCTATGTACCAAAATGGATGGAAATTAGCCACCTCATCAGAAATTAGTCCTTTGGTAATTAGTAAAGTTTTATTGGAAAATATTAACAATAGCCTGAGATATTCAAACTTTTAGCAGGTGTAATCCTTTTTTTACTCACCCTGTACACTCTTAAGCAATATAACATTTAATTGTACAAAAGGAATGTTGAAAAACAGTAACAAAGTAAAAGTAAACACGCATTATAGTGAAGTGATCAACTATGTCGATATCTATCACTTTTAATAGCACATATTTAAACCGTTAGGCAATATAGTCCATTTTCCGTATATCCAGTCCAGTGAATGTCCGAGATTTTACTCTTAGATCCGCACTGCTGGGATTCGAACCCACGAGAGTTCAATTCACCTCAGGATCTGTCATTTAAAACTGCCTGACGCTACCCCTATGCTATTGAGACATTCTAAGCGCATTTTACTATGTGTATTCTGCAGGAGGCTTAATTGTGGGAGGCACGGTAGAGGAACCCGTGAAGCTAATGAATGCTGTGAACAATTCAACCTGGTACGGGGTGGATATTGCCAAAGAGTCAACAACTAATGTTTCAAGTTAGACAATTATTCTAACAACTCCTTTAAATATTTTCAAAAACCAATAGTAAACTCATTTTGTTCCAAAGATAGTCTTTTCAATTTGTGAGTGTCTTATGATAGAGTTGTGGATAAGTTTAACGTCAGTCTCTGGAGGTGTAGATGATGATTAGGGAAGGCTAGCTGATGATATTAGGTACTTGATCTGGTCTAGTTGAAGTCAGAGAGGCTGCTGACAATGTGAGAGACTGAGAAGAACACCCTTGAGTAGAGAATTGATTTAGTATCTTATTTTTCTTTTCTTTTATTACCGTATTATAAAGCGTAAGGTATTAATTTATATGACGACAGGCTTAGAAAGTAAAACTGGGTGCCACCCATCAACTACACGCGCCAGTGTTAACACTTGTTAACCTTTTCATTAATGAATAGAAGCACCAGAATTTGGTGCTATCCAAATTGGTTTCGTACGGGTCATGATAGATGCAGAGAAAGTGAATTTCTCTGGGATATTCCTGACTTGCCACTTTGGCTCTGCGGCCAATCTCAAACCAAGAAACATATCGTTAAGGAGCGCCATCTAACCTGTTTGCCGGGTGATCTGTCAACGTTAAGCTGTCTTACAAGTAAAGCAGTTATCTGGATTAATGTGTACGATAACTAACTAAATAAATAAGTAGGATCTCCGTATTGTCTCAATCTCTCTCGGTTGCAGGATCTCACTCGTCTCAGAAACGTTATGTTACTACTTAATTATACTGGACAATTTTTTACTAAATTAAATGATAATTTCTAGCGCTTTTGTATGTATTACTACAGGAATACTTGAGATATGGAATCTTCACATGGCAGAAACCACTAATGGTCTTATAGTTCAGGCAGAAGGGACAGATTTCTACGGTCTGTCATTACACGGCCGTCAAACAACGTTCTATGCTCGGGCTCATAACATCAACGTTATTAAAAGCCAGTTTTCAGCGATTGATAAAGCAATTGTTTCATCAGAAAGGATTTTTAATTTATCTATCAGCGATAGTGAATTTATCGACAATATAAACGGGTTGTATTTGACATACCATTATTCATTGCAAGTAATGAATTGTAAGTTTACGAGGCATTCAGGATCTGCAATATATGTTGAAGCGACTTACATAAGCGATTTTCATAGATATTTCGGCCCTTACAATATCACCATTGAAAACAACGAATTTTCAGAAAATAATGTCGCTGTATATCTACTTATGGAGATTTATACGATAGTTGAATTAAAGAGAAATATCATTTCGAATGGATTAATATCTAATGATGAGATGGCTTCAGGAATTGACGTTGTACCGAGAACAAATTATAGAATTGCAATAATTGAAAATAATTTTATTAATCTGCCACGTTGCGGCATACGAATGATTACAAGTAATGGCTATTCTAGATATTCATATAATGAGATTGTTACCATAGACAGTAACTTTATCAAGAATATTTCAAATACCGCAATTGTACTCTACTATTTCGGTTACATAGACACGACGATAAGAAATAACACATTTTCCTTGAATAAATCGCCGGGCCCTTCTGCACTATATCTTAATTTCTCGCAACCTGGCTACAGCGAGTTCACAGGATCCCTGAATATTCAATTCAACAAGTTCATTGAAAATCAAGGTAGTTTCGTTGTGGGACTGAATGATCATGCTGATTCATTTAACCCAAACACTGCTACCAATTTCATTAACTTCACTGCCAATATATTCTCAAACAACCGCGCCTTGGATGCAGCTTTGTACGCTGGCTATCATCTAATCAACGTCAACTACAATATATTCTCTAACCCAGCGATGAAATATGATCTGCGAGTGGGTTTCGACTCTCAATACCAACAAAACGGTTCTTACAACTGGTGGGGATCGACGAATAAAACTGAAATTGAAGCCAGAATTTATGACAAGCTGGATAATAATAGTTTTGGGACTGTTATTTTTGAGCCATATTTAAATCAGTCAGAGTTCAGCTGCACCTCTGTATCGAACTGTTCTAGCCACGGTACATGTGTACTGCCAGACAAGTGCGAGTGCACTAGCGGCTACACAGGTCAGGATTGTTCTCAGTACACGTGCACTCAGGTCTACGACTGTCTGGACAGGGGTACGTGTGTTGGACCAAATATTTGTGAGTGCGAGGAGGGATGGCTCGCTCCTGATTGTTCCCGGGCTTCCTGCTACCTGAGAAATAACTGCAGTGGTAGAGGAATATGCACAGCTCCTAATGTGTAAGTTGATGACAACAATTTTACTATAGAAAGCTTAGCATTCTATATGTTGCAATTATATTAATTGAATTAAAATATTTAAATGAAATAAACATTTAAATAATGTGCGTGTATCTAATCTATTTAAGGTAATAAAGAGTCGCTGCAATAGCATTTTAAATAAATTACAGAAGTGTAGACCTACAAATATATATATGAATATACACATAATGAAAATTATTCCTTAGTCAGTTGCGAAATCATCATGTTGTATATTTGCTAGATTGGTCGCATTTATATCAAGCATTCAGCACTTGAATGTCGTCTTGATTTTTCATGTATATTTCAGTAATTTCTTATGTTGCCCTTCATTGCGCAGATGTCACTGTTCTGAACGTTTCAAAGGTGAAGATTGTTCGCAGTGTAGCGAAGGTTACTGGGGGCCAGCCTGTTCTATCTGCCCTCTTTGTGTGCATGGTACTTGTAACTACAGTACCGGTATGTGTGCGATATGATATCGATATTTCCAATATCATTTTCACTTTAAACTTTGACTTCAATTTCAATTAAAGTAGCATATATTGGCCTACCTTTTTCAGCTGAATTATATTTAGTAATACTATGTAACTGTTAAAGTTTTTCGGAACCAACTTGGGATCTTAAAGTTCACATGCCTACAATAATTGTAAATTTAGACAGCTTATTATTTTGAGAGTTATCAAGAAACATCTTCTACCTATGTTGTATTTAGTAGAAGATATCTTATGGTATTTCATTTTTCTTATGTTTTTAATTATTATTTTTAACAACGAAAATTTTTATAGCAGTGTCATGGCCGAACTCGGTCTTCAAGACTACTTTACAGAAAGAGTTCAATAGTGTTAATAAGCAAAATTATAATTACATTTAAATTAATATCTAAACTAGTAAAAAAGTCTACATATGAGTGGAACTTCATACTCTCCGGCAACACTCATTCCTGTCTTCATTTACAAAATACTTACAGTAATGAATGTTTTGACACCACGACGGAAAGTTAGATGTCACTCATGTGTCAGACTATTAGGTGTCAAATCATGTTGCTTCAGGTAAGTGCCTGTGTAGCGGAGAGAACTGGTCAGGTGATTTGTGCGACACTTGTGCCAGGGATTTCTTCGGACCCACCTGCCTGCCTCTAGTGAACGTTGCTGGAATTAGTCCTTCCAGTGGTCCCGATGTAGGCGGAACTGAGTTAGCATTCTATGGAAGTAACTTTCCGAATGTTTCCACATACCGTTGCAGGTAGTAATTTGTACGCATGCTATTCTAATTTTTATAAATTGTTTTCAGAATATACAGTAAAAAGTGAATTTTTCGAAGACTTTTATTGTATACTGACAGAGCTGTTGTAATAATCAATAATAATTTAGCCCAAGTCTTTACAATAAAGCTTGATAATTTGCAAACAAAGCACGTAATGTAGTCAAACAATAGCAAACACTGTCATAATAGCCAGGAATTGGATTTCCGCTATCATTTAATGAACGATATCTAGTCACTTAGGCCTGCATAATTTTTTTCACAAATGATTGATTTGTATATTAATTAATTCCATGAAAGTGATAGGCTTAATAAAATTTTTACGATCTTAAATGAATATGCCAGTTGAACATGATTTCAGATTTGGTAGTGAGATTGTAACAGCTAGATTCGTATCGCCGTCCAGAATTGTCTGCAGTTCGCCTAAGCATACACCAGGAGAGGTGCAAGTTGATCTCTTCATATACCCCGAACAAGGATTTCCGTATAACAAGGTTGAATCATTGGGTGCACGCATTTTTTCCAGTATTTTTTATTAAATTAATTACTAAATTTTGTTACTATTAGTAACTAAATAATCTAATCACTAATACAACACTAGTTTTGTTGAATGGTTCTTACGCGCTATACAATTTGAATATTACTATTAAGTCATCTTGCGCCACCAGATCACAGTCCTTTTCTGTCAGTCGTTCATGCTGACATAACTCATCCATGTTACTATATTCTCTCTTAGTGCACTGCCTCCTGGCAGGTCCATGGTGTATAACTTCTCCACTCTTCTCTGTCTTCCGCTTTCCTCTTCATGTCCACATATGAGTGGATCTTTAAATCATCTAATATAATATACCTGAACTCGGCCTGCCCCTGCCTCTTTTTCCTCCCATTCTACCTTCAATGACCTCTTTTAATAGACTCTCCCCCCTTAGAATGTGTCCTATCCAACTCTTCTTCCTATTTCTTAATACATTTATCAGCTGTCTATCAGTGCCAACCCCCTCCATTTACTATATCAAGGGTCAATCGTTGAGAACAGGAGGCTCTAGTCCTATTTTTCAGCCTCACTATGGGCCTTCCAGCGCCTCACTTCACTTTCAGCATTCGCAACATGATTTCCTCTTCCAGATTATTACTCTAATTAGTGAGTCTAAAGAACGTTCTCTCAATTGGTTCCTGGTATTGCATCATTTGACTCTTTTGTCCATATCTGCTTGCACTATAGAAAATTTAATATGGACCAAATGAAGTTAATATACTTTTATAGAATCCAGAGGAGTTCATAGGCTTTATGTACGAAAATATGTGCCTAATGTATTCTCTCTCTCCTAGTGCACTGCCTGCTGGCAGGTCCATGGTACATAACGCCTCCACTCTTCTCTGTCTTCCGCCTTCCTCCTCATTTCTACATATGAGTGGGTCTTTAAATCATCTAACATACCTAATCTCGGCCTGCCTCTGCCTCTTTTTCCTTCCCTTCTACCTTCTATGACCTCTTTTAATAGACCTCCCCCCCTTAGAATGTGTCCTATCCATTTTATTATTTATTTATAATAATATGTGTTCAATATAAAACACGACGAAAACGTAAGCCAGATACTACTCAATTTGGCCTCCATATATATATGTATCATAATATTATACGGGAATACCGAATGAAGCCCATTCCAACAGTGTATTTTCTAATGTCATTTCGTTTTTAAAATTGAAAGCGACTTTCGATTCTGTGCAAAAATCCTTTTTGGTTGCGGAGAATGAAACGGAATATCAATTCATGCTTTAGACTATTTCATGCTACAATCTTTTATTTCAGTTCACCTATACATATTACGCCGCTTGCCCTGTTGGCGCATGTGGCAGCAAATACTCTCCACCCAGGGGTTACTGCTCGTTCGGATCCTGTCTATGTAACGGTCCGTGGCTGGGAGACGACTGCAGCGTCACAGGACTTCCGCCCGCTATCAGACAACAGAGCGCAGTGGAGCTAGTGGAGGGACAAGAGCTCGATGTCAGCCTGAACATAACACAGGTTTAGTTGATCTTCCATTTGATTATAATTTCCACTTCTGAGTTTTTAGGAGTAAAGTTTTTAGAAAATATGTGTGAATATATTAAGTGGTTGAAGAGATATTAATGAATCACTATAGTGAATTAAAAGTTATTGTTCTTCTTCAAAACCGTAAAAACTTGATTATTGCTGATTTGGTTTTTAAATATTAGTACTACAGTAGCTTTCTTAATTTATTTGTTCATTTATAATAATAATAATAATAATAATAAAGGTTTAACGTCCGTTTCCTCATCCAGGGATGATGTCAGGGACGTCCCCAACAGCACACATCACTACAGATCAATTCACCCAGACCAATCACATCACATCAAACATTAAAACCTAAGCAGAGCAAACAGAAAAAGGAAATATAGAAAAGATTGTGTGACCGGAAAATACAGGTCATAGATGCGTTTATATTCCGTGGTTCATTACAAGTAGAAAATTAAAAGAAAGAGCATAATTAAGAGAATTTGAGTACAAGAGGGATAATAAGCACAGAAATGGATAAACTAAATTCACTACATAGGCTAAAATGCTTCCGCATTAAGTATCTTAAGTCTATCAGAATAATTAGACCTACGATCACTCAGTCCTAAAAGACGTTTAGTAAATTTCTTTTGAACAGAATCAATAAGTTCAATATTATATTTACGACAAGGAGAATATAAATTAGGACATTCCGTATCGGATGAACAAAGACTGTAAATGTTTAAGAAATAACATTTTATACTCATGTACTAAAGGAAACTATTGATTATTATAGACATCATGGAAGTCACATCTTTACCTGTTTTGCTGACTTTAGTAAAGCTTTCGATAACGTTAATTACTAGAAATTGTTGGGAAATTACTAAATGATAACATTAGCACCAGTATTTTATCTATTCCTGAATTCTGGTACTCTAAACAGCAATGTTTTTTCGATGACGTAATTCTATTTCTACTTATTTTTACTTTGGAAATGGTGCGCGCCAGGGGAAGTGTACTTTCACCTTATTTGTTCTCTAGATATAGACGCTATATGGTAAGAGCTGTAGTAGATACCGGGATTGGTTGTGCAACTAGTAATAGATTAATTGACATTCTAGCATATGCTGATAAAATCATATTGCTCCCTCTTGGAGCTTTACAGAATTTAATAGATGCGCTTCAGTTTAACGCGAAAAATTAGTAACATGTCTTTTAATATTGATAAAACTGTCGCCATGACATTTGCTCATAAGGATTGAAATTGGAGTGTAATAGAGGAATTTCCAAGATTTAAGTTGGACCATTCTTTTATTAATTATGTATTTTAGTTTCAATATTTAGGACATATTTTAACTAATGATAGCCGTGATAATCACGATATACAACTTTAAAATGTTTATGTTATGGTATGTTTATGCGTACTGGTTTAGTAAAGCGTAGCTTTGCTTGTTGCTCACTTATTGTTGAGAAGGTCCTTTTCAAAATGTCCTGTTTATGTGCTTTTATGATGTAGCATTACGGTCGTCATTTATGATTGGTTCACAAATCATCCTCCATTAAATCTCAGTTTAACCTGGGTCAGGATATGAATGGACTATTTTCCATTCATTTAAGTTTTTTAGAAATTTCTGGAGCCTAGGCGCTCTCCAATGGAATGCCCTCTCTGCCGTTGGGCGATCTTGTTATAATAAAAATAGTTTAATTAATTTATTATAACATGATGCATTTATTATCGATCTTGTTATAATAAATGTATTAAACTAGTTTTGAATATAAATGTTACAGCAGCTTAACCATTGCACTACTGGAAACCGGATTACCTAGTTTTGATACTCTCCTTTCTAATTCCTGCTTAAACTTTATCATGAGCTATTTTCCATTCATTTAAGTTTTTTAGAAATTTCTGGAGCCTAGGCGCTCTCCAATGGAATGCCCTCTCTGCCGTTGGGCGATCTTGTTATAATAAAAATAGTTTAATTAATTTATTATAACATGATGCATTTATTATCGATCTTGTTATAATAAATGTATTAAACTAGTTTTGAATATAAATGTTACAGCAGCTTAACCATTGCACTACTGGAAACCGGATTACCTAGTTTTGATACTCTCCTTTCTAATTCCTGCTTAAACTTTATCATGAGCTTGATGGATAATATTAATATGCTAGTTAAATATTTTTATGTGTTGTGCTTATCGTAGGCTTATATGTCTAATTTTATAAGTAAATAAGTAATTATCTTAGAGCTATCTTTATGCACTGCTTATTTGCTTTTCTGGTTCTGGTTGCGACTGCATAGAGACGTGGATTTTTTCTCTTCCGAGGGGCGAATAAAAACTTGATGGTGTCAAGCCGATGGATAGCTGACCTTAATATTCCACTTCCTATCCAGTCCCCTCAGTTTCGACCCAGAATAGGGATATAACGGAACACTAAATGGAAACTTTTTATTACCCCTAACTTTGATGTGAGCGACGAAGGAGAGATCATGAGGAAAAGTCAACCTAAATCAGTGATTTCACAAATTCTGGTCAATTGATTGAATCGAGATGGAAATGAAATTCTAACTATGTATCCTTACTTGACATTTTACAAGCGTTTAAGCATATTTAGCTACTCTAAGTCTATAGAAATAAAAGTCTAATAAATAAAATTAGATATAGGTCAGAACGGAATGGGGAATTTCATAAGGAATTCGATTGACATAGGGGTTCTAGAAGAGATAGCAGAAGAAAGAATGCAGGAGAAAATCACTAGAGGAAGACCAAGATAAGGGGTGGTGGGCTATTTAATGTAAGTATATGTAAATATCTGACTTAACATGATACATATTAAAATTTATTTTGTACGAAGTTCGTTCAATGAATTGATTTAAACTGTAAATGTAAATACTGAATATTCATCAGGGCGATGACCCACTCTCGTGGTCACTGAAAACTCCGCCCACTGGAATGACGATTAGCAGCTCTTCTGGTCGAATCATCTGGAGACTTCCAGCAGCCAGTTTAACTCTCTACAGGATTCAAGTAGAATGTTCTAATCCATATGGCAAATCGCAGATGTCCTTCGACCTGAAAGTGCCTCCATCATATGAGTTAACGTTAGATCCAGTTCCACCAGGACCTTTCATCCAACCTCAATCAATGAAAATCAGTGGAAATATCATCTGGTTGAATAATGCAAGCCAGAACTATCTGTCCAATCTTCAAATTCCAGTCAATATTCTGTACGTAATATTTCGTTTTAGGAACCATTTGATTTACGAAATGAGTTTGAACATTAAAGTTTAGTATAGGATAGAATAAAGTAAAGAGTAACGTTGTTGGTCACTTCATGAGAGAATTTAAATGTCCTAGATGGCCCGATTAGTATTCGAACCTATACCTATCCGTGCATATACGAAATGCAATATCCACTCAGACTTCCAATTAGCACTTTTATTTAAACATTAACAGGTAATTTGTACGTAGATAGAAACACTCCATCAAAAACTCTCAACACTCCAATATTAAAGTTTGTTAAATATTAACCATTAATTTTCAGCTTTAAATGGTTTAACTCTGAAATTATTCTGCTGCTGTGTCTCAATTGAGCTTTTTTTTACAGTGAAATACTTAGAATTTGAATATCTGATAGCTGTATTTGATAGTTGATTGGATGATCTTAGGGCTCCTCAGGATGCCACAAACCAGTGTTCTCTGTTGAAGTTTATTGTTTGTTGTTGTGTTATTTTGTAAAGTGTAGTTTTTGAAAAAATAAAGTAAAAAAGTAAAGTAGATTGCTGAGAGTGTCTATACCTTTAGTATATTTTGATCATAACTTTAGACCCGGCATTAGACATTGGTTTTAGCCCAATAGTTAAAAAGTTTGTTAAATCAACAGATTAACCCTTATTGATAGACAAAATTCAGTCTGCATAAATAATTTTTATAAATGACCAAACTTCAAGAACAGATTATTTAACAAACTCAAATCCACATATGGATCTCTAGTCCAAGCATTGCAAAGGAAATAGCCTCTATAGATTTACAAATAATATTCCTGTAATTTTGGTTTATTGTAATTATGCTTACTCCTTTGAGATTATATTATCTCAGAAATCTCAGAAAAACTATCTTCATAAGTATATATTGAAAACTATAATAATAAATCTGTCGGATAAAGTCAGTCTCGCAGTGCACATAACTAATTAATGCAATAAATTTATAGTTGATGTAATCAGGTTTTACACTATGACAAATTAATTATAAATGTTATTCAGAATGAAAGTCATATTTAATAAGGTATTAAATATAACAGACAAATTTTTAATAATAAATGACATAAATACATAATATTATACAGATAATACATACTTTGATAAATATGTATTTAAGTGTGTCTTCGATATTTAAATTAGATGTATTAGATTTGTCGAATTCTAAACTGATTATTAAAATGCCAAGATGATCTCATTATCATTCCGTTGTGACAAAGTGTAATGTGTGTGTATATTTCTAGCGTAAATTCAACTCGAGGCTTGATCACTGTATCTGTTGTTGCTCAATCTGGTGAAAGGTACCACACTACATTTTATCCGCAGCAAAATGACGTGGGACTCTTTCAATTGGTAAGAGTTTTAAACATCTGAAGTCAACATTGGCTGAAAAGTCAAGATTTTCTTGATAGTAAACTATGGAAAGACGATTTAAATATGCATGTCGCGTTGAACACTCTTAAAATTATACGGATTGATTTGATTATTTTATCTTATACATTTTTATATTCAAGACTACCAAGGTCTTTCCGAATTTTTATTTCATTGAATTGTAAAATATTATTTTATGAAAATGAGGTGGTGATTTTAATTGAGGTGTGTATCAGTGTTGTATACAAGTCCTTTTTGTTCAAGTCCAAGTCAAGTCCAAGTCCATGAGGCTCAAGTCCAAGTCCAAGTCCTTGAGGCTCAAGTCCAAGTCCTTGAGGCTCAAGTCCAAGTCCAAGTCCTTGAGACTCAAATCTAAGTCCTCATTGATTTATAGTCATATAATTATTATACCTGCATTAGGAGGTAAAATGTAAACAATGAAAAATTGTAAAAAAGAATAGTTGTTACTGAAGTTTTAAGGGATAAACGGTAATTTAAATAGTAAATCATTTAAGAAAAAATAAGAAATTAACCTGGTTCTAAAGCAACAAGTCCGCGAAATGAAATAAAGGAGAACGAATTTTAAGGAACTTTAACATTCTATCAGTAAATACTGGTTAGAGCTACAGTTATTTATACAGGCGGATGAACGATGAATGAATGCTTTTGTTTATAGGTGCAGAGTGTGGATATAATCGACGATATATTTGATACAGATGTCGTGAGTCATCACGCCTCCCTCCCCTGTCTCACTCCGTTCAATCGTATTCAGTTTGAGACTGCTAACCTTAAAACATGCTTAGGGCACTAAATAATAAAGAAATACAAAGACTGCTAAATTCCGAAATTAATGCTGGATATAATTCTATTTAAGCTACTTAAATTTTGATTGAGAAAATTTGAGATAGTCTCTGCCAAAATCCATGGGGGGATTAATCCCCCATATCCCCCCCTATTCGCTACGCCCATGTCTATGCTTTCAGTTTTTCAAATATATAATTAATTTCTAAAAATAAACACGTGTTTAGAAAGCAACACAGGAACTACAGTGTGACCAAATATTTTCAGAAAATCAACAAATGTTTGCATGGACATTGTGTATCCAGTAGTTTAACCTTTTTAATAAATTGCTACAATTTTCTGTGTTCACGTCCTCATCACCCAAGTCCAAGTCCTTGAGGTTCAAGTCCAAGTCCTTGAGATTCAAGTCCAAGTCCTCAAAATCAGAACTTAAGTCCAGTTTAAGTCGAAGTGCAAGTCCATACATCACTAGTGTTTATACTTGTTACTTTACTACTTCTTTGCTGTAATAATACCGATTATTTTTCCCCGCGTTGTGTCCGGATTGTTCCGAATTGTTTGAAGAATAGACCAGCCGGTGACTGCATTTGTCGTAGAAGGCGACTAAAGTATTAAGATATAAACCAACGTCAGGATGGGCATTCCGTTGGTGAGCGTCTAGGCCTCAAAAATAGCAACTAAAATTTCTAAGACGAATGGATAGATCCCCACCCCACTGAGAGGAGTGGAAGGTCTATTAGTATCCCGACCCTAGCTAAACTGGGAGTAAAGGAAAGATAAAGATGATCTATACTTAATACTTTCTATTCACAGTCTAGCACTCGTTAGAGACATGGTAATATAACTACTTTCTTTCGTGGCTCTTTTATGCATTTTTTTCATGGAGCAAGTCCACTGAAAAAATATGGAAGCATCGAAGGACAAAGTTAAAAGCAAATCGATGACATATTTGTAGCTAAATGATGTACTTTATCAAGGTAACCAAACTATCTACTTTAAATATGTCAATATGTTTCGTTTACTGCAGCAAAAATTAACCTAGAGGAAATACAGATTCCCTAAATTTCTACTATCGTAAAGCAATGTTAGAGTACCACGGGCTACAAGCAGGTCGATATTTCAGATCAAAACTACGCCGTCTGAGATAGTATATGGAATTTAATTTAACAAGAATTAACATTCCATATCGAAAGATGACTTATTCCAAAGATTATTAATGCTATAAATACAATCATAAATATTTATGTCTGATTTATTATAATACTTTATAATGCTTTTCTTCTAGGATGTTAGACACCCGGCTGACGGTAACTTCGTAGCCAAGCAATCCTGGACTGTTTCCGGCGTGTCGCTGATGTCCAGCCTGCAGCAGTTGACTGGATACCTGGACTCCTACTACTACCCTGCTCTTCTGAGCGCTACTAACACTGGAGTGGATGTGCTGACGTCTGTTACTTTGGAGGCAAGATGACGATTATGAATTCATTTCCTAACTGTTGAATATTAATTAGAGCTTTGCAATGTGTCCATTTTTCAGACAAAATCTTTTTTTCTCTCTCTCTCAGTGTGCTGTTATTGGCAGGTCCATTTGTCCTAATTCTCCTGCATAGTTTTATATTGTTTTCTTATCATATCTACAAGTTGATACGAATGTATGATCTTTATCTAGCCTTCCCCTTCCCAGGCTTTCCCTAACGTAGGAGAGGAGATCCAAATAGCAATAGTTTGTATTTAAAAGTTTGTGTATTGGCTGGCGAATGTTCATAGAAACTATATATATATATATATATATATATAGTATATATATATATATATATATATATATATATATATAATATATATATATTATATATCTATATATATATATATATATATATATATATATAGTGGTTATATTTCTCAAATAAATTAATATTATATTTTAATTTTACTTCAGGAAATTACTTCTACATGTAGGTTAGCGGCATTTGTAGCGATAGCCCATACAAGCTAACAATGGTTTCTACTGGACCTGTGCAATATACAGTATAGTAATAATAATAATAAGCTAATGAGTATCTGGGCATCAAACTTTGACTCGCCACGAATATGTTCAATTCCTTCTAATTGTTTCTATGTAGAATAAATAGTTAAGATTTAAATTGTTTATTTTAGCAAATTCTAACTCCATACAGCACTAGAGTACAGAGAAACGCTTCACAGACTGAACAAACTGAATGTCTTCTTCATATCACTAATTGCCTCATCTCTACTGTACTGATGCCTTCTCAAACTGTCTACATTGATGTCTTTATTGACGGTAAGTTTATTGACGGCCATCAAAGAGGACGCAATATAATTTAGAGGACGTCCTATCCGGTTGAACACCCAATTTTCACTCTAGTGTAGTTTTCCGGCAAAAGACTCTGAGAGAGCCCAAATCGCTTACAAGTTATTGTATACAATCATTTTTATAGATAGACAAAATTAAAAATTAATTTAGATGAAGTTTGCTAAATTATCATAAAACGTACAAGTGTTTGGTTAGAAATGGAAGATTACTAGTTATTAAGTATATAATGTTTGTATTCATAAGAGAATGTTGGAAGAGAGCTGATGTTTCTAATAGACGTTGGAATTTCGTTCCAGTTTGTATAAGCAGCATTGACAAATGATTTATAAAAAGTGGCAGAAGACTTTTTTTAATGATAGCTGGATCCGTATAGTCTTGTGGGTAGTTATTGATTGAGATCAAAGATGTTTGCCATTACTTTGGATGAGGATGATCTGTTGTATAGACACTTATGAATAAGTTTCGCTTAACAAAATTTATGTAAAAGTGGATTGGCAGAATTTTGAAAGAAGTGTATAGATTTTTGACATTACACTTTTTGGCAAGCACTATCTAAAAATAAAACTGATATTTTAGCATTGAATAATCCTTGGTCAAAATCATTTGAAAAATATTGAGCACTTTTGACAAAAGTTTAATAAAACAATGCCAACTCTACACGGAACATAAACGTATGCTACATATGTAGGCTATGCTTTAAAGGCAATGTTATTGTTAGAATCTATTTCTGGATCAGTAAACATTATGGTAAGAACGCTGAGTAACTATCTAGCAGTGAATGATATATGCAGATTAGCAAGTATGTTTACTACTGACACGATTTTGTTTGAGAAAAACTACAGAAATATAATAAACGCTCTTTTTGAGAAATTGTGAGGGTGAATATACCTTCATGATGATGGTAATGATTGGAGATCACCAATCGAATGCCCTTCCTGACGTTGGTTTGCATCCTAGTGCTTTTTTGCCTTTATGACATGTACAGTCTACGTTTGGTCTATTCTTGACTACCCTTCCATTGGTAAAATATATCGAAGTTATGCATTTTTAAGTAGAGTGCTGTTATATTTTAAGTATTTTATTCTTTACAATTATCTTTAAGAGGCTGTTTTTATAACATCAGCAAGGTTGCAACCTACATCTGAAACTGTATGCTAGATACATTTGAATTCATAAACGTTGTTGTCACTCAGAGTATGTAATTTTTACTATCTCTGACTATTAGCAGTGTCACTTAGGTGAGGATTGTATTTTAGCTTGTGGGTCTGTATAGGTGCTATAGGTTTAACCTCATTCTACACTATACTAAGAATTTGATATATGTAGGCCTATGTTGATACACCCTATTTAAATGTTGTAATGTGATAATGTGACCTATATCAATAAACATCACATATGAAGTTCTTGTAATATCCATACCATGTTGTGTGCAGCCAATATGGCGTATAAGGATTACTTTGCATTTATTCTGATAACGCGTGAAGGAGTGAGAAAAATTCTATCGATTGATTATCATTATCGTGAGAGACAACCTTCACTGCTGTTATCCGTCGATTATATTCAAGCAACGGTGGTTCGAGGTCACCAGTATTCTTACAGTGTAAGTAGTGAGGGATAATTCATTTAAAATCTAATTACCGTTTATTATCTCTCTCCTCGTCACTCTCCCTCCCTCCGTCCCTCCCTCTCCCGCCCTCTTTCTCCCTTCTCCTCTCCCTCTCTCTATTGCTAGGACCGTAGCTGGTTTATACAATTGATCAATCAAACTTTTAGCATATTTTGTTGCATTAAAATACTAGATCGTTATACTCATTTTCATATGGCATAAATTAGTTGCTTTTATTTCATAAAAGACCAATAGGGCCTTTATAAGAATTTCCTGACGTTCTCATTGAACCAATATTTGATCTTATACCCTTTTTAATCTAATCTTCATTTAGTGACATTCAATTTCCCGCTCTTCAATTCTTCCATTTTGTACTTGACTTGACATTCAGTTTATTTTAAACTTTTATGTTATCTTTACTGTCATGTTGTTTCCCTACAGATCAACATAACAAACAACGGATCGCGAGCCGCTACAGATCTTCACACGGATATTCCACAGGATCCTATGCTCTCAGTACAATCATTCGGTAACAGAGCGTCCCAATCCGGTCAAGGACTCATCCTGCTTAACCCCAATGAAAGCATCATACTGGGGATCTCAGTGGCTCCCGCTCTCGATAGACCGATAGAAGTGGTTCAAGGTCAGCTAGCTGTGCGCTCCCTCGAGACTAGTGCTGTCGTCAGATTCAGGTTCATCATACTGCCATTGTAGTGTGGTTATACTTACCATCATTTATTATCTAGCCCTTTTAATATTTACTTGTTACCTTTTCTGGTTTTCTCTATTGCTTTTAGAACTATTATTGAAAATTGTTATGTAAATTATGCCATCAAATCGTGAAAAAATTAGATAACACTGCACATTTAAAGAGATTAAACTCAGGGTATAGCTGGCCGGGATGTCTTGAGGTCACCCTCAGCTATGGCCTAGATATATGTGTATGTGTATGCTTGTGTGTGCCTGTGTGTGTGTGTGTGCGTGGACCCCAGATAAATGCCCTGGAGTGTACTCTTTTGACTCTGTCAGGGGCCTGGATTGCAGCGTATTGACCACCACTAGTGCAGTTTATTGAACTTATCCTTATCCTACTCGTTTCAGGTTCGTGGTATCATCCTCTGATAGACTCAACCTGACAGTCAGGGTAGAGGATGAGTACACGTACTTTGCGCCTGACAAACCTCTTTTGGCTGGAGCCACTATCAGGATTGTTTCAAATCTGGGTGAAGAAACGTATACTCTGGTGACGGGAGAATCAGGTTTCGGCTAATGTCTTAATACTAATTGTAATATTAACAAATATTATCATCATCATCTTCCCTTGAATCCCAGTTTAACTAGGGTCAGGATACTGATAGACCTTTTCCACTCCTCTCTGTCCTACATCATATCATCTGTCAATAACCTGTTTTTTCATATCTCTCTTAATCACCGCATCCCACGTCAGTTGTGGTCTACCTCTCTGTAGCTTAACATCCATACCATCCTTTCAAATTCTCTTCAGTACATCCCCCTATGTCTGTCTCATTATATGACCATACCATCTCAATCCCGACTGAGCTAACCTATACCTAATCAATCCTCCCTAGTTTTACAAGACATTAAACACTACATTATAATCTCTGCCACATGCAATCTCGGCTACTGCTCCCTTTTTAGTGTCCAACACTCTGCACCTTATATCATTACAGGCACAACCACTTGACAAAGACATAGTTCACTTGTATCAACAAAAATATCAAAATCTTTATATATTCTTAGACAACTTAGATCTACTAGCCCAAGCGAGCACTGTTGAACATTTATTATAGTTTTATCCATTCTCACTTAACTTACTGCAGCTTTATGTGGGGTTGTGACTCCATTTCTGCTCTAAAGGAATTATATGTCTTACAAAAACGTGCAATTAGAATTATTAATAATTATCATTATTTATCTCATACTTCTTTGATATTTATGGACCTCACTAGTTTAAAATTATGTGGTATTAATTATAACAACTCAGTGTTATTTATGTTTAAATGTAAAAACAACTACCTACCATTAATTTGCAACCAATCTGTAACACCAAGCATTTTGTAGAAAATAGTAATAATTATATCAGAAATGTGACTGAATTCATTAGTCAATTCTCACGTACAAGTATACGAACCAAATGCATATCTGTGCGAGCAGGGGGGATCCAGGAATTTTTTTATGAGGGGGCCCGAAATTTTTTTTGAGTGTACATTTTTTTGCTTACGCCTTCTTCGGGACATGTGACACAACCAGACAAATTTTTGTGAGGGGTGTGGCTCAAAATACGTTTGGCTCATAGAGTGAGTGTATCCCCGTACCTCCCCCCCCCCCCGCTCATACCCCTACTGAAGTCATGGGAAAACCCAAAGTTCTACATTTGTTTTGGAAGAAGTAGTTTACTTTTTCACCTCTGAAGAAACTCTGCTGATCTCTACGAATTGCAAAGGTGACCTAATTTTGGAGGCGGGGGGGGCTTAAGCCCCTTCCAGCCAAGGTTGTTTCATTCTTGACGGAAGCCCTGCAAGATGGCGGACGCCTCATGTGTTGTGTCTAACGAATTACTTTGTTTCGTTAATAATAATGTTCATAGTCAAACTAAGCAAGACATAATATCTCAGCTAATAGGCTTCTACAATGCGGACGAAATAGTGGAAGCTAAGAGCGTTTTATTCAGTTGTGTAGAGAAATATAACAATAGAACAATGAGGACTATAAATCTATTGGATTACCGAGAATAGTCAATAGGCGCGTTAAATAAATAATAAAATAAACGTAAATTATATGCTGAGGACCTAATGGATTTATGGCTAACCGTAGACCTAAACAAATTAGAGTTACCGAAGTTCGCGGCTGTAGACCTTTCAAGGCTCCCTCCAACGCGATTTACAGAGAAGGACGCTTGTGGTCTGTCAGCCACGGTGTACGAAATGAGGTCTCAAATCGAGAGCATGCAAATGAAGCTCAATACAATGGAGGAGCTCGTAAAGAATTCTACCCATGCTCCTGACTCTCATAAAGTTCTAGAGGAGCGTTTCAATTCCCTAGATTTTAAAATTGAATCCATGCTAATGGAGCTGACAAAGAGCTCTGCCCCCGCATACTAGCCGCCCAGCCATACCGCAGTACTGCAAATCTATATCTCGCATGAAATTGATAAAAACCCTCAAGAGAAATCTAGTTCAGGGATAAAACAATCCTGGGCGGAGATGGCAAGCTCCCCTCTACCCATCAGAGACGGTTCATCACGTAACCCTCTGGTAATACCGTCAACACCCTCTACATCATCTAAAACTGCTATAGACGGAGGAGGTTTCACCCTAATCCAAAGAAAGAGACCTAGACCCCCTCCTCTAATCGGAAAGAAAACTACATCGGAGGGATCCAAGGTTAAAGCAATACCTAAAAAAATTCCATATTCGTGGGAAGGCTCGAGAAGTCTACAACGGCAGAGGATCTGGTAGAGCTATTTGAGGCTAGTGACATTCCTGATTGTTTCTGTAAGAAGCTCTCGGGTATTGGTAAGGACGGCCGTGAGTATAAGTCCAGTGCATTTGTGATTTCATGCGAACTTAAATACAAAGATAAGTTATTTAATGAAGATATTTGGCCGGAAAACTCAGTAGTCAGAGAATGGTGGTTTAATCCTGTTAAAAACTAAATATGGCGTTAAACATTATGACGTTAAATATGATGTTTAGCCTACTTTATAAATCGAATTGATTAACCTTTTGACATAATGTAATTCCTCTATATCTCTATCAATGGCGTCTGTTTACACTCCTCTTACCCTTAATGGTCTAATTAATAATGATTTAATAGCCAATGCCAAAATTGGTTATTACACTCCTGAATCTTCTAATGATGTTATTAGCGACCTATGTAAAAATTGCAATCTATCGTTATTTCATGTTAACATTAGAAGTTTAAATACCAATTATATGAAACTCATAGATCTCTTAAATTCACACAAAAATAAATTTGATGTAATATTACTTTCTGAAATATGGTCTACTAATTTACGATTTTTTGATGATGTATTTCCTAATTACAAGTTTGTATATTGCCCCCCGACTTTACAAAAAGCTGGGGGTGTGGCGGTATTAATCCATAATTCTATCACCTTTAACATAATTGATTCTTCCAATAATATAATTTCTTTGATAATACAGCAGAATTCTTGGTCGTTGATATATTACTTATGCATGGTAAAATTAAACTCTATTTGATTTACAGACATCAGAGTCAATCTGCTACTGCTTTTATTGATAAACTTTTCAAGTTCCTCTCCATATGCAAACCTTTAAAAAAGAGTCTTATATGTGGTGATGTGAATATTGATTTGTTAAAATTTAGTTCATTAAATTTCATTGATCGCTATGTTAATGAGCTGTCCAATTCGAACTTTATGCCGTTCTCGTTAATTCCCACGTATTGTATTAATAACTCGCGTAGCATAATTGACCATGTCTTCGCGAACTTCGGTTTGGATTATACTAAAGGCACCAGTGTAAAGTCCCCTTACGGTTACAAGCGATACTACTGATCACTATGCCAATGTAGTACTGCTGGTATCTAAAACTGAAAGAGTTAACTACTGTGATCGCCCTTACATTAGAATTTATAGCACTCAAAATATAAACAACTTCTATGACCATCTTTCGAAACCTGACTGGACACCAATCTATAATTTGATTAATATTGATGAGGCTATTACTCATCTAACGAATTACTTAATTACTGTCTCTGAGCTGAGCTTTCCTTTAGTTCGGTGTTCTCGTAAAACATATAAGGATAAACACTGGATCTCTAAAGAATAAAAGTCTAGAATTAAAATAAAAAACAATCTATATCATACATTCAAAAAATTCAATTTACCTCTTGATAAAACTAATTATCTGAATTACCGAAAAATACTTGATAAAGATATCAAAAACTTCCGTCAAAGTTATTTTAAAAATAAATTAGACATAGGATTTAATTCTATTAAAAACATTTGGAGAACGTTGAATAATATTACCAGTTATCGTGATACAACTAAGAATAAGACTATTGATCACTTAACTACGAATGGTGGTGTTATTAGAAATAACAAGGATATTGCGGAAGAATTTAATAAATATTTTATACAAAATAGTGTACGGCTAGCAGATGCGATCCCACGAAATGATGTATCATATCAGAGTTTTCTTAACAGGGCTCTACCACACTCTATTTTTCTAACTCCAACTTCCAACAATGAAGTCTTAAATTTCATTCATTCCATAAATAAAAGTTATTCTACTGGCAATGATGGTATATCCAGTAAAATTTTACAATTATCTGCAAACTACATTGCTAACCCACTTACCTTTATCGTTAATAAATCGTTAGAATTAGGTTACTTTCCTGAGAATTTCAAATTAGCCAACGTCATCCCTGTTATAAAAAAGGTAAACATGACTTAGTGGAAAATTATAGACCAATTTCCCTCCTTAATAATTTAAGTAAAATATTTGAGAAAATCATTCATAAACGTATTACTACATTTCTAAATAAGTTCGAAATCCTTAATGAAGATCAATTTGGTTTTAGATCCGGCCATTCTACCACTGATGCACTTTTCTCTAGTGTTAATTTATTATCTACTGAACATAATCATAAAAACAAGACACTTGGTGTATTTTTAGATCTCTCAAAAGCCTTTGATACTGTTGACCATAATATTCTGCTTAACAAATTGCATTTTTATGGAATGCGTGGTACTGCCTATGATTGGTTTAGCTCTTATTTATCTCGAAGAAAACAATACACCTTAATTGGTGACAGCATATCTAGTGTGTTACCTCTCAGTATCGGTGTTCCTCAAGGTTCCATTTTAGGACCTTTACTTTTTATAATCTATATGAATGATATTCATAATGCCTGTACATTTGGGTCCATTAAACTGTATGCTGATGATTCTAATTTGTTTGTTAAACATAATTCTATTGATGAATTGTTTATCTCTGCGAATCTAGCTTGCTCTGAAATAAGTAAATGGTTTATAAGTAGCAAGCTAACTGTAAATTGCTCGAAGTCTTCGTATGTTTTATTCTACCCCACTAAAGACGAAGAAGCTGTTATTCGATCTAACAATTTAAGTGTATCCCTTGATAATAACTGCATTAATAGAACACATGTTACCACATTCTTAGGCTTAACATTAGATGAAAATTTGACTTTTGGTGATCATATTAAATCATTAATCTTTAAAATTAATAATTTTAATAGTATGTTATACAATCGTAGAGATTTTATTCCTATGAATTGTCGTAGAAATTTATACCTTTCATTGGTGCAATCAAGGACTCAATATGGAATTGAAGTTTATGCAAATACAACCAAACAGTTGCTTCAACCCTTACATGTTGCATGTAACCGTATTCTAAGAACTTTACAGAATAAACATAAATTTCATATTGTTAAACAACTTTATATAAATTATAATGTATTACCAATTTTTCAGTTATTCCAATTACTGGTAAACTTGTTTTTAAATATATTAATTTTCCCGATCTGACTATGTCAGAATCCATGAGATGTATTTTGGTTGACAATCAGATTTCGTTTGTATATAATACCAGGCTCTCCGAGACCAATTATTTGTGTGCTAGAACAACCTCAGAATTTTTTTAATCTTATGCCTATAAGTATGTAAATTCTTGGAACCAAATACCTCCTGATATCCACAGTTCGAGGTCTCTAGCTGAATTCACCGAACGTTACAAATGTATATTGTTTGATGGCTTGTAAATGTCTATATTTTCCTTTTTTGTGTAAATGTACAGATAGAATTGTGACTTAGCTAAGTGCTTTCCAATCAGAAAATTTGTAATTTATTTTCCTTTCTTTTGGTATGTTCATTAATTCTGATATAAATTTTTATTTCAGTTGATTTTGCATTATATATGTCATTAATGAGTTATAGACGCTGGTCAGCTAGATCAGATGTGTATCATCTTCCCTGACGGCCGTTTGTTCCGGTGTTTTTAGACTGTTTGACACACTCTGTTTCTGGAAATTTTTTAAAAATTTCATTTCATTTGAATGTTTGCTTCTGTTTGTATTTGTCTGTTAGTTGGTGTTGATGCTGAAATAAACACATATCTCTCTCTCTGTTTGCACCACTGCTACGGGACAGAGTTCACTTCCTTTTTACTTACACCCTCTTTTCCTCTAGTTTGGTTATGCATTGGTCCAAGTGAAAATTGAGAGCTAGTGAAACTGTCAACATTTTTCAGGCCCCTTCCATTAGGCCTATACAGGGCTCGTAGCATATCCAAGAAAAAATCGAGCTTTTGGAACTGCGTTCTCTGTCTTACCCGCCCCCAGGGCCCCCTAACCACTGCTATTACTAACATGTTTACACATCGAAATTGCCATAGGAACAATGAATATATACCCTTTCTTACCCTCCCCCGGGCCCCCCCTTAACCACTGCCAGTACTAACATATTTAAACATCGAAATTGCCATAGGAACAATGAATATATACCCTGTCTTACCCTCCCCCGGACCCCCCTAACCACTGCCATTACTAACATATTTAAACATCGAAATTGCCATAGGAACAATGAAAATATAGTTTACAAATTTTTATTGGCGGACCTAAGGGGGCGGCCGGGCCTCCTGGATCCGCCACTGTGTGCGAGGTCCTAAACTGTGAAACAACTTGCCAGATGTATTAAAAATTATACGTCTATTTCTAATTCTAAGAGAGATTTTTTCATTATATTGCTTATTCTAATCAATATTAATTAAGTCTTTCTGAATTTATGTTAGTAATGCTTTCTTTGAACGCCTGTACTAGTTCTTTATGGTACTTTATTCTCACTCTAAAGTTAATTTTGTTTAGTTCTGTAATATATATATATATATATATATATATATATATATATATATATATATTAATGAACCTTGTTTACTTGTTTTTATAATTTATAAAAAGTTTAAAAAAGTTATTTTAAGTTTTCAGTTGCAAGTGCCTGGCCATTTGAATAATTTTTTATTTTGAAAATATTCAATTGTATGGCTATCAACGGTTTTACTGTACTTGGTAGTATAACTTGATAGTAATAGAAATATTTTGTATTTCAAACTAGAGTAGACTTTACTACCTGCTACTTATGGTATTACCGCACAGAGCTCAGTGCGATTCGATAGCTCTTTTCGTATTGTTGTTTGTTTACCTGACTGTAGGCCTATGTATACTCTTATTGCTGCCATAATCTGTGCTTAGATGAATTAATAAACAATATGAAACTTTTAAATAACCATGTAATATGAGCAAAAAATGTTATAAAATAATTGTTAAATTATAAAGACCGCATGATTACTGAATAAGTATTGCGCTGAAATTGGCTTGTCTGTCTGCAATTCTTGAGCTTTTATGGATGTCAAGTAGAATGTGTTTATTTAATGTACTGGCGCAAGAAAAATACCAAAAGGGTTTCCAGCCCTGCTGTGGCAATTGGTAGAACTGCGCCTTATTGATTGGTTAATTATAATTATTGATTGGTTAATTATTGATTGTTACCGTTAAAAGATGTGCGTATCCTTCATATAGATAAGTTCTCTCTCTCTCTCTCTCTCTTAGTGCACTGCCTACAGGCAGGTCCATGGCATATAACACCTCTACTCTTCTCTGTCTTCCGCTTTCCTCTTCTTCTCCACATACGAGTGGATATTTAAATCATTCAACCTACCCCATTTCAGCCTGCCTCTGCCTCTATTTCCTTTCATTCTGCCTTCTATGACCTCTTTTAGTAGACTACCTCCCCTTAGATTGTGTCCTATCCGACTCTTCTTTCTATTTCTTAATACATTTATCTGCTATCTATCTGTGTCAACTCTCTCCAGAACTTCATTTGTAACCTTTTGCATCCAACTAATCCTTTCCATTCTTTTCCATATCCACATTTCCATTGCCTTTAGTTTCCTGATATCTTCCTTCCTTAAGGTCCTTTTTCACATCCATACAATGGGCCTAGCGTGGTCCAAATCATGGTTTTCAGTATCTTTATAGATAAGTTATCAAAACGTAATGTAAACGTCCTTCTTAACTTTCTTTTAATCTGATAGGGCATACTTTTAGAGACTTTAGAATCTAAGTTTAAAGCTCATTTCTTAACAGAATCATTATTAGAATTTTCATAAAATACAGTATCTCAAAAGCGATTCTAAGAAAATAATATTAATTTTTTGTTAACCGTTTCAGATTTTGTTTTGGGTTTCTGAAAATATAGGCCTATTTAAATTTTAGAGTGAAATCTGAAGCCGTTGAAGACACTCGAAATTCCATTATAGGAGACCTATCCTTTGAGCTGACTCGGTATATATAAGATGAAAGATAAAGTTTGCTCATTTTTTCTAATAAAATCTATGCTTAATAAAATATGTTCAGTATTAATGAGGTATTATTATTATAATTCATCAAGAATCAACAAGAGGTGTGTATATTTTATTCCTCCTCTAGGTCAGGTAACATTTGAGAATATTCTCGAGGATTACTACACCGTACAGATCTCGGCCGAGAGGCACGCTGGGAACTCAAGGGTTATATTTGCCTCTGACTCAGAAAATGTCGTCACAGTGTTCTTACAGCGCACTGCCGTTAAGTACAGGTGATTATGTAAACGTATGTTGTTGTTGTTGCGGTTGAGGAAAGCATAGTGGGCTCATCTTTTCATAAGCAGAATCCCCCAAGAATAAAGGTGTATAAAAAAGAATGTCATATATGATTTAAGGATCCACTCGAATGTGGACATGAAGAAGAAAACAAGAATATGATGTAAAAAGGAGAGAAAACAAGAAGAAAAACAAGAATAAAAAAGGATATGAGTGGAGGCCTGTTATACCATGGACCTGCCAGTAGGCAGTGCACTAAAAGAGAGAGAGATGCTGTTTATGATTGCAACGATTGCATTGAAATTCTTCGTTTGGAAAGAGTTGCTGCTCGATTACTGTACAAGAGCAGCGAGTAGATCCTGCAATTGATAACAGGATACTTTTTCTGATGTAATAACTAAGCTGAATTTAATGTATGATTCGGATGTCATTAAAAACACTTTTTATTTATTAATTGTATTTACTACAGGATTTGTGTAACGTTTAGCAAATGAAATAAAATAAATGAAATAAATAAATGCTAATTTTATGTTGCTGCTATTCGTAAAATATTCAATAATTTGCAAATACGTTATATACTTTAAAATAGCAGACACCACATTAATGGTACTGCTTCTTATTCCTGACTATGTTCGACTAAAAACAATCCTTTTGAATGGGGATGAAATCAACGAAGTTATTAAATTCCATTTTCGTACGGTTGTGTCAAGATACACGATTTTCTTTCATTCTAACTTTGCATGTTTTGTTATCTATTTAACAGCTGGTCTGTAACGCCTGTGACATTTCAGGACGAATATGAGATTGTTCTAGAAACGGATTTTGAAACTCATGTGCCCATACCCGTTGTTGTCATCAAACCTAATCAGCTGAATCTGGATGATCTAGAGAGAGGAATAATTACATTTATTAACTTTGAGATTACGAACTATGGTCTGATTGCTGCTAAGGAATTCAGATTCAATGTTCCGGAGGCTAGTGCCCATCCTTTTATGCGGCTGGAAATGGTAAAGTTCCTATTTATATTTTAAACAACAATTAACCTTGCACAGACGCATCAACCTGAAACAAACACACACGCTTTAGCTACCTATATTGCAATCGTTTATTCAAAGTTTATTAAAATTATTTAAATATAATTATGGTTTTACTGTGGCGCTTTAATCATTTCTTATTTAGCTACCCAAAATAAATTTTATAATATGAGTAGGCTCTGTAGTCTGTATCATAGTGCAATGCAAATACGACTTGTAGAAGCTTATCGTTGGCTTGGAGCACAATGGTCCATGCACAGTTTAGAAACATTAGGTACTATGTGCATTTAGAATGTTTGTGAACTGAAGATTCTGCTCAGGTGCACTTTGTTCCTTTGTGTTTTGGTTCCAAGTGATTGTACGCATTATAATACATTCTCTCATTTGACAACTTTATGCACTGATAGATACAAGTAGTATCATACAACTGCACTGTGCACATCCTTTAACTCAAAAGTGTCCTTGGCATCTTTGTCTTCAGGCCATCGATTTACAGTATGTGGATAAAGTAGTTTGATATTAACCTCTTCATACAACCGAAGGAGTTTTGTTGATCTGCATTCAGTTCTGAAAGACTGGAATTGAGTAGGCTTCTACTATTGAATTCTGTAAAGCTCACATAATATCAAAAAGTATAACATTACATAACATTTACAGAGTCACGAAGCAATTGCATGTTTGTTTAAGACATTCTAAGCACTTAATTATTTAACAACCAATTGATATTAATAACAACTCATAGTTCAATATGAGACTGAGAACGGCATTATACAAGTACATTTACTAAAAAGCAAGTAACCAACTGTAGCTATTTATATGGAATTTCCAAATATATATTTCTATTTATGCCTAATGTCACATATCTGTACACCGAAAAATATTTAATTAGGCCTACTTTAAGAAATCCAATCATTCTAACTTCATGTCAACATGTCAAATTTATAGACACGTATAACATTGATTATAAACACTTATAAATAACATTGATCAGTTAGCATCTAATTTCCAGGTTCATAGATTTATCGTATTTGCTTTTAAGGACATTCACTGAATCTGCTCTCACAACTTCGCTAGGTAAACTAGTCCAAGCCTTTACAACTCTCTGACTAAAGATAAATTTCCTTAAGACTAGTCTATTAGATATACCAAGTTTGTAAATGTGTCACTGAGTGTTTCTGTTGTTTGATAAATGAAATCAAACACTATGATTAACTTTGCTGAAGCATTTGAATATCTTAAAAACTGCTATTAAATCTCCTCTAGTTCATCTCTCACTTAAAGGAGTTAAACCTTCAGACTGGTTGACCCCCTTTTTGTCTGGTCGACTTTAATCAGTTAGAATTAATGGTGTACGCTAGGGTGATGACTATTTTCTTTTTTCTCGCTACAAAACTGAAACCCCATACATTCGAGGAGCAATTGCATTCAAATAACGGTGGCAACATCAATTTCTAAAAAATATTAAAAACGTTACCGCATCTTTTACTTTTTCTTTTTCACACATATACCCCATTTTGACTATCGGTTTCAATTTAGCACTGAATTTTATATGACGTTCTAGACTACTTTTAATGACATTCCCAGTTAATTTCTCAGTTATTTGATGTCACCAAACGTTAATGGAGAATGGAAAGGCACGGAGGATAAAGAGCTCTACCAGAGGCAAGTAAAGAGTGGAGGAAAGATTGGCTATTCGACGGTCAAACAAGCCCCTTTGGAATCAATCCATCCCAGAAGACGAATCAGACTATCAGCAACTCAACCTCAAACCAGCTCTTCTCAATCGCAACCCACACAAAAACGTAGAACTGTCTCAGAATCTGCTGATTCTAAAAATTCTGATTCTTCACCCGGGTCGTCAGCCTCTTCTTCCACGTCATCTTCGTCTAAGTGCAAATAGAAGAACCAAAGAGCAAGCACTAGAACAGCGGGTTTACTTGTACTGAAATGCAACATTTCAACACAGGAAGCACATGACGTTCTGGCAGTCATTGCTGAACAGGGTCATGAAGTTCCGGTTCCAAGTCAGACTGGGTGTCTGGAGGCGAGTAATCTCTGAAGGAAAGAAAATGAAAAACAAAATAATTCAAAAACTTAAATACAGAGATCCTATTGTCTACAGTTTGATGGAAAGAGATTGCAAGGGGATGAGTATCAAGTACTGCTGCTGAAAAATATCACAACTAAAATCAAACTTGGTATTCTTAAACGTGACAGTGGTTCCGTTGCAGCCATTCACAATGAACTACATCTGCTACCAGATGAGTATGATGGTTGGGAAAATATTCGCATGATTATCTGCGACACGACTGCAGTAAATACTGGTCTTTTTCACGGGATTGTAAAGGTCATAAAGGATGATGTCCTGAGCTAGGGCTTTCAGAAGCCACAGTATATTGGCTGTCAGCATCATGTACTCGACCGCTTTCTGAAGCATGTCATGGATTTTCTTATTCAAGTGCCAACGCGCAAACCAGAACTGAACTATTCCTTCATTGACAAATTAACAGAAAACTATTATCCTCTTCAGGCTGATTACTACCTCGTTGCGATCGATGATGTTAACACAGACGAGAACCCTGGATGGCGAGATTATTTCAAGTTCCTATATGAACTTTGTCAGACATATCGTCATTACAAAACAACTTCAAATTGGCCTCCAATCAGCTGGAATACACTCCAGAATTTACACCAGGCAAGATGGACCAGAGTGGCGTAGCATTCTCTGTCCAGCATGCGACTTTAACTGCTACGAATGGGCAAATGCTTGGTTCCATTCACTGTTAATTTACAATGAAGCGTCCTTCATTGAACTGTTTACCTCACTCACAAAGATAAAGTGCAAGCAGGTAATTAAGTGTTTAGAGACAAATGGATCGGTCGGGGAGTCATTAATTGACATTCCCTGTATAAACCAAACTGCCTAATGTGCTGTAAAACTGATGGAGGAACTGCATGCAAAATCGAAAAAAATTGAATTTTTGAATCTAAAGTTCATAGGAAAAATAATTTGAAAACATTTCTTGTACATTTTTTACAGAATACTAACTGTTCAGCATCTTATTTGTTAATAAAAGTTGGTTACTTATTACTCTTTTGATTATAGAAAAAAACATCATGTCCTTTTCGGGAGAAATTTTTTTTTCACATTTTTCCTTCGAAGGAGGGGGGGAACTTTTTTTTATAAAAAAATCAAAAATACAAGTTATATTCTTAAATTACTCTTAAAGTTTCCTCGATTGCAAGTGGTTTCATTAGAAAAATTTTGTCATCACCCTAGTGTACGCTCTGAGTGGTTACCTGTTATTAGTGGGATACCACAGGGAAGCGTCCTGGGGCCCATTCTTTTTATGATCTATATAAATGACATTAGCGTTTGTTGTCCTAACCCTGTTTCTCTCTATCTCTATGCAGATGATGCTAAGCTATTTACAGCAATTGAGAATAAATGTAACTGTGTGGATCTGCTAAATGCTCAAAATGCTATTCACTTATGATCTACGAACTGGCAAATGGATCTAGCCGCTAATAAATGTCATCTAATCTCTTTTTGCAATTCTAAAGAAAAGATTATCGACTGCACATACATGTACTGTATAAAAGATGTAATACTTGTATAGCCTTACCACAATATCTTTCTTTCTATTTACAACTTTATTACAATTTTCGCTGAAATTTAAAGAGCTATCTATAAAGACTCCTAATTTCCTAAATCCCTCTCGCTGCTTGTAGATTTTAATTTTATATTGTTTAATATGTACTAAATTCATAAATTATTTTTTCCTATGTGCATGACTCTACATTTCTCAGCATTGAACTCCATTAACCAAGTAAGAGACCAGTTCTGTAATGTTTGTTTTATGTCATACTTCAAAATCTCAGCATCTTCAATGTTATTTACCATCTTTGCTACTTTAGAATTATCTACAAACTTTACAAAATTTTGAAACATTATCTATGTAATATCATTTATATAAACTAAAAATTACAGAGGTCCCAAAACAGAGCCCTGTGGCACACCACACTTCACTGAAACCCATTCCGAAAACTCGTCCTCAATGCACACCCTTTGTTTTCTATTGCTTAACAAATTACCTATCCATTTTAAAAGTATACCCGTTAATCCATGTGCTTCCTACTTACTAAGTAGCCTTTTATGTTGAATTTTATCAAATGCTTTGGCAATGTCTAAATTAATATAATATATCAATGCTATTCTTATTACCTAGATCTTTTGTAATATATTCTAAAAAATTCAGCAAATTAGTTGAACAAGTGCGCCTACTAATAAATCCATGCTGACTTCACATTAAGTTATACTCTTCCAAGAAACGAATTAATTTTCCCTTAATAATAATAATAAATTAATAATGCTTTTAAATATCTTATTAATTACTTTTGTCAAGGTAATGTATATAAATGCATGTCATGTATGAAGAACTACATAAAATATTAAAGTACGTAGTATATATAAATTATAGTTACAATGTAAAACTTATGTCAATTTCTATACTAAATTTGCTTCTTTAGGAAGAAATTATTGGCGATATTCCAGCAAACACAACTCTGTATGTAAGAGCAGATGTTGTTATTAATGCTACACTAAGATATGAATATTATCAAAGGAATGGTCAAGGATTGGCCGCAGGAGGGTTTGTACATATTCATGATTTCTGAATTTTGTACGGATCTAAGTAGACTTAGAGCCTACATTCTTTTAAATAATTTTGTTTAAGTATTTTAAGAATTTTGTTAAGAGTGTCTCCCTGATAGGCATGTATGTGTATATTGTAAGTATTTTCATCATGTAAAGTCAGTCATCCCTTTCTCTCTCAATTCAAGTAGCAGAAGCGTTTCTGTGTTCATAAGTTTTGTCAAATCCAATTAAATAATCTGTCTTGTTCATGATTACTTCTACTATCGTTAATTATTATCCTTTCAGATCTTTCGGTTTCTAAAATTACATATCAAGCTTTTATCTGTTATTAACGTAAAGTGGCGTAACTACTGTTCGGACATCAGAACCGATTTGGATGTGCAGATTGGCCCTTAAAGTTAGGACCAGTTTGACTTGGATTGAGGTGGGAAAGGACCGAGTTTACCGTAATTCCTTTTCTGTGGTCAATTGCTTAATGCTTTTCATCTGTTCTCGTTGCTTCCAGTTTACAAATTATATTTCATCCTTGCCCTCCACTTTACATCTGTTTAATTTTAATAAGGAAGTTTGTCTGCATCATAACTTTCACCATTGCTATTTACGTTTCATTTGTCCTGCAAGGTTATAAAGTATTATCAAATATCTTAATAGAGAAAGATTTACCGTGTATACAGCGCCGTTTATTGTGAGTCTTCGCTAACTCTCGAGATTCTCATTGCTTGCGTCGTTTGATTAGCCAATTAATCTTCGAATCATGATTCATTCAAAGCCATTGCTTTTCTATCAACCGCAGATATGTCTAGCCTAACCTCGTTTCATGCAACCATAAATTAAGTCTTTGCAAAAATTAAATCTTGCAATTTTTCTTAATATCTAAGGTACAAAATTGTATAAAACGAACAGAAGAGATTATAGGGATATGAATAGATTGATGATATGGAGTGGGACAGAGATTAGTAGAGAAGGTCTATTCATATCCCGACCCTAGCTAAACTGGGATTAAAGGTATGATGATGATTATGATGATGACTAAGGTACAAAAAGGTGCAAATTCCAAAATCCAGAAATTAAGTCAAAAGTTCGTAAATAGCATTAAAATGCTTTTTTGGTATTTAAGGTACATTTAGTCAATGCATGTTCAATATTAGGAAATAAAATTGATAATGTTATCAATAATATTTATTTATGCAATCCGATAAATAGACTACATGTAACTATATAATATGTACATGACACTAAAGTAAATAGACTTTAGAGAAACAAAATTGGACTTAGTACATGGAGTGATATGCCGGTCTCTTTTATGAACATTATAGCTGTTTACAGTAATTCTGATTTTACATACATTGACGTTTTTAGTTTGTCTAAGATTGTATTAATTCGTAGTATGATCTGGCTCTTTTGTTATCTTGAGACGAGGAATAGGAAGTTAAATTTTCGACGCACTAGTGATAGCCGTTCAAATGGGAGGAAAAATAATTTTGAAAATAAAAAATAAACACGCACTATCTAACTAGCCATGCATTAAGTAGATAATCTATGCTATATATTTTTGTTATTATTTTATTTTGGTTTATTTTCAATGCAGCTGTGTTTGTATTAATGCACTGTTGGTATTTTTTGTTTGTTTATTGTATGTAACTTGCTGCCACATTTGATGTTGTACTAAAGATTCATATAATATAGTGAAATGATCATCTATGCTGATATCTAGGCCTATCACTTTTAATACCACATGTTTAAACCGTTAGACATTTTAGTCCATTTTTCGTATAACCAGTCCAGTGAATATCCGAGATTTTACTCTCAGATCAGCGCGGCCAGGAATCGAACCCACTTTTTTGGCTTTAAAAAACAAGTTGGGTGTATTAATGCAATTCATTCCTTGCGGAAGGTTGTTCGTTATTTTAATGATAGAAATAGCACGGTTAATATTGGCGTAATAGACCTACGTAAAGCATTTGACAAATATGATATATATGGTGTTCTGCATTGGTTGCAAAGGAAAAATGTAAATGTAAATATTATTAATACGTAAGAGAATTGGTTTGGGAAGAATGGCACAACAATAAATTGATTTGGCTCAATTTCTGATTATGTACCATTAATATCTAGAGTTAAACAAGGTGGAGTACTTTCGAGTATGTTATTTGCACTTATTGTCGTTCAGGTATTAGACAAATTAGAATGTTCTCGTTATGGCTGTTTCAGTAACAACCAGTGTTGCAATAGCTTCATGTATGCTGATGACATAGTCTTGCTTAGCGTAACGGTCAGTGATTTGCAAAAATTTTTTGATATCTGTGATAGTGTTTTTTCTAAGTTAGACCTTCCCATAAATGTTGCCAAGTGTCACTGCATTCGAATAAGACCAAGATGCAATGCTCTTTGTAAGCCGCTTTGCATAAGAAATACATTCATTAACTGGGTAGATAAAATAACATATTTAGATATAAATATTATTCGCACAAAATCTTTTAAATGTGATTGGAAAAATGTAAGGGGGAAATTCTACATCATTGTTAATACTATTTTAGGAAGGCTTGGTACCCAGGCGCCAATAGATGTGTTGATGAAAATGAAACATTCTCAGGTGTTGCCGATATTGTTATATGGTATCCCTGTAATGAGTCTTAACAAATCAGAGTTAAAGAGTTTCTCCGATGCATACAATAGCGTCTTCTCAAAAATTTTCAATTCATTTGACAAAAATACTCTACAGTATTGTCAGTGGTACTGTGGTTTCTGGCCTTTTGAGATATTATATAATTATCATAGGTTTATCTTTTTGCATAAATCAGTGATTTCAAATGGTTTAACTGAGAATTCAGAGGCTGATTATGATGACTATTTGGACTATGTAACCATTAAAAGAAAATATTCAATTGAGATTCAAGACTCATTGGCCTGTCTCAGGTATAAATTTAGGAATTATTTTAAAGAGATATTGGCATAGCTAATACTAATGATATTTAAGAAGAGTTTGAGTTTGGTACTTTAGTTTTAAATGTTTACTTTCTTTATTTTCTTTATATTGATTTATGTTGTGTTTCATTTCTACTGTATGTGTTTCTTACTGCCATGAATTTGGTGAAATAAAGAACATATAAATTTTATAATATGAATTTGAACATATTAGATGAGAGCATCTGTGATCTGGCTGAGGATTGAGCGAGGTGGAGCCAATTAACCTTGAAACCTACGGCAGGGTCCAAATAGGACGTAGCGCAGTCTTCTTAGTAACATTTAATTTAGAAAGTTTTTTAAGTTTTAAAACTTTAATTCTATCATTTTGATATTATTTAATAAGCTTTAGCTTTATTTATAAGTAGTAGCGGAATTTTATATAGTAATGACCAGGTCCACGAAGGCGCTGGAAGTCCATTGTCTGTAATATGTAAGTACGTGTGATATGTTTGCCTAATTGTGTATCAGGGAAACAGCACTCAGTAGTAATTTATTCCTTTTAGTCTCTTTAGTTTTGGTGACAATTATTTGCCCAGTGTTGAAGCCTGTTTAAGTAGAAGAGAGGCTCAGGTGTTGTTTTGGAAAACCCTAGTTAAAGGGGGGAGCTAACAGTCTTAACTGAAGTAGACTCTAATTTATATTAATTTGACGGTTAGTACCAGGAATTAAAAAGAGACGATACCGTGACCTTTTTGGAAATTACCAGGTGTGGCTATGAGAGTTTTCTTGAGGGGTTCTTTTTTACAACCTATAAAAAACGGCTAAACCGTTTCAAGGCCCAGAAACTATAGCCTGGGTAAGATTTAACAGAGCCAGTGTGATTATTTATAATGAAATCCTTGTGATTTAGAAACAGGCGCCAAATCCATTTGTTAAGTTTATGACTGACGACTCATTTGTTTGAGGGATAATTTAGGGACCAGTTTCAAGGGGAATTCTACTGTAGTGAGGTTTTCATATACTGATACATTGGTGCATAGCATAACATATGTATTAATCACAGATAATGTACATCCCAGAGTGGAAGTATTGTTTAACGTCCCTTTCGTATTTATTTTCGACTGTATTTCGCCCTGTGTTATTTAAAAGGGAATATAGTAATTTATGAACATCTTCTTTATGTTTATTTATTTATATAAATTATTATTATTATAATTATTATTAATTTGACTGTAATTTAGATATACATTCACGTCGTTTAACTTGTTATAGTTTCTCGCTCATTTTTATAGTTTGCTTTATTCGTAATAAAACATTAATTAAGGAATTGATATTCCTTTAATCAGTTAGTAACTCCTGCAGTTTGTCTGAATACTTCTTAGCGTAGGTATTTAAATAGATGAGACACTGAACGATTCACTAGCTCTCTCGCTATTTGTCTGAGATATCTGAGATTTTAACCTTGTCCAGGACTTTGTAAATATTCTTATATATTTTCATTTTCCTGATATGTCTAGGCTGATAGTATCTTCATTGGTACTTTCTCTGACAACATAATTATAATACAATATAAAATATGAATTGTGTTCGTTAGTTAATTTTGCTTCTAACTGGCTATAGGCTCAAGAGTTATACCGCCGTGGCAGGAAGTGCTATAGCCCTCTAACTTATGACTCGACTTCCAAGCTTTGGACACAGAATTCTTAGTGGACATCCGAAAGCAAATAAATATTAAATATAGTACTGTTGATCATTTGATAATGAAGGATGTTTAATGTTTCATAGACTTCGTTTAGAGGCAATTTTCTCAGTGAATTTATGGATCCATCACAGAGTGCCAATAGACCTATCATTAAATTACGTTTTCTTATCAATAGAATAACTAAATAACGGAATACCGTTGGCGTAGGTAACTGATTGAGAAAACAGTCCAGTTAACGGATAGAAGATACGTAAGTCATAGCCTACTTATTGTTTTCTGTTTCATATCGTATATTTAAGATATACAGGGTGAGTAAAAAATGATTGCAACTGGAAAAAGTTTGCATATCTCAGGCTATTGTTAATATTTTCAAATCAAACTTTTACCAAATACTAAAAGTGGCCACACACGATCAAATTTATCTGAACAGATATCTGTTCAGATAAATTTGACGGAGCCCACACACGGTCAAATTTAACTGACATATATCTCAACAGATATCTGATCAGATATCTGTTCAGATAAATTTGTTTCGTCCTCACACGGTCAAATTTATCTGTTCAGATATGAGATCTGAACAGATATTTTGGCCACACACGGTCAAATTTATCTGCAGATGAAACTGATGATCGCCCACACACGGTCAAATTTAACTGTTCAGATATCTGATCAGTTATGCTAATTAGCTGTGAATCATCTCCAGACCGCAGCGCGCGTGACTGGCGTTGTTATTACTACAGTCGATCAATATATTTTTGAGATATTTAAACTAATAATTTGAGAGCTACCCATCCCCTGATGGCTGCTGTCCAAATGATGGAAGTATCATTTAATGATTTAATAAGTTCATTTTTATTATTTAATTTTTTAATCTCAATTTAAAATTATACCCCTGCCCATTTTGTATGCACAAGTTCAACTATTATCAGTAGTTTTATTTACGTTCACCATTCATGTAGATCACATTTAGTCTGTGTTTTTTCAGTGGATTGTGCGTTTGAATCCAGGCCAATTGCATGCGAGGCGAACGCTTTAACCGTTAAGCCATATCCACCCAATACTTCACTATCAGTACAACAGTATAATTTAATACTAGTTATAGTCTATACTCCCACATGGTAGGTATTTTGCATCATTAAGTATTCTGCATTATCGTCTATTTAGTTTATATTTCTACATCATCGTTTTGGCAAAGTCTTTACATGTTGGCCTATATATAGCATAACATAAATTAACGGCACACTGAGTCAGGAAGCACAGATGCTTGTTTAATGCCCATTTCCACCTTCTTCTCCATGGCTATTAGTAATCGTTTCCTTTTAGTGGCGCATTAATTGCAGCCGGCGAGGATTTAAGAATAACCTTCCATTACCCTGGGATTTTTTCCTTCCTAAGCTGTCAACACTCGGTCTTCCAAGGTGGTCACTCACAAAGTACTAACTGAGGTCGGTGTAGCTTAACTTCGATAATTGACGCGCAACTAAACCAAGTGCGCTAAATCCCGCCAAACGGCCGGTTTATGAAGTGTCATTATCGCGGGAGATTGTGAAACACTGTATAATAGCGCATGGCAGTTTTATTGTTGAGAAATACAATAGAGATTGACTATAAACAAAATTATTATTCCTTGTTTATAAAATTTTAATTTGTTTAACGAAGGCGTTTATTATTGAAATTTAAAAAGTCGTGTAGCATCCCGTATATCCCTACTCGGGGTCGAAACGAAAGGGTCTAGATACCAAATGGAACATTAAGGTCGCGTGTATATATATATATGTATATATATATATATATATATATATATATATAAATCGATTTGGCGTATATAACGTTTGCACGACTATGTTTTTATTTTTCACGTCGCACCGCAGTCCCGAACTCACGACCTCTCGTTCTAGAGGCGAGCTCTTTATCATTGCACCACTAGTCATTCAATTTGTAATAAAATCAATATTTAAATTTAATAATGATACTTAATTCGGTAACGCTTATCTCTGTATGTCAAAAACAGCTTTGTGATTTAAAATACTTTTATTTTAATTACTAAATTAAGAAATTAATTTTTATTTAGAATGCTCAAATTAAATAAGTTTAGTCCGACAAGTGCGCCAAAAGTCTTTGTGGGCGGGACAAGTCGTCAGATCTGAAAACTGACGCGGCCACACACGATCAAATTTATCTGAACAGATATCTGTTCAGATGAGTTTGATGGTTTTCCCATCAGTTTTGAAATCTGACACTTGTCAGTTTTCCCATCAGTTTTTGCCCTCACACGATCAAATTTATCTGTTCAGATATCTGAAGAGATATCTGTTCAGATAAGTTTGATCAGTTAAATTTGATCGTGTGTGGAGAAACTAGGTCATCAGTTCTTTCGTCAGTTTTCAAATCTGACGCGGCCACACATGATCAAACTTATGTGTTCAAATATCTGAACAGATATCTGAACAGATGAGTTGATGGCAAAACTGATATGTGGCCACTGTAAAGGACTAATTTTTGATGGGGTTGCCAATTTGTATTAATTGGGATGGCCAATTTTTATCCATTGTAATGCATTGATTGGCCAGTTATGCAAGTTTCGGCAGAGCAACCCCCATTTTTTAATGTACTGTAAATATAAATTTTATTTATTTTGGCCCTAACAAGGGCCGGTGTGGTAGTTCAGAAAGAACCAGTTGTATCTGCTAGCATTGCTGACTATTCGATATGCTTTCCTCCCGCTGCTATGCAGAACGGCAGTCGCTTTCGGAATGCTATAACAGCCTTGTTGATTGCAGCTTGGTGCACTCTCTCCCAGATTGATTGAAGCACTTCCTGAAGTTCTGTCTTGTTTTTAGGCTTCGACTGCTGGTGTTTCTGATAGATATGCAGCATGGTTCCCCAGAAATGGTAATCCAGAGGATTTTGATCGGGAGAGTTTGGAGGCCATTCATTCTTCTGAAATCCGGGTTTCTCTGGCTGATCCATTCCAGTGCATGACGAGATGCATTAGCCGGAGCACAATTTTGCTGACAGATGAAATCATTTTGTAGAAGAGCATAACAATCATCAAACAGCTCCGGAAGCAAAGTATTGACGTAATACTGAGAGTTCACCGTTACCTTCGCGTCAGTAAAGTGCAATCTGCCCTTACCGTTCTAGCAAACACTATTTTTAGGTACAAATGGGGGTTGCTCTGCTGAAACTGGTATAGCAGATCAATCTATAGATTGAAATGGATGAAAATTGGCCACCCATCAAAATTAGTCCTTTATTAATTGGTAGATGTTTGATTTGAAAATATAAACAATAGCCTGAGATATTCAAACTGTTTGCAGTTGTAATCATTTTTTTTACTCATCCTGTATATATATATATATATATATATATATATATATATATATATAGCATATATATATATATATATATATATATATATATATATATATATATATATATATATATATATATTTAGGCCTACATTTATATGTCTGCATTCGATATTTTGTCATAGATCCTGTTCGTTTGGCTCTGGCTTTCAACTCACCGCCGTGTACTTCTATATATGTGATCAGCGATATTTCGTGGGCCTGGGAGTTTCGTTTACTACAAGAATATTCGACTATCAGTATTGTGGTGGACCTGTATCGGGTGGATCAGGCGGAGGTGGTGGTATGTTGTAGTAAAAATGAACTAAGTTATTTTTAGTCAGAAAAGAAAAGTTTATCGAAAAGTCAGATTTTCTCGAATTTAATGCTGCCAAGCACTTTGATACGCTTTATTTGAATTTGAGCATCAAAAGAAAGCAAAGCCTCTAAAAAACATTTAAAAAGAAAGCGTAGGAGCAAGCTCTCTAACTGCCCGTGCTTGATAGAGAGCTTCATCTATATGCAGATTTGGGTAAATTATATTTTTTCCCTATGCTTCGCATTAACTGTAAAAACTTTTAACTGTATTTTTTAGTAGAATTGAATATTTTCCTTGAATTAATCCAACTACTTTCTGTGTATTTGTACACAAATTATTTGTCTATATTTTAATTTTCACTTCCACGTGTACTTTTCTGTACATGAAAACGAAAATTACAGAATACGTGTATGCTATATCATTTTAAAGTATGGTTGTATGCGTAGGCCCTATATGTGTCTTGAAGAACGTAGGTCTTTAATTTGTGCTTTTACATGTGTATTAATGAATAAGCATATACCTACGCAGTGCTGTGTCAGATATATTCTAATGTATCTAAAATACAATAAAATAAAATACAGATACAGATACTCATACTCAGTACAAAATGTATATTGATACAGATGCAAGAGAATAATTTAGGAATGCATCCATATAAACGATAAATTGCAAAAATTTCAAGATACGAATATAGATATAGGCCTATTCTTTACTGTTTTCTATAGTCTGCTGAACAACGTATCTTGTATATGTATTGAATAAAAATGTACAATTACTTCTCATTAGTAATTGGCGGTGCACTAAAGAAGTAAATTCTTTCTTTCTTTTCTCTGCTTGATGTCACTTTGTGGACACCAGAGCAGCCTCTTTTACCCTCTGTCTCCAGTGATACCGGTCCTGGGCAAGATCATAGACACCACTCTGTGTAAGGTTATATTTAGGGTCTATTTGTCCTATATCTTTATTATATTGTTTAATGAAAGTATATTTATTTCCCATACCTAGTTTCATTTTAATATTTGTTATTCTATAATTTAAAGCTTTTCTTACTGGAGTATTTTCATCCAATCTTAGCAGATGTCGTATCCAAATGAGTCTTTTGAATTTAGAAGTAATAATTAAAATTAATAAGTAATGTTTTAATTAAAGAAGTAAATAGATGCTTATAATAGATACACAGCTGAAAATTCATCCAGATACAAGATACTATATATCATTGCGTATCTGATATCTAAAACTAACTTTTTCAATGTACTGTACCTACGTAAGGTATTTATGTGTATAACTATAATTGGGCATAAATGTATCGATGTGTATTAATATATAGGCCTACTGTAGGCATTTAGATAAATAACTCCGATTTTATTATAAATTTGAATGACTTCTGTGAGCGTCTGTGTTATTTGTGATCGTTTCTGAGTCGATGTGTTTCTCTTCACATAATATTATATTATACTTGAGTTTTAAGGAAACTTGCGGAAATAAAATTATTTTGATTTAATTCAACTATATAATTTACGTTTCTTAATTTCATGCATGGAAAGCTCAAAAGCTATACATGTCACCGTGAAACTAAAAGCAATTATATCATTAATCTAATATCTAGAGCAACGGCGGATCCAAGAATTTTATTTACGGGGCACACTTATTTCGGGACAGTGTTGTTTTAAATTTTTACGGAAATTTTGGAATTTTAAGAAATAAAGTTACGATCAATTGTGTCATTTTACTCCAAATTATAATAATTTTCGACTATTCCAATGGGTTTTTTGCATTTTTAGGGGGAGCACAGACGCCAATAGGGGTGGGGACACTTGACAACCGGGGCTCGGGCTCCCGGCCCCTATTGATCCGCCCTTAATGTTTGGTTTGGTATATAAGATTTAATTATAATATTTTAAAAATAATAATCAGAAAGTGTTAGGTTATTACTGCATTTAATAATAAAAATCTCGGCAATTCTTCGAATCCGACAGATCGAACTGAAGTTCCTATTTTGGTCTCACTTTTGAAACTTAAATTAGCCTTCCTCCATGCTATAATGGCGTAATGCAGGTATTGCAGGCATTAAATTGGCCTTCCTACAGGATAAAAAGCGTAACGTAGGCATCTTCGTTTAAAATTCTAGAATATAGTTTACTCATCTTAGAAGGATTGCAACTTGGATTACTTGATTAATATGATCCAGAAGAGAGTTGATTGTAATCCTTCAAAATTCACTGCATTATTATTCCTACCTGATATAATTATAAAGTAAATTATACTTTATAATAATATCTAACAAATGCTTCTATGAAAAAATTTCTGAAACTAAGTTACAACAAAGCAATAGCAGGCTACGCCATGTGGCTTATCAAGCAAAAGTGAAACCAGTCTACTTACTTTAAACTAATGTGTAGACATTAAAAAGCTTATACTATTTTATTATACTCTGTTCTGATTTTAGGGTATATTTCGGGAATATCAACAACGGCCTCGTGCGGGGTACTCAAATGTTTCAATTTTGTAAAGACTTGTTTTGACGCCTTTGAACCTGTTGCTGGGTGTTTCGGAGGAGTTTATGGTCGTGCATTGTAAGTGGCATTTCAGTTTTAGATTTCTTTTCTGATACTACTTTCTATGATCATATAAACAAGATGTAGTATTGCAAAGAATTTTAAAGTTAGATAGTGTATATCTTATCATCATTAAAACTGATTCCTTTTACTAGCAAAAATAAAAGAAATGAAGATCGACAACAATAGGCTAGAGATATATGGATAAGCTCTATACAATGAAATAGCAATCTGACAGAAAACTGAAATACATGTATACATTATCAGAGTTCATAAAAGGAAAACATGTGACTTTGTTGCTTAATAAATGCCCCAAGACTATATTCACTTTGACTATCTTCTATCAACTGCTTCTCATATGCGTCTGCAACGTGCCCAGATTTCTCTAACACTTGTTGCTTTTCGGTCCTCAATATTTCAGGCCACCTCCAGTTGTTTACTTAATGATCTTCATTGGTTTCCTGTGGTTTAAAGAATTAAGTGCAAAATTGCTCTGTTGCTTTCAAAACACTTATGTCGTTTGGTATACCTTCTTACCTTTCTGCTCTCTTAATTCCAAATCTCTTATTGCAAGCTTCGTTCTTCTGATGCCAACTTGCTCAAAACTCTAAAAAATAAAACCTCATCTTGTACACGTTCATTTTCTTTCCAGTTCCTACTCTTTGGAACTCTCTGCCTCCTGATCTACTCTCATGTTCTGTTACTTCCAGTTTCTGTTGTAGGTCGAAAGCACATCTCTTCCCACCATGAATTTACGGCCCACATTCTGTTCCATATAGGGCAACCGGGCGTATGACAATAAATTCGTATATAATCTTATCTGACTTTGTTAAATACCGGAACGCACCGTTTTTGATCTTTGTTCTCTCTCTTCAGCACATATTTATTAAAACATTTTGGATGAATCAATTTGTGGTGACATGTCGTGACGGACGTTCCTGATATCATCCTTATATGAGCCTATGAGGAAACGGACGTTAAACCTTATTACTATTATAGGCTAATCCGCAATAGAAGCTTCTTAGTGTTGGTTCTTTCAAATCTACACCTTGGCTCTAGGCCTACTACAAATATCAGTAGTTAATTTTTGCTTCTAAAGTTTTTCTGATGGCTGAAAAGATCGTAAAGATTAAAAAATAAGAATCGAAATTAGGCCTACATTACTCTGTCAAAGTCAAATTGAGAAATTGCTTGATAATTGTTTTTTTATAGTAAATTATCTATGAGACTAGCAAAGTCGGTAGCTCGGTACTGGAAATTTGAAAAAACGGCTGGAAGGGCATTTATGAATCTTGCAATGGATGACGGACTAGGTCTAGATCTAAGCGGTTTGGGGAGAGTGCTCGCTTATGCGATCAGCCCAGCGACGGGGATAGCTTTCGACTGTCTAAGCACACCTTCTGCAGTGATAGAGTAATATCATACATATATTAGATAAATATTAATATTTTTCATCTCTGGTAATTTAAATGTAAAACGTTGGAATAGTATTCTATTAACTTTTTACATATATAGGCCTACTTATAGGCTTGACATATCGCATATATTACAGAGCTCCTATCTTACCGACTTCGCCACTGGCTCCAGCGAAGTCGGTAAGATAGTCGACCGCGGATCAGTAGATGCGGGTTCAAATCCTGGGCTCGCCCGTCGCTGACATCGCTTTAGAGTGAGGAAACTAACGTTAACCTTAGCTTTTATCTTTAGCTTTTTATTAGGGTCCGACGTTTCTTATCCTCGGTTGTGACTCGGACGCTCCACAAATGCCCACATCTGCGCTCACCATGAAATACTATGCAATTAAAATATGGCATGTTCACATTTTATCTCCAACCTCTCGTTGTGAGAAGGACTTGCATAGCAAATACTGCTGGTTAATTACAATAAACTCACTATATACGTCAAGAATGGCTGAATTCCTTGCCATCTTAATATAGACAATATGAACAAGTTACCAATTTAAAGAATATCAATCAATAACTCATGTTGTTTCTGTCTTTCTGGAATCATTTCCATCTCTTTCATTCTTCCAATCTACTCATAGAACTCTTCACTCCACTGAAACTTCTTTTCTCAATAATCACTATGACTTTAGCCTAGCGTTAAACACCCAAAGACTATTCGCCATATTATTACTACTACTTGATCTTTAACATTTTTTTATTGAACTATTTTGTTAGATATTTTCTGAATAGGCCTAAGTTATTTGATACTATGAGTGCTATAGAAGTGTAAATTTAGGTCTATTTGTTGATATATAAACCTTCATTGCAGACATACATAGTAAAATATTCCTTGATTTTAAAAAAATTCTAAATTTTGTTTACTTTTTTAGAGGTTTGAAAGATTTGTAGAGATTTTAATATTATTTAAAAATCCAATCTGCAGAACTAAAGAGATTTAGTCTCTAACCTTTATTTATTTATAATCGCATGACCATCATTGTTCGAGGGTTATGAAGCTTATAGCTTAGTAAAATTATGGCTTCTGAAGTGATCCTGTTTGCATCCTTACGACACGTGCAGTTTACGGTTGGTCTATCCTTCAGTATATATATATATATATATATATATATATATATATTTACAGGTACATATATATAATATACTGTCTATATGCATGTATATGCATGTATATAGGCCTATACATGTACATAAACGAAGAATAACAGAGCATAATAGTGAAGACAAATGATCTAATTGACTACTTTGTTACATGAGAAGAATGGCTGACATCAGTTAGTGAGGAAAACAAGAATATGTAACAACAACAGAATTTAGTGCTACTGTCATTCATGACTGCATTGAGCACTATGATACCGATGAGCAGAGTGTGTGATCCAAAAACGATGCAAACCAAAATCCGGGAGTTCATTCCGAATAAGGGTACTAGTGGAATGGAGGTTTACGTGTTGGTCTCAGTTACAGTGCAATGGTTGGATTTGAGATTTCAAAGAAAAACGCTTTCAACCGTCTATGAAACTGTTCATTTAGAAGGAAAGGGTGATCAGGAGAAGATGAGGGGGTGCGCAAAGTGGAAGGAAGAGAATTCTAGACCTGTGGACCAGTATGCTGGAGGAGCGCTTGAAGAGTTAACTTTGAGAAGGAATGCTAGGTCTTTCTAGAATAATTAACTTATAGGACCTAGTAGATGACTGAATAGAGGAAAGCTGCCTCACTTGTAATAAGTATGACATGTAACATTTGCCCGGGGTAGTGATAGACGTGTAGGCCTATGTCAGAGAAGCTGCCTTGTAAACAATGCTTTCTCTAACTTTGAGCCAGTGCAGAGACTTCACGAGTGGAGTCACATGCGAGGGAATTTCTGGATAAAGTGCCATCTGTCCATTTCATAGTTTTTAAGATTCAGAAAAAAGAAGTTACAGTAATTCAGTTGGGATTGCACGTGAGCAGCACGGATAGTAGAAGCGATCTTAATGCTAAGATATGATCGCACACGACGCAGATCTCTGATATGAAAGAAGCAAGCCTCTGAAGTTTTGGTGATGTGGTCATGAAATGTAAGATGCTGGTCGAAGATTACACTAAGACTCTTGACAGAAAACACTGGCGAGATTGCTAAGTCAGAAGCGCGAGAAAGGGAAGCTTCGTTTAGTTTAGATAGTTGTTGAGGTGTTCCAAATAGCACAAACTCCGTCTTTGATGGAGTGAGTGCTAAAAAATTAGCAGACATCTATGATGATATCGACTGCAAGGATTTCTGTAGGCGTGCTTAGGTATTAGGATAGGAGTGGAGGGGGGGTGAGGAATGTGTATAGCTGAGTGTTGTCAGCGAATAATTGATGGTCGAGTGAATTTTTAGATCAAATTAAAGAACTTAAAGGTGTAGTGTAGAGGTTAAAGAGTTCAAGAGGATTCGACCAAGAACGGAGCCCTGAGGCACACCGTACTTATGGTTGGAAGGTGGAGAGGTGTACTCTTGCACTTTTGTGCTAAGAGTACGATCTGTAAGATATGAGGTAAACCATGTAAGAGCATTGCTGTGGATACCAAACCAAGAGAAAATACACTGTAGGAGGATTTGGTGATCCATGTTGTCGAAGGTCGCCGAGAGATCAAGCGTACAGAGCCCAGTGACGCGTTGAGTGCACATGGCGTTCGTGATGGTGCTGCAGATTGAGAGAAGAACAGTTTCAGTGGAGCGGTTTTTGGTGTATGCTGATTGGTGTTCATTGAAGAGGTCATTGGATTCGAGATGGGTGGAGAGTCTACTATAGACTAATCTCTCAGTGAGTTTGGAAAAGTATGATAGATTGAATATTTGTCTGTAGTTGGAAAGTGATTCTTTATCCCGTGAGGCCTTTTTCAAGAACGGAGTAACATTGACATTTTTGAATGACTGAGGAAATGTGCCAGTGGACAAGGAAAGGTTGACATTCTGGGAAATTGTGGGTGGGAGAACATGGATGCACTTTTTCAAGAGAGAAGTAGGGATAGGATCGAGATCGCAATGCTTGGGAGTGAATCCAAAATTTGTTGCGTTATCTCATCGATAGTACCAGGGGTAAAGCTGTGGGGCTGCTTATGGGCTGATTTAGTTGTTGAATGTAGTTAGGTGTTGAGTTGGTGGAATGAGTGATAGAGGACCTGAGTTGATTGATTTTGTTGATTAGTTAATTATTTTTGTTGATCAGTTAATTAGTTGATTAATTAGACTCTCTAACAGTCTTTCTAGTCAAAGTTGCGTGCTTATCAAGCAGAGCAGAATGGGTGGAGTTGTACTGCAATAGAAGTTCATTGAGATTAGGAGAAGGCGACTTGACTAGAGTCGAGTTCTTAAGATCAGAACAGAATTGATTGATGTCGATGTTATTGACTTTTCGATATAATATTGTGGTGGTGTTTGCAACAGTTTTAGATTTTCTGTGGTTGTATGAGCAAGTGACAGGGAAGTAGTTGGATGGAGAATGAGATGGAATGTCAATAATTGCAGGCTCAAGTGCTAACACAGAGGGGGTAATGACTAGATATAGGGTGTGGTTATCTGAAGGTGTATCAATTTTGGTGTGTTGTACAGCGTTGCAGGATTTAAATAAACTATTGAACTGCTGGGTAGCGTGATCTAGTGGTTGGTCAACATGAATGTTGAGATCACCAGTGATGACATAGTCAGATTTGGACGAGGTGAGATAAGACAGCAATGCCGCAAACTCCGATAGGAACATAGAAAAGGGTTTGGCATAAGGAGATGATGTAGGTGGACGGTACACTGAAACTACATGCAGTGTACATGAGTTGATTTTGACAGTTGCTGAAATGGCTTCAAAAGAAGAGAATTTATGTGAGCAACTGCTCAGGAGAGTGAAAGGCGTCCTGAAAACGAGAGCCACTCCACCACCCTTAGCACCGGAGATTCTGGTATCACGGTTAGCAATATGCATTTATAAACCAGGTGGAAGGATGGCCATCAGCTCTCCAGATGAGGTTTTGGCTGATAACCAAGTTTCGTGTATGGCGAAACAGTCGAATTTGTAATTTTCTGGCAAATCATGTAGGGGAGAGCGGGGCAAGTTGATACTAGTGTAGGTTGATACAAGTGGCATAAAATTGCCAGTTTTTTTTTCTTTCCAACGAGAGGCCGTCTACAAGTAGTCCCAGTATTTCTACTTCTTCACACATTTTCGTCAGAAAACGAAATAAGAGGTTTAGCCAAAAATTAGAAAAAAATTGTTTTTATTCACTCATCTAAAATACTCAGGGATGTTTTCGTAAAATACGTTAAGCAAAATTATTAATCTTTTTATATTAAAGTAAGCCTAGTTATGCAGTGCATGGACTGTGCTGTTACCGTTATTCTACTAATAAACGCCAATTTGTTATTACATTTTTTTGATACGCGAGTGTGGATGGGGCTAGTTGATACATCTTGCGTGGGGCAAGTTGATACACGTATCAACATGCCACTTTTAAATAGAAAAACAAGAAAAAAGTGGATAACGTTATTGAGTGTTAAATGTGGGCACATTATGCTTGCCCAAATAAAAATCAGCACTTCATTTGTCCAAATTGCAACTCTTATGAGGCTATATAGCCACAGAATTTAAAAAATAAATTTCAAGATGATAAATTCGTATGTGGTAACACGTAGATGTACGGTATGAGAAAAAAGGCATAGATTTAAGTAGTTTGCTCGAACTACTGACTTTTCTGAATAATATATAGCTTTAAGTATCACTATCTTATAATAATATATAATAATAGTAATAAAGGTTTAACGTCCGTTTCCTCATACAAGGATGATGTCAGGGACGCCCCTCCATCATATGTCACTACAAATCGAATCACCCCAAACGATCTGAAATAACATGTGCTGAAGAGAAATAAAAGATCCTAAACAGTGCCGGTCCGGTGATAAAAAAACAGGCAATATGAAATAAAGTCTATGGTGGGAAGAGATGTGTTTTCAACGTACAATATTACAACTTACAATATTACAACTTACAATAAATAGTTGATACTATTTCCACTTTCCGTTGGTACTATCTTGCGACAATTCAATCAGCTAATGGTATGAGTATCAACTTGCTCCTCATCAGTATCAACTTACCCCGCTATGGGGCAGGATGATACAATTTGGGTTATGGTATTTGAAGTCAATTTACTGTTAGTTGTTTATTTGTATCAGAACGGTTATGCATTGAATATATCTCTGAAATATTTTGCTAAAATAATATATAGATTGGATTGTTCATGTCCTAATAAATTACTGTAATTTTGGCAAAATGTCAAAATAGTATCAACTTGCCCCGCTTTCCCCTAGTGCAATAATGTGGTCAGATTTGGAGAGCGAACGGGTATAAGGGGAAGCTTAGTGAAACATTGGTGCTGAGAGAATTTATTGCGTTGATGGGAGGAGATATGGTAAGGTAGATGTAATAAACATGAACAGTGAGTTATAAAAAGAGCAGTAAGAAATTAGCAAATTAATGGTAAGACATTACGATAGATAGTTAGACTGCAACCCTATATATTTCATCAACTTTGTATTGATATAAAGTTTTGACAAATTATACAGAATAACGACAGTATAATAATGCATTTGAAATTTTAAGTTAATGTTTTTTAAGATACTACTTCTTCCACTAATTTCAGCTGCTTTAATGCAGCAGTTGAGTGTTTCGGAGATGGTAATTCCAAGCAAGGAGGAAGAAGTAAGAGGAGCTTTGGCTTAATGACTCAGGCACAACTCGCACCGCTGCTTGCCAGAAGATTAGCTGCAGTCGGCACATATATTAAGCTGACGGAGGAGATCATGTACGATAAATCTTGGTAAGTTATCTTTTGAATCTTTCAGATTCCAAATTATTTAACTCACTGTCTCAGAATTTAATCATTTTCATTAACTACAGACTACGTTGCACTGAATACGGCAAATTTCAAGTAAATGTTAAAAGTTAAGTAATGTACCAGATCTCGGACAATGGCTGGGTCCAGGTATGGCAATCTTAGATCCTGAGTTCAGTGTAGAAGAATCAAACTGCAGCTGAAAACTAAGATTTACGCAAATGTAAGCTTTGTTGAAAGGAACGGCTTTATATTAAATGTGTGTGAATATTCAGTGTTCAAACATCGTTGCTTTTTTACACATTGGCAATTATATAATATTATATTTCTATTTCATAAAATAAATTGTAAGATTGTGTAGGCTATATAAAACAAATTGAGATTAATAAATAAATAAAATATTTAATAATTAATAATTCTAGATAAATCATACGGGTCAACAGGATAGTTTTCTCAGGGAATGACGCCCCCTGCCCGGTAAATGTCAGTCAAAGCTGAGGAAGACATAGGGGGCCCACCTCGTCAAAAAGCATATCCCCCAAGAAAATAATGGTAATAGAAAGAAGAGATGGATAGGACACATTTTAAGGGGAGAAGGTCTATTAAAAGAGGTCATAGAAGGTAGAATGGAAGGAAAAAGAGGCAGGGGCAGGCCGAGATTAGGTATGATGATTTAAAGACCCACCCATATGTGGAAATGAAGAGGAAGGCGGAAGACAGAGAAGAGTGGAGGCGTTATGTACCATGGACCTGCCAGTAGGCAGTGCACTAAGAGAGAGATATAAATCATATTTAATAAATAATAAGAAATGAAGAGGAAGGTGGAAGACAGAGAAGAGTGGAGGCTTTATATACCATGGACCTGCCAGTAGGCATTGCACTAAGAGAGAACACTAGATAATAATAAAGGTCCAGCGACTATGTTAGGGACGTCTCCCATGACACGACACTACAATTCGATTTACCCAAATGATTTGAAGAAATTTGTGCACATGAGAAAAGAGCTTCTAAACGGTGCCGGTTCGAGACATAAAAGAAATTTTATGTGATCATGAAATAGGCATGCAAGATGATATAAATCTATGATATGAAGAGATGTTCTTTTCTGGCTATTACAGAAATTGGAAATAGTAGAACATGAGCGAAGATCTTGAAGCAGAGTTTTCGAAGACGTCTACCTAATTCGATGAGATTACTTATAGTTTTGAGCAGTTTGGCATCAGGAGAAAGAAACTATGAGAAGGTTGATTTGGGATTAAAATATAAAAAGAATTGGAAGGTTTCTAAAGATAAGTGTTTTACAACTTAGCAGAGCAATTCTAAACTTGATGCTTTGAACTACGGGGAGCTACGACGGAATAATATTAAACAGGGAATTAGAGGTACCTTTAGATCTGACAGTGACAGACAACACATGCTAAAGAATTTTGATTTCAGTATAGACGCACGAGAGAAGAATGTAAGCCATATAGGAATGAGTTACAGTAGTCAGGTTAACAATGAAATATTGGTGTCGAAGAATATAGCTGAAAAATTCAAGGAAACAAAAATGCAAGGAAACAAAAAATTCAAGAAAACAAAAGAAGACCATATCCGTCTGTTTTGATGGATATGAAAAAACGATGAACAACAGACAGAGGAAATATGAGAGTCGAATAATAGTTGATATTTTCATCAAATAGGACATCAAGGATTTTTGCCTTGGGAGTAGGAATAAAACGAAGAATTTGAAAATACACAGAAGAATTGACTACTCTGCTCCTTTGCTGGGGGTGACAATTAAAATGTATACGATTTGGAAGTATTGACAGGGAAACGATTGCACAGAACCATGAATAAACTTCGTCAAGAACATATAAGAGGTCCGGCGATTTTAGATCGGAATTGGAACATGAGATTTACAGCCGAGTATCATCATCATAGAAGTTGAACTTTATTGAAGCTTCATCTATAATATAATTAAATGGGGTAGTATAGAGATAGAAACATAAGGGTTCAAGTTCAAATCATTGTTACACTCCTCGAAGAAGAGGTAATACAGGAGAGCGTTCATTATCAATAAATAACTGTTCCAGTGCGACCCGAGAAATGAAGGAGAGCAGAGAGAAAGCGGAGTCAGAGATATCGAAATACTACTTGAATTTTCTAGTGAGAATATTGTTATTATCAATGGTGTTAAAGGTAGCCGAATGATCAAGTACATGTAGTATTAGAAAAATGGCGAATAGTCTGTGGGTGTTCAAGGCTAGGCTAAATTCATTATGGTTGTTGAGAGAGGAAGTTTCTGTAAAGTGAAGATATCTATGAGGAGTAGATTGTAGAAACCAAAGAGATGGAAATGATTCCAGAAAAACAGAAACAACATGAATTATTAATATTCTTTAAATTGGTAACTTGTTCATATTGTCTATATTAAGGTGGCAAGGAGTTCAGCTATTCTTTACTTATATAGAGAGTTTATTGTAATTAACCAGCAGTATTTGCTATGCAAGTCCTTCTCACAACGAAATGTTGGAGAAAAATGTGAACATGCCTTTTTTTAATTGCATAGTATTTCATGGTGAGCCGAGCTGTGGGTATTTGTGGAGCGTCCGAGTCACAACCGAGGATAAGAAACGTCGGACCCTAATAGTGCTTGAATATGCGACTACTTTTGAATGCAGCACTGACAGCCTTTAAAATAATCCTGTTAAAAATAATCCTGGCTATTTAAAAGAGACGCATAGAGTAATAAAGACTATTCTTAAATCTACACATGTGGTATTCTATGCTTTTAAAAATCAACCACTACTTAAAATCCTGGAGCTCTGAAGAAACAGGGAAAGCGCCTGCAACAGATACATATGCAAGGAAACTCTGTAATAAATGTCAAAATGGAAGGAAAGAGGGGCAGAGGCAGGCCGAGATTAGGAATATTTGATGATTTAAAGATCCACTCATATGTAAACATGACGAAAAAAGCGGAAGACAGAAAAGTGGAGGCTGGTTGATAGTCTCCTCTCCTCTTCGGTGGCATTCGGTGATATCGCACGTCAGATCACGAATCGTTCAGTAATTTTTAATGTACGTTTAATTATTTATCTAAATTTTCTACAACATATCTACTCACGCACAGGTATTTGTAAACAGTCGTTATAAAGCCTCAGTATTCAGTCGTGTCACTGTTTATTATACTATCTTTAATTATCTTTCCGTTACCTGCTTCGCACTGGTCAATTGGACTCTATTCTGTTCAACTCTTCAGTTCACAGTCCTGTTATGATTATTCTGCGTCTTAATAATGACATTCTACGTCTTAATAATCACAATGCAACTGGACTGTTATAAATTTAACGGCACAATTTCTCGTTGAGAAAATAATAAATTATCGTCTCCTGTCTGAGTAATTTTACATCGCCCCCTACAAACCTGACATCACAAATTCATAAACCATACGTGCCACCAAGTTATGGAAGCACGCCCTCTAGATTGACCGCCACGGGTCAGGATCTACGGGTTCACATCTTACAACGCGAAGGGTAGCTTTACTGCCATGGGTCCTACCTACGACAATGTGAGGAATGTGGGTGACTGCTGCAGAAGACTATTCAATAACGAACACATCATAAAATACCATAAATACACTTATATTGTCTGTTGCGTGTCATGCTTTTATAACACTGGGTAACAAAATTTTTGAAAAGTTGTGTTCCCCTGAATATTTGTATTGTTTCCAATAGAATTTTTTATGCTGATTTCAAATATGTATTTGGTTTTTATCTAGCATCGCACTCTTGGGAGATATAGATTACTTTATGATTATGAGATTTCGTAATAGCAAGCGTAGCAGTAAATTTCTTTTACTCATATTTTATTCACAAAACTTAAGCTATCTTCACAGAAGTAGTCAAAACGAATCTCTTCTCATAACACTACAATTATATTGTGTATAGTAGATATCGTGAAGCTGTAAGAGCATTCAATGGGCATTTAGAAAGGTTGAGAAGAGCGCCATGTACGCTTGTGTCCAGAACTATCTAGTCTGACATTCGACCAGATAGGCTATAGGCGCCCATCATCTTTCCCAATAGCCATGGTACCTCATCTCCATCCTCATAATATCCAGGTGGAAGCGTTCTCTATGCCCTTCACTCATGCTGCCCCAATTGTCGTGAAAGAAATCTATATGTGAATTTTAGGGACATCCGGCAACCCATCCTATGATAGGCAGTTATCATGTTTGTCACAAGTTCTTTGTAGTTAGAAGCTATGTGGTTTCCCCAGAATCCGGTTACTACTGCCCAAAATGATCTCCATGCTTGTCTCTGTAGTCCACTCATGGTATTCTCCAAGGTTTCAGAGGCTAACATTTTCCTAATCTGTGGACAAACAAACGTTCCTACTGCTATTTTTGCCTGCTTGAGTTAGGGAAACATCATTTGAATGTGTTGGGAAGGCTGTCACAAACTGCTTAACATGTACCAGTTTTATATGAAGAGGAGGAAGCAACACTTTACTTCTGTCAACCAAGGCCTCTCTTAATACATTTTGAGTGCCAGGCTCCAGAGTTTCGCGAACATGCCATTCAACACGATGATAATGTTCTGCTGCAGGATACTGCCCCAGAAACATAAAAAGCATGAATACTTTTTAAAACCCCCTGCAAGCCTAACAAGAACCCAATCATTTATAATCCCAACTATACTGATTACATTTAATTTCTTCAAGGAGATGACGGACATTATCATAATCATCCTTCATTTGGGTTGAATGTACTAGAGGTACTGAGGGATAGATATTGATGTTACGCAGAAGCACTGTCTTTAAGCTTGAGCTGTCGAAGAACAAACTGCACTCATACGTTTGATCTCAATAGCATGAAATAGCTTGCCCACATTTGTACAGTAGCAGACTTCCATTAACTGCAAAATATATAGAGAACTCTCTATGATGGCTATGCTGGGTAGTAACTTTACAATCTTCTCTCAGCAAAGTTCCATTCCATAAGTCTTGAAGTGAGAGGTTCTGCGTCTGACTTTGGCAGTTCTAAGTATAGAATCATGTCATTCAGTTCATTTTGGTTCGCAAAGTGCGGACTAGGATCATCTCTTGCATAGTTCTTCTATATCATCTGATGCTGACTCTGTGGACTCTTTGTCACTCTCATCATCATCATCCATGTTGGGAGTGAAGGGCACAGGATATTCTTTACTGTGAGCAACAGGAGCTATTGAAGAAGGCATGGACGGGTAGTTAAGGGCTGATCTTCCTTTAGCTTTACGGTACATCTTGACATCGATCGAACAAAAGTAGCAATCATCGTGGTGATTTTGCGGTTCTCTCCATATTTGTGGTATTACAAAGGGCATTGCCTTGCGACTCCCCCTTAGCCATACTTCCTGTGAATCGCCACAGCTTGCTCAGATCACATGTGGCGCCCACGAATTGTCCTGATCTCCAATTGGCATTCAAAAATAGATACGATAAGCCATGTAGTACTTTCGACTCTTTTCTATACGTTATGAAACTAATGTAATATCCACAAACATAACAGAAACTATCAGGATGGTTCTTGCACTGTCTACAAGCCATTACTGCTCAAATTAGAATTGAAATAGTTACCATAAAATTTATCATATGGAATTCGAAACGAAATGTAAATCAATTGAACATATAGCAATAGAAAAATTGCAATAATAGTAAATCTCAAATATCTTTGTAACCGGCGATGATACAATAAAACCAATTACATATTTGGAATCAGCATCGAAATTCCAATCAGAAACAATGTTTAAATCAAGGGGAACAAAAATTGTGTTACACAGTGTAATACACAAATAAACTATCTTTAAGTCCGTATACTTATACAACGTTCACGTTCGATACTTAACCTTAGTTACCTTGTTACCTTTCAATAAACAAGAGGAAAGTAAACTACGTAACAAAGACTGTTTGTTCGTTCGTTAAACTTATGTTCGTAAGCTTAAGAAATCAAATAATAAAAAAAATAAACTAAGTCTCGAATACCCCTACAGACTCTAACTAACTCTTAAGGCGAGAATAAAGTCAAGAGCAAGAACAAGAATAAAGACACAACTAAAGGCCACATGACCCACAAGACCCAAAAGTCCGCAAAGACTCTGAAAACCCGGACTGCTGAGAGAACCCAGTTTATATATCAACTTCTTTATTCGTCAACACTTTACAGGAAGAATAGTAACAGAACATCATAAACATAAAAAGTAGAACAAGGAAAAATTAAACCACCACCAAAAGTAAACACGCATTATAGTGAATGATCAACTATGTTAATATTTATCACTTTTAAGGTCACATGTGCAAACCATTAGGCAACTTAGATCATTTTTCGAATAACCAGTCCAGTGAATGTCCGAGATTCCACTCTCAGATCAGCGCAGCCGGGACTCGAACCCACGAGAGCTCAATTCACCCCAGGATTCGTCATTTCAAACTTCAAGGCGTTACCCCTACGCTATTAAGGCATTCATAATTACATTCATAATTACACCAATTACACAGATTTGCAGTAAGCCTAATTGGATCAGAATAGTCACTTCATACATTCTATTATTGAGCGTGGGCCTACATCTACTTCCTTATCCGTCATCATCGGATAGGAGGAAAATAGAAAACAAACGAAACAAAAATCCAATAATACTAATAGTCAAACAAAAAGTCAACATTGCCCATAATAGTAGGTAAATCAACATATACTGTACTTGTAATTGAACAAAATTAGCCACACCAACTTGTAAAAGACTTATATAAGAAGTGCATAGTTTGACAGTAGGAAATATTGTTTGTTAACATAGTAGGATAACTAAAAGGCAAATTAAATGTCTTGCACAGATTGTCAAAGTTAGCGATAATATACCTAATTGTAGTATGTTTTGGAACACCATTATTGGGTAACATGCAGATCTTTCTTAAAAAGTTTTTTCTAACTTTACCCTAATATGTCTGAAATCTAATTTTCCTAAACCCGCCATAATAGGTTTAACATCTATTATAATGAAAGATTGATCTAAAAGCATTATTCCAAGCTACGTTTAAGACATGAATCTGGTCTTTTCTCAGATCAATACTAACAGTAGCAAATGATAATATGGGCAAGCAGTGGGTTTCAAGAAGATACAATTTAGTGAGATCATTCATATGTAAAGATTTATTTAAAATACTATTATTGCTAGCATAAAATCTTCTAATAATAGCATTAGTATCCACATGCAGTACGTTATCTGCTTTGAAATTAACACCTAAGTACTTACAGCGATTTACCCACTTTAAGGCTTTATCTTGTGAAATCATGGGCTTGATGGCGAAATTCGATGCTGAGCCAATAGGAATGTACATAGATTTATTAGTGTTAAATTCTAAATTTAGACGACTGAACGACAGAGAACATTAATCTAGTAGCTTCTGTAGGCCTAAAACTGTCGGTGAAATTAACAACAAGTCATCTGCATACATTATTGCTCCTGCGAAGTGGGGCCCAAATGCACAGCCAGTTTTAGTATTCTTTAGCTCTTCTATGCACGAATCGACAAAAGTGTTAAACAGTGCAAGTGAGAGCAGACTACCTTGCCTTACGCCACTTCTTATCAAAGAGTTAAAAGAGTATGCTAGATTCCATCGAACACAGACATTTAAATTAGAGTACCAGTCTTGAAGCACTAAGACTACCCATAAGGGTATGCCTCTAATTAATAAACTAGTAAAGAGCTTAAAGTGATGAACTCTGTCAAATGCGTTTATATAGTCCGACACACAGACATACATTCCCACATACACGCAGATACACTAAGAGAGAAATATTCACACCATACTAATGAAAATCGTTCTATGGAAACCTATTACAGAGGTTATCCCACTTAACCAGATATCTCAGTAGCAGCGAATTGGCTTCCGAATCAATCATACCTCAAAGGTCATGCAAACAAACACCGACCACTTTGTAAACTGACCCTCATGTGCGTTTCCATTACTATATCATGGACTTGCCGGTAGGCAGTGCATTAAAAGATAGAGAGAGTTGTCAAATGTGTAGGTAGACATAGAAAAAGTTAGCAGGGGGGGCCTACTATTCAAATTCCTTACATTTATATTCAAGTTCCTAGCTGATATGTTTGCATAATCAATATCCCCTATTCGTGTGGCGAACTTTAGAGTTTCCTGAAGTTCTAGCGATACTATTCACTGTAGATTTTAGCATTTTGATCTTCTTCCAGGTATTCTTCAAAAAATGCAAGAAACTGGTGGACCTGGGACGTGCAGCCAGCTTTAGATGACTCAAGTGAGGGTGGTCAGTTTGTAACAAGAAGAGAGCTGACTCAAGTATTGTCAGCTCCACTTCCAGTTGGAGTGACAAAGGAAATGGTGGAAAAACTGCTGATGAGACTTAACAACACGTACAACAGTTGGGGCGCTGGAATAGAGAATGGCACTGGAATAATTGATGCTCTTAAATTTATTAACATAGTCAACTTGATTGATAACTACACAGAAGAAGCACAGCAGGTAAGTTGACTTTATTGTTCGATAGACTTTACTCTTGCACAAGAAAACTTTGTTTTTAATATTGTATTGATTCCCGTGGATTCCAATTTGTTCTCCAAAGAAGTTACTTGAACATTCGGGTCATTATTTTACACATTTATTAATTTTACTGTTTTCCATTCCTTGACCTCTCTGCGCTTCATCTATGCATCTATGAATATTTATATCTATTTTTAAAGATGACGTGGTAACTGGAGGTGGTCACAAATATGATCTGTACGTTACCGGTGAAAACATTACTTAAATTATATTTAAGCATATGAAGCTATTTGAACATATGAGCAAGATATTACTTACAAAGTGATGATCTTCTCCATTTACAGGCTGGATATGATTCGATTACAGACTGGTATCTGGATGGATATAATGAGTATAAGCAAGCCGTCAAAGTTTGTGTGCTTATTTCTTCATTTTACAAAGTTAACTGTTCACTGATCTGATAATTAATTTGAGAGTCCATAGTTAAAATTACTTTATGTTCCTCTAGTCTACATCGTCTGCTCTAACGCTCACTAAGTGCAATCGATCCACCAATACATTGATTATTGCACAATGGCCTTTTATATATTTTAATTTACTATTCAAGTCATATGTAAGACATGGCAAATTGCATTGTGTTGTCATATATATGTAGGTTTTTCTTTTCTTTCTGAAATTTAAATATGATAACAAAAATATTTATTGTTGGATTCGCAAAATATCATATTCCAGTTATAATCAAATATCATATTCCAGTTATAATCAAATATCATATTCCAGTACATAGTATTAAATAATTCTTCTTACTTATCTATTTAAATTTAATTTAATTTGATATCAATAATTCAAAATAAAGAAAGCGTACGTATGACAATGTAATGAATACCAAACAAAGTAAGCTAATAAAGAGTAATATTAGTAAGATAATTGTGAAAAACCTTAAAAATCCATTATTATTAAATGTTTAAATATATTGTAGAAAGGATAGGATGACTAACATGAAGTGGGAATCTCTTTGGAATAAACTCAGACGACAAATAAATCAATATTTGTAACATGTGTCATAGCCATACGTCTAAATTTTGACCAGCATGCCATGGATCTTGAACTTACATTGTATTGATCTCGATTTCTCTTTTGGTCTCTGTGTACTCAATCGTCATCGTGTGGTGCTTTGGCGCCTGTTTGTGTAGAGTCTGCAAGAGACGTCCCTCACATTACCTTATGGCGAGGAACCGGACGTTAAATTCTTATTGATTGATTGATATTGCAGTTAATGATTTACGCTTGCACTTTACACTGTTTGATGTGATCATAATTAGCTAAGTAACCTTTTTTATGTTCATATGGTAATCGCATATCAAATATTAAATAATTTTTCCTCTTAGATGAGGCCGATACCAATTCTACATTTATATTTCTATTCCTGATATGTGTTGAACAAAATCTGCTTGTACAAAATTTCTGTACCATCTGCAGCATTCGTAAATTCATCCAATACTGGACAAATGCTTATGCTTAAAAATTCAAAACGAAATGGTATTTTTTATAAAATCTGTAATATAATATATCTGCAGTACTATTAATAGGCATTGCAGTTTTTGCTATACAAGTGAAACACATTGCTTCAACTGCAATACATGCTATAATAATTTTTTACAGATTCCCTCATTACTATATACTGATCACTGATTCTCTTATACTAATCACTGATTCTCTTATACTGATCACTGATTCTCTTATACTGATCACTGATTCTCTTATACTGATCACTGATTCTCTTATACTGATCACTGATTCTCGTATACTGATCACTGATTCTCTTATACTGATCACTGATTCTCTTATACTGGTCACTGATTCTCTTATAAACTGATTATCTCTTCTAAAAAATTTCAAATAATGTCATAATTAACATCGGTTCAGCAAGTAGTCAATTAGTTAAAAATGCTAACAAAGCAACTGAATCTTTTTTAACTTGATCTGGTTTTTTTAACGCAGGAGTCAGACGAAGGCGTCTGCGCGAAGGTGCGCATACAGATCCTGCAGAAACTGGTGCTCACTCGTGATGCTTTCAATGCTCGCCTAGAACTGGAAAATGGTGAGATCACGAGCCTGTCCAACATCAAAGTGGAGATCTATATCCGGGATAGTCTCAGCAAGGAAAACGCTCGAAGCAGCTTTGCCATTGGTGGGGATCTTTTTTATAGTCGGGCAATAAATAGTTTAGACCCGTATCAATTATAATTGATTCATTAAGAAATTGAGGAGAACTGAAGCGAAATTTAAAAATCCAATTTCAGACTTTTGGTGAGCTGTAGTTTTATAAACATAATAATTTTGTATAAATATTGAGTTTGAGCTTTCAAATTAATTTTGAAAACTTAAGTTTTTGAATTTACAATGAAAATTAATAATGTTCAATGCTTGTGATGGGCCCAAATAATAAATGTATATACATGTATGAACTACGAAGATTATAAGTGTCAGAAGTTAAGTTTAAATTCGTGCCTTTTCTCTACGTGAGTGTTTGGAGTAATTTCAGAATATTCCTAATAAATTTCAAATTATATATCAGTAGAAAATTAGTGTATTGTTTTTTTACTATTTGAGCGCATCAGCACACTGTGAATGAGAACATGTACCTATGACCCGCCATTAGTAGAATGCTGAAGAGAGACTGTTATAGCTACTTTCAAGTATGTATGATATATTTAACGGATTCAGTCAATATTATATATCGAATAAATAGAATAGAATATTTAGTCCCAATTAATTATTTAAATTTATATGGTAAGTAGCATTAAATCTATCGCATAATATAACTGTAGAACTGTGAACTCTGTACTGTAGTTATTAGCTTGACTGTTCAAGCGTTTGTTTTACCGCAGGTAACGCAACGCTGACAGGAATATCAGATGTGACCGGTTCAGGTTCACTTGATGTTAACACGAAGGGCACCGCTGAGTGGTTGATCATACCTTATTCACGTGCCGCTCCGCAGCAGGACGTCCAATATGACATCGGGGGCACCCTGTACTACACGGTGAATGGAGAAAATTTGACCATACCTCTCTTCCCTGATACTGTGACAGTTAAGCCTGATCCCAGAATTTACATTAACTACTTCTTGGAGAAATTTGTGTACAGCGATGACGCTTTGACTCCGGGTTGGTTGATCTTGAGTTACCGGTAATAATGTAATAATGTAATAATGTAATAATGTAATAATGTAATAATGTAATAATGTAATAATGTAATAATGTAATAATGTAATAATGTAATAATGTAATAATGTAATAATGTAATAATGTAATAATGTAATAATGTAATAATGTAATAATGTAATAATGTAATAATGTAATAATGTAATAATGTAATAATGTAATAATGTAATAATGTAATAATGTAATAATGTAATAATGTAATAATGTAATAATGTAATAATGTAATAATGTAATAATGTAATAATGTAATAATGTAATAATGTAATAATGTAATAATGTAATAATGTAATAATGTAATAATGTAATAATGTAATAATGTAATAATGTAATAATGTAATAATGTAATAATGTAATAATGTAATAATGTAATAATGTAATAATGTAATAATGTAATAATGTAATAATGTAATAATGTAATAATGTAATGTAATAATGTAATAATAATGTAATAATGTAATAATGTAATAATGTAATAATGTAATAATGTAATAATGTAATAATGTAATAATGTAATAATGTAATAATGTAATAATGTAATAATGTAATAATGTAAATGTAATGTAATAATGTAATAATGTAATAATGTAATAATGTAATAATGTAATAATGTAATAATGTAATAATGTAATAATGTAATAATGTAATAATGTAATAATGTAATAATGTAATAATGTAATAATGTAATAAGTAATGTAATAATGTAATAATGTAATAATGTAATAATGTAATAATGTAATAATGTAATAATGTAATAATGTAATAATGTAATAATGTAATAATGTAATAATGTAATAATGTAATAATGTAATAATGTAATAATGTAATAATGTAATAATGTAATAATGTAATAATGTAATAATAATGTAATAATGTAATAATGTAATAATGTAATAATGTAATAATGTAATAATGTAATAATGTAATAATGTAATAATGTAATAATGTAATATTGTAATAATTGTAATAATGTAATAATGTAATAATGTAATAATGTAATAATGTAATAATGTAATAATGTAATAATGTAATAATGTAATAATGTAATAATGTAATAATGTAATAATGTTTGATAATGTTTGTTTACTTTAACGCAGTGCAATTCTTTTGATATGCTTTGTCCAAACTGTGTATTGTATCTGCAAAAGAATATTAAAAAGTTTATAACCATTTTCTTCTTTTAGATAAAATAATTTGAAAAAAATCAAATATTTTATTATCGTCGTTTCAACAGGGAATAACCCACTCAAAATTCACATTCTTTCCAGTCATGCATAATACGAAATTTGAATGATTATAAATCTAAAACTCTCCAACTTCTTCGACCAATGGAGTCGAATCATTATTGATAGAAGCTGTAGGCCTATATGAAATAATGGCAACAGTTACAAGTCTGTCGTTGCGCTTGGTTTGTCGTTAACATGTTCATTGATCTCGTAGCTTCAGAATTGAATTGTGGGTAGTAGGGGTAGGCCTACTAGATCTCAAAATTATATTAAATATTGACGAATCGGATAAATTAGTGGCGAAATGCTAGGTCGTAAAGATTAGTGTTGAATATGCAAGAATAAACTCGTCGTAAAGTGGACGTCATTAAATTTGAAAAGCTCAATCGTGAGGAGTATAAATTGATATTCTTAAGGTTCATATTCCATGGTCAGACGATCAGAATTTAAATAAATATTTAAATAAATTTAATAAATAAGTCCACTTGGCTGAAATATTGAAAATGAACCAAATTTCGAATCTTTTTTAGCATTTTGGAATAAAATAGTTTTTAAAATTTGTATACTTTATGATGTGATCATTCCTTTGAAATTTGTGCTTGTCATCGTTAATATTCAAACTGAAGCATATGATTTTTACAGAGGTTGAACCCACTCTGCCCTTCTCTCTCGGTGTTCTGATAACAAACGACGGGTTTGGACCAGCAAACAACCTCGAAATTGCCTCGGCTCAACCTCAGATCATTGATAACGAGAAAGGCTTGTTGATCAAATTTCTTATCACCGGGGCTCAGCTAGATAGCAGCCCCGTAGCGCCTTCTTTGGTTGTCAACTTTGGAAACATTGAAGCTCATAGAACAAAGATGGCTCGCTGGATAATGACATCAAGTCTTTCTGGCATCTTCTCTAACTACTCGGCTACATTCAAGAGTAAAAACCCGCTAGGTATGAAATTTGCTTTGAACAATCAATCCATAAGAATTTAACGTCGTGTTTCTCACCATAAAGCAATGCAAGGGACGTTAAAAATCTCAAGTGATTATCTCACGTGATGCTCAAAGGTTAATTTTCACTGCGTTGGATTTAGTAGAAGAAGTTTATTTCTTTAGAAATAAGTTACTCAAAGGGTTTAACTTCTCTCTATTAAAATATAATATTTCCGCCTTTTACTTTCCTGTAGCTGCTGCACACATCGTTATAACTTACAGCTATAATGTATTTGCTATAATTACTAGCAGTAAAATTAAACGAATGATATTTCAGGCCTATATACATGTATGTGTAAACAAGTTAGATGATTTCAAGATCCACTCGCATGTGGACATGAAGAGGAAAGCGGAAGTCAGAGAAGAGTGGAGGCGTTATATACCATGGTCCTGCCAGTAGGCAGTACACTGACAGAGATGTGTGTGGAACACCCGCTTTAACCCCTCGCTCTGCTCGTCGGTTTTAATTTGGTTCCGCAGTGTTCGATGTTGTCATGGACTACAGTAACACTCTAATCGTAATGTTGTTGCTGTTGTTGCTAAACATTTATTTAAGAATTTTATTAAATTTGCGGTGAAGTATCGTTTTATTCGGTTGTAGCCTTTACTTTTTTCCCTCTACAATACCCCATTCAGTTATGTTTTATGCAATGCTTCAATAAAATTTCACTTTTATGCTGATGATACTCAGCTTTATATCTCATTTTCTAGCTCAGATTCTGACTTGAATTTGCAACACTTTTCATCTGTTCTTGACAAAGTTTATTAATGGTTTTGTGGAAATCGTCTCTCTGTCAACCCTTCTAAAACCGAATATCTTTAAACGGCATTATCCAGCAAAGAATCAAAATTGCCAATTCTTCCATCTATTTTCAAAATCTTGCTCTCACTCCTATTCCAAAGGCTAAAAATATTGTTGTCATATTTGATGAAAACCTTGACTTTAAATCTCATATCTCATCTGTCTGTCGTTCATCTTTCTTCCAGATCCGTCAAATCAGACAGATACGGTCATCTCTTGATAAAAATTCATTTATAATTATTGCTAACTTAATAGTTCATTCTAAACTTGACTACTGCAATTCATTGCTATATGGTTTACCTTCTTCTCTCGTGCGTTTGCAACGCTTTCAGAATTTTCTAGCATGTGTTGTCTGTCGGGCTTCAGGCCACCTCTAGTTCCTTGCTTAATAACCTTCATTGGCTTCCTGTGGTTCAAAGAATCAAGTATAAAATTGCTCTTTTAACTTTCAAACACTTCTCTTTGGTAAAAATTTCTTACCATTCTGTTCTCCTAATCCAATATCAACCTTCTCGTAAGCTTCATTCTTCCGATGACAAACTGCTCAAAATTCCTAATATTCTCATTTCGTTAGGTAGACGTTCATTTTCTTTCTCCGTTCCTACTATTTGAAATTCTCTACCTCCTGATCTTCGCTCATGTTCTACTACTTTCACTTTCCGTTGTAGGTTGAAAACACATCTCTTCCTGCCATAGATATCTTCATCTTGCCTGACTGTTTTTTTATCACCGGAGCGCCATTGCTTAGGATCTTCTTCTTTCTCTTCAGCACTTGTTTTTTTTCAAATCATTTGGAGTGAATCGATTTGTAGTGAGATGTGATGGGGGTCGTCCCGGATATCAACCTTGTATGAGGAAACGGACGCTAAACCGTTATTAATATTATTACTAACATTGTATCGCTGTGTATGTGTGGGTGTGTGTGCGCCGTGTGTGTGTGTACCGAATGTCTCAATAGCATAGGGGTAGCGTCATAAAGTTTTAAATGGCAGATCCTGCTGTGAATTGAACCCTCGTGGGTTCGAATCTCAGCCGCTCTGATCTGAGAGTAAAATCTCGGACATTCAATGGACTGACTAAACGGAAAATTGTCTAAATTGCCTAACGGTTTAAAAATGTGGCATTAAATGTGATAGATAACAACATAGTTGATCATTCCACTATGATCACAATGCGTGTCTACTTTTCTTGATGTGTAACTCTGCGTGAGTTTTGAATTAGAAAATGCTTTTTCATGAAATATAAATTCCTTGCGTTACATATTTCGTGCAGGTATCCCGGAGCTCTCAGTTATAGACAGCGTCACGTTCCATGAACTGCTCCACGTGGTCAGGGTGGACTATCCTATGGATGACGGTGTCGCTGACTTTCTTAACGTAGATCAAAGAAAACTTGACGTGTGGCCCAACTTGATATATCAGAGTCATGATGGACTGAATCCACTCGATGTAACAGTGGGAGTTGTCTGGAATGTTATTGCTACAAGCACTAAGTTGATGGTAAATAATTTAAAAAAATTAATTAAAATCTCGCAGTCTCACGTTTGATCTCTTTGGTAAAAGTAAAAAAGCCAATGCTAGCGTCAGCTTCCTAACTCGAAAGCCATGTCAGTGACGGGAGAGCCCAGGATTTGAACCCGGCACATACTAGTCCGCGGTCGAGTATCTTACCGATGTTGCCACTGGCTCCAGACGACTTTGATATACTCATTTGACTTAATTATACTCATAAGATGTGGACTTTAGACTTCTTAAATAAGCTCTTAGGTATATGAGTAGGACAATTTATCTAAATATTGTAATATGTATGCTTAAATATTACGTTAAAATGCATGTCAAGAAGTTGAATCAAATTCAAGTATGTAATTCAAGTATTCAAATTCGAGTAATGTCTAATTTACATTTATTCATTCCAGTGAGAAAAGTAATCTCCATTTTCTTGATTATTTTCTATATTATTTTAGTATTACATAAATTGCTTTCACAACGATAAATACATATATATCTTTATTTCGCCACTTGAGCAAACAACACAAATATCAATAATAATAATGCAGGTTTAAGTTCTTTCTACGTATATGATGCTAGACGCGTCCCCACATCACATATCAATGTAAATTGATTCACTCAAACGACATAACACGTGCTGAAGAGAATGAAAGGAGAAGAGATCCTTAATGGTGCCAGTCCGTTGATAATAAAACAGTCAGGCAAGATGACATATGTCTATGGCGGGAAGAGATGCATTTCAACCTATCAATAATAAGAATTTAGCGTACGGTTCCTCGTCATAAGGCAATGCCTAGGACCTACTAGAGAAATAAAAAATATTAGAACAGGAGGTAGAGAGTTCCAAACTGTATGAGATGTAACATTTTAACAGGTTTTTTATAAATAACTTTATATTTGTTAATTTTATAAAGCTTTTAAGCAAATGATTATGTTTCTACCTAAGTATATACATATGTATTTAAGGTCATTGCCAACAGCTCAAGATCAGGGTGGATTTACTTCAGATCAGACTATCAACCTGCTGGAGATCTGAGCACAGTATATAGATGTAGGAGATCAGACAGACGAGAGGTTATTCCAGAGTATAACGTATGGATACGTAAGCTACGTAAGACTACCTACATTCACATACTTGACTATATACCTACAACTCTTGAGGAGACACAAGACAGCCTCTATCGGTACACGTATGAAATCTTTCTAAGTAAATCACCGAGCCAGGCGCAGAGCTTTGAAAACAGGACCTATCTTGTTAGTATACCAGAAGAAGCAATGACTGAAAACTTCATCACAGTTAAAGTGGTAAGCGTTGATCCAGAACAAGCTATTACTTACAAACTTCAGGATGCCACTCTGCCATTCAGTATTGATGCTTCCAGTGGATCTCTCAGTACAAAAGAGGCATTGGATAGAGAAGAGCGTGCGGCATACAGTATCGTAGTATTTGCTGTGGACGACAGCTCAGTTCCATTAACTGGAACCGCGGTGGTGCTAATTAACATCACGGACATCAATGACAACGAGCCAGAGTTCAGTAAACTGCCGAATTCTGTGAACCTTGAAGTAGATACTCCTGTGGGATTTGTATTTTGCTCCTTTCAAGTGTCAGATAAAGACGCTGGAAATAATGGAGATGTTAGTGTAGCTCTAAGAGACGATACTGGATTGTTTGAGCTGAATTCCGAAAACAAAACTTTACGAACAAAATCATCTCTTCAACAAAAGGCCGGTGCTTATGTAATAAGTGTCAGTGCAACAGATCAGGGGTTGCCTCTCAGAAAGAGCCTATTTAGGAACTTAAGAGTGAGTGTTCGAGAATCTAATAAACACTCACCTCAGTTCTCTCAAGTATCGTATAGTGTTAATTTTACTGAGACTAACGATGTCGGAGTTATAGTTACTCAACTGACAGCCTCGGATGCTGATGCAGGAGATTCGTTAAGCTTTGCAATCCTGTCGTCTGATTTCATTCCATTTGCCATCGACAAGACAACCGGGTCGATATCAAACACTGCTGAGGTAGATAGAGAAGTCAATTCAGTGTTTTCATTCCAGGTTCTGGCTGTAGATGATGGCGCTTTACCTACTGGATCCCTCACTGGAACTGCGAACGTCACTGTGACCATATTTGATGTCAACGATAACGTACCAGTTTTCCCAGAACAATCTAGAGAAATTCATATCCTGGAAGATACGGAGAAATCAACGCAAATAGCAACCTTAACGGCAACGGATGCAGATATTGGATTGAATGGAATTATCGCCACGTACCGCTTGTTTAGCCTGAATCATAACTCCGCCGATGCGACTAAATTTCAGCTGACAATCACTGACAGTAAAGCAGCAGTAATTTCAACGGCTGATCAATTTGATAGAGAGATCAAGGATCGTTACGAGTTGATTATCGAGGCAGTGGACTCTGCTTTTCCTCCTCTCAGTTCTAACCTCAATCTAACCATAATCATCGACGACGTCAACGATAATCCTCCGATGTTCATCAATCACACAGGCAGTGTTACCATTCCTAGATCAACCAGTGTTAACACTGTTCTCTATACTGTGAGGGCTGTGGATGAGGACGTAGATGACAATGGCATGTATTTTAAACTAATACTGATTGATAACTAACCATTTCAATGCGACTTAGTTATGATTTATAACCGTGACCTAATAACTTCAAATGTCTTCTGACGTATTGCACTAGAAATTGAAAGTTAATTTTACCTATTTTAAAAGTTAGAAGTTAATTATAAGTAGGAGCTGTTGATCTGCTAGACGGAAAATATTTTGTTCCACTGATATTTCAGTACCAAATGAATGTCTTAGTAGCGTGGGGGTAACGTCATGAAGTTTTAAATGGCAGATCCTGAGATGAATTGAACCCTCGTGGGTTCTAATCCCGGCCGCGCTGATCTGAGAGTAAAATCTCGGGCATTCACTGGATTGGTTATACGGAAAATGGTTTAAATTGCCCAACGGTATAAACATGTGGTATTAAAAGTGATAGATATCTTAAAACTATAAAATCTCTCTTCTCTCTTAGTGCACTGCCTACTGGCAGGTCCATGGTATATAACGGCTCCACTCTTCTCTGTCTTCCGCCTGCCTCTTCATTTCCACATATGAGTGGGTCTTTAAATCATCTAACATACCTAATCTCGGTCTGCCCCTGCCTCTTTTTCCTTTCATTCTACCTTCTATGACCTCTCTTAATAGACCTTCCCCCCTTAGAATGTGTCCTATCCAACTTTTCTTTCTGTTTCTTAATACATTTATCAACGGTCTATCGGTATCAACTCTCTCCAGAACTTCTTCATTTGTAACCTTTTGGGTCCAGCTAATCCTCTCAATTCTTCTCCAAATCCACATTTCCAAGGCCTCCAGAACTATAAAACAATTATAGATTATTCACTATAATGCGTGTTAACCTCTTTACTACCATATCCACTTGCACTTTACATTATATTTTCAGCTCTAATTCAGTACAGTCAGTTTCCATCAGACTACCTGACAGTGAACCCTGACACTGGTGCCGTGCGACTAACCAAGTCTTTCACCGCTAGCAACCTATCAAATCAAGTTATCAACATTTCTGCTACTGACGGCAAATATACATCACCTAGTTCCTTCACGCTAACGGTCACAGTGTCAGATACAAACGTTCATCCGCCGATATTCGAGCAGCCTACGTATGTCGTGTCTGTCAACGAGTCTGTGCCTATAGGCACTGCCATCTTGACGCTGAAGGGTAACGACGCCAATAGCATAGTTTTGTACTACTTCATCATTGCTGGAAACAGTGAGAGAAAGTTTAATCTGAATCCTATCACAGGTGCGTATTTATAATTTAATAATAATTGCAATTGTTAGTTATAATTTCTATTTTGTACATCTCCTTTGAGCGCAACTTAAATTGTACTTACATGTAGTACGTCGTCAATGAGAAAGCTGATTGAGTTCGCCTGGCCTATCGCGAACGCGCAGGCCTACAAATTAATATCCATTCTACTGATTAAACTGTCTGATTTGTGGCTAACAAAATTGAGGATGTATAGCATTTGACAAAGCTCCGACAAGTTCTGCAACTTTTCAATTCGAGACTCGAGTTACTCGTAGTTGATGTAGAACCATTGCAAACATATTTTAAATTCGGACATAAGCAAACAATAACAAAATTACTATAATATTTTCAGGTCAGTTAGAGGTTGCTGCGGAATTAGACGGTGAGTCAGCAGTCACACACACTCTGGTAGTGATGGTTATCGATGGACCGGCAGATGACGTCAATTCTCTCAACACAACCGCAGTAGTCACCGTGCATGTGCTCGACGTCAATGAACATCCTCCAGTCTTCATCGGAGGTCCCAGGCTGGAAGTGCATGTGAAAGAAAACACAATCGTAGCGGAGCTGTTGAGGGTATGTACTACTTTTTGTGTAGTGGATATAAATATGCATCTTTATTTCACCAAAATATGGTCCAAGAAAGGTACAATAAGTACACAATAAAAGGAACACTATACAAAGTGAAATCATGTTCAGCGAAACAGAGCAAAGAGATAAAGTGTTCAAAACGAAAACAGCATGAAACATCACACATATGTAATCGAAAAGCGTGCAATAAACAAATAAATTTAATAAATTGGAGAAATTTATAATCTTTTACTTTTTCAGTTATCGTGCATTAACTTTAAGTTTTATTTAGTTTATTAATTTCAATGTACAGACGCAAATAGTACTTACAGTTTACTTTTGATATATCCTGAACATTACATCCAATAAAGCAATTGTAGTCAGACATTAGTTTGCATAATTCTTCATGCATAAATGGTGTTATCTTGCAAAACTTGATTTTAATCTTCCATGATTTCAAACTGATGTATCATGACAAGTGAGTTGCTGAAGAAAACTGCAAAAATAAAAATTCTAAGTGTAACCAGACTTGCAGTCAAGACCTTCGAAAACGAGACTAAGACCAAGAGAGACAATTTACTTACGTGCTCCAAGCTGTGATTAAATGATTTGTCATGTCTAAACTACGTCATTAAGATTTATACACGAGTTTGCTACTTGACTACCGGTAAAATAATTACTGAAACAGCAAAGCTTTTGTCGATAGTCTATGCTAAAAGCCCACAAATTGATATGCTTCAATTTGACAGTTTTGAAAGTTATTAGTGCTTCTTTAAATTAACTGCTAGGTTTACTTCTTGCTAATACCAACGTCAGAAAGGGCATTCGGTTGGTGAGCGCCTAGGCTCCAGAAATTGCTATAAAAATTTAAACGAATGGAAAATTCTCAAATAGGGGATTGACTGATGACATGATGTAGTGCAGAGAGGATTTAAGACAGTCTATTCGTATCCCGACCCTAGTTAAATTGAGATTCTAGGGAGGAGGATGATGATGATGATGATGATGATAATACGATTACTTCTTGCTAAATATACGCCGATGTAGTCTATAATTGAAATCAATTAATGAAACTGTCAATCAGTCGGGATATATCGCTGTTTACTCTTTGTCAGATGAAGTCAGGGCTACACCCATGATGTCGTAGCTGATAGCTGCACCTGAGATATAATTCTTGATTTTGTTGTTATTTACATTGTTGTTGAGTGAGTAAAAGCTCTATTAGATTGAAAAGTATTTTCCTAGTAGCACTTTATAAAAAATTGAAGACTTCGCTACAATTTCATTTTTATCTACTGTTTCTAAATAAGCGAAAAAATACGAGATAGTATATCATGGCAGGACAGTAGCTTCGACATACTTTGCGAATCCCATAGTTGTTCCACGAGTCTCAGTATTCATTGAAGAAGCAACACGTAGCTGCCCATTTAATATTTGTAATTGTTATTACTAAATCCATGTACCCTAATTATATTTAATTTATTACCTTAAAACTTCTGGTTGACTAAAGCTTCTGACTTTATCACGCTTTTGTACACTGGCAAGTTATAATGTTATCATGAAATCGAATATTATAACCTAATTTTTTAAAAATTTTACGCGTGACGTACTTCAATGATAAGAATTATCCGAACGCTCTTTTTAAAGCGGTCGGCTAAATTAATCTCTTTGATCTGCGTCACAACGGCCTCACCGATTGATTTGACTTCAGATAATGGCGTGGGAGAAAAAAGGGAGAAGGGTGTGTCTATAATATTGGATAGGAATTTAAGTGAACCAGTAACAAATTCTTCAGTGCAGTGACAGACTGCTGTTAGTGCTGATCAAAGCAGAGCCAGTAGACTTAGTGCTTATTCAAATATACATGCCTACATCTGCCTCGGAAGATAAGGAAATTGAAGCAATGTTCGATAAAGGATGCTTTATGCTGTTTAACATTTACGCTGAGGCAATGATGGAGGAAGTCATGGAAGACTTGGAAGAAGGAATAAAATTAGGAGGATATTGGTTACAAGATGTAGGATTTGCATATGACCAAGGAATGGTAGCGGTCAGCGAGATTGGATTGCGGAAGATAATGGATAGGCTGAATGATAGGGCTTTGAGATATGGCATGAAGATTAATATAAAAAAGACCAAGGTTATGAGAGTGTCCAATAATAAAGGTGAAGTTAATATCACAATAAATGGTACGAAGTTGGAACAGGTAAGGAGCTTCAAGTATTTGGGTCATACTATAACCGATGACGGAAAATGTGACACGGATATATGAAGTAGGATTGCACAAGCAAAAGAGGCCTTTGGTAATAGGAGAGTTCTCTCAACTTTTAACAAGAAGTCTAAAGAATGAGACAAAGATAAAGATAGTGAAAACTTTGGTTTGGACCACGCTATTATATGGATGTGAAACACGGACATTAAGGAAGGAAGATATTAGGAAACTGGAGGCATTGGAAATGTGGATTTTGAGAAGAATGTAGAGGATTAGCTGGACTCAAAAGGTTACAAATAAGGAAGTCCTGGAGATAGTTGGCACAGATAGTCAGTTGATAAATGTATTAAGAAATAGGAAGAAGAGATGGATAGGACACATTCTAAGGGGAGAAGGTCTATTAATAGAGGTCATAGAAGTTAAAATGGAAGGATAAAGAGGAAGAGGCAGGCTGAGATGAGGTATGTTAGGCGATTTAAAGACCCATGCATATGTGGAAATGAAAAGGAAAGCGGAAGACAGAGAAGAGTAGAGGCGTTATGTACCATGGACCTGCCAGTAAACAGTGCACTAAGAGAGAGAGAGAGAGAGAATGGCGTGGGCTGGAAGAGCTTATGTATTTATCTTATACATGTATAATCTTCTTTGATCAAACGGCCGGTTTTCTTAGAGTCTGTGGAGTTGTTTCTAGTCTGTGCAGCGTAAGCAAAATACACCCCACACAGACATACAGCTATACGTACCTGACTTCACTTTTGTGTAGGCCTATACAGTAATCGTACAGAAATAAAAATGTATGTAAACACTTCATCGTACTACAAGTATAATATTCTTGCAAATTGCTCTCTCACAACATTTTGAAAATAGTCAAAGTAATACGTAGTGGTCCTAAATATATTTCAGACCAATAGCTCGAGACCAAGACCGGAACCTTCGAGACCAAGACCGGAACATTCGAGACCAAGACCGGAACGTTAGAGACTAAGACCAAATCCGGTAAAACTGGTCTCAAGCTGTCTCGAGACCAAGACCAGATCTCAGAGGACTGCAAGTCTGAATGTACCATAGAATTGTGTATATGGTTTAGTTTTGTATACACCCTGGATTGTTTCTAACTGTGCAGTAGATCTTATATAGGGCTACACTATGGATTGTTTCTAATTTAGCAATAGGCTCTTACTATAGTTTGAAAACGATTTTAATTTCTTTGTATTTTGTGAGTCCTTTTTAATAAAAGTACACAAAATATACTTGTAAATAATACAAAATTTAATTTAATTTTTTCTTGAACTTGGATAATAAAGCTACACAATAACTACGAAACTCTTCGTAGACGAATCAAATGGCATGCCTACAGCAAACGATTCTTTACGCCAACATTGAGTCACGACAAATTTTCAGACTGAAAGTCCATTCAGGGAAAAATTAGAAAACTTCTCAGAACTTGGATACTGCATGAAGATATGTAGGTCTAGGCTTCAAGAAGATACTTCCCATTGGGTGGACTATTAATAGAATCCTGTTTCTGTATTAGGTGCAAGCCACGGAACAAGAAGGGCACGGGATCAGTTATCAGCTTGTGGACGACCTGAATGGCACGTTGTCGTTGAACAGTCAGACAGGATCGATCAGTCTGAACGAGGAGCTCGATAGAGAGACCGTCTCTGAACTGAGACTGCAGGTCTATGCCACTGATAACGGTGAGTGTGCAGACTAGTAAACTAGTTATTTGTAATCAGATTTTTACAATAATGCATTGTCTAAAGTATTATTTATAGATCTCGTCTCTGAACTGAGACTGCAGGTCTATGCCACTGATAACGGTGAGTGTGCAGACTAGTAAACTAGTTATTTGTAATCAGATTTTTACAATAATGCATTGTCTAAAGTATTATTTATAGATACAATTTTATAACCTGCATATAATACCCATGACTACTAGTTCATTATGAAATTAATAGTGTAATGAATTGACTTATTAAATTAATTTTATAAAGGCTCATTTAAGTATTTAGTTAAACGCTATTGATATTTTATGACTTTTGCTTGTTTTCGAGTAGCACAACTAGTCATAGCTTTGTGTCAACTTTAGCCTCTTATACAATGGAGAAGTTAAGATACTTTTGCCAGATGTAAATTCGAGAGATGAAACTGAATGAATGCCACCTCAGACAATGACTAGAAAATAAATTCCTATTTATATTGTTGTGTCTCATTGTTTGTTCAGTATTCCACCGCTGAGTTTAGTGCTTGAGAACATCATGGATAAAGGCCTATACACTGATTGGAATATTAACACCTATTTAGATTCTTGTGACTGTTGTTTGTTCAGGTACTCCTCCACTGCGCTCAGTGCTTGAGATCATTTTGAAAGTCGACGATGTTAACGACAATGCTCCCACATTTAAGTCATCCAGTGATATGATAATGATAAGTCCTCATTCGCCGGGAGATTCTGCTCGAGATATATATCAGGCTGTAGCCACAGACCCTGACGCTGGGCCTAACGGTACCGTGACCTACAGCCTACCGGACAGCGCCTGGTTCACCATTGATGCTATAAGTGGGGTGGTTAGTATACAACGTGACTCCACGCCTTCAGGATCACTGGAACTCAATATCACTGCAACAGACGGAGGTGTTCCACCCATGTGGTCCACTATGAGACTAAGCGTTACTATAGTTGACTCACTGAATAATGCAACTATAGGCACCGGATCAACTCTTATCAGCACTGAATCAACTCTTATCGGCACCGGTTCAACTCTTATCGGCACCGGATCAACTCTTATCGGCACCGGATCAACTCCAATCAGCACTCGATCAACTCTTATCGGCACCGGATCAACTCTTATCAGCACTGGATCAACTCTTATCGGCACCGGATCAACTCCAATCAGCACTCGATCAATTCGTACCAGCACTGGATCAACTTTTACTGAAATATCTACTACTAACAATGAGCAAGTCGAGACAACAGTGGAAATAGCTACTGCGAAAACCTCAACACCTAAAACTGCTGTATCGGAGGAATTTTTCACTGAGAGTGATGGAGCTATGGATACTTCGACAGAGTCCTATGGAAGTTTGAACGACACAACCACTGAAAGATCCGATTCAGATTCTGGATTTTCTACAGGAGCAATAGTAGTTCTGATAACATTGATCTTTCTCGTCGGCGCTAGCATTGTATGCTGTTGTGTTTATTTTAACAAGTGATGTGCTATTGGGGTGTTAATATTAAACATACCGTCACACTGGGTATGGAGGCACAGATGCTTTGCTTTTAAAAACTATTTTAATTCGTTACTTTTTTAATAAGTAGGTATATGATAGTAGTTAGTAGTATTAGTAGTTGTACTAATATCTCTTTTAATTTCTATATTCGTTAATTATTGAGTATCGTAATGAACTATCATTTTTTGAACTTGAACTTACATCAAATTGGGAGGGGATTTAGCGTACTCGGTTAAGCTGCGCGTCAATTGAACTAAGTTAAGTTCCATCGCGCCTGGTTAGTACTTTGTGGGCGACCGCTTTGGAAGACCGACTGCTGACAGCTTTGGAAGAAAAATCCTGAGGGTGATAGAAGGTTATTCTTAAATCCGCGCCGGCTCCAATTGATGCGCCATCGAAAGGCAACGATTACTAATAACCTTGGAGAGGAAGGAGAAAATAACGAAAACTACAAAAAACAGCAACCAGGAAAGGAAACTATGTAGCACATGCGGTATGTCACGTGTGTAACTATACGAACAAAAAACGTTTCGTCACGCTATCTAAAGTGAGATTCAAGAAAAGATAAGGATGATCTTATTCTCTATCTACTACAACATTTAAATATATCTGCACAATGTATTTATTATGCATGTAAATGAACTTTATTAATGCTCATAGTGTGTAAATTATTGTTCTGTATTTCTAGTAATTGAATGATTAGAGCAAGTCCATATCAAGATATTCAGTCCATGAGTATAAGACGTTAAACATATATTTTAGTTAAATAATCATAATTGTCAATATCTATTTCTTTTAATATCACAAGTTTGACATCCCTGACATTGTCCTTGTATGAGGAAACGGACGTTAACCCTTTATTAATATTTTAATAAACATTAGGCAGTTTAGTCAAATAATTATCCAAATTGCCAGTCCTGCGAATGTCTCAGATTTGACCTTCTTATTAACTCTACCGGGAAATTGATCCCAGGACCTCAGGAATAGCCAGTTGAAATTTTATGACATTACGTAAAGGCATTTAAACACAGAGCTATATGGATCATAACATTTAGCATTATAATGTATTGAGTTGTACTATTGTTGGTATATTATCTGTTGCATGTTGAAGATTTGCTATGCCCTACTAACCTTAGAATATAATAGCACCTTGAGTTAACATTGAGTTGCTGGACCTGTCTTTAACATATGCTTAACTTACGTTTCGTTTTTGTTAGTCTACTTAATGAATATGCTTAACATAACACGTAATATACAATTGCCTAGCTTACTTACTGTTTCATTGATTCATCAATGACAACATCGAGTCATAGTGATAATAATAGTGAGCCAAATTCATGACGAAGAAAGCAAAATGGTCCCAAATCAGCGCGTAATTAAAAATGAGAAAATCAGATCCTTTTCTCTGAAGAATGGATTATTTATATCCACCGCGAGATGTTGACAGCCCGGACCTTGAATACTACGAGAACCAGAGGACTTTATCTGATCATCTAAATTACTTTAAAAATACAAACGGAATGTTTGAAGAAAATAAAGTTCGAAATATAGAGCAATAAGCTTAATATCACATGCTTCAAAACTATATATGTACTAAGTAAAAGTTATGTGCTGTAGGTCTCTATTAGAAGAAAACTAATATTGCTTTGTTTTTTAAAAGAGGGTTTATTTAACAAGCTAATGGTAAGATCAGTTTCCTCACTCGAAAGCGATGTCAGTGACGGGCGAGCCCAGGATTTGAGCCCCCCACATACTGATCCGCGATCGAGTATCTTACCGACATCGCCACTGACTCCAGCTAGTGACTCTATGGATGATATGTTGAGTTCTTAGGATGTGAATGTAAGCATCATTGTATAGGATGCCTGAACTTGAGATATCTATAAACGAAGACTGTGTGCGTGTGTGTGTGAGTGGGTGTATGTGTGTGTATGTGTATGTGTGTGTGTGTGTGTGAGTGTATGTTTTACGTAGTTCTTTACCCTCTACGAACCTGTCGCCAGGCGTTGTAAACGATTGAGCCTATCACGCGTCGCCAGGCTGATTTTATCAGGGTTGTAAAATGTAGATAGGTCATTAAAACACCATTAATTTGCGCCCCACTCAGCTTTAAGAATACAATCTAATTTCTGATTTCTGATGGGGTGGCTGGAATTCACTACTTGCATGCATGCATCCATACATACATACATAAGTACATACGTACGTATGTACTTATGTACTTATGTATGTATGTACGTACATAGCATTTATTTATTTCATACATACATACATACATATTTACATACATACATATATACATATATGTATGTATATACTTATACATACATACATACATTCATTCATTCATACATGCATACATGCGTCCATGCATACATACGTACATGCATACATGTTCATAAGCATTAAGCAATATTTTCCTTAAAAAAGCGACGAATAATGATGACATTTGCAACTTCTTTGGCCGAAATATACAAACTTTTAAGAAATTTTTACAAAATTTCTATAATATATACAACTGCAGCCTGGCCCATATTTACCCAAGATGCAAGATCTTATCTGAATCACACTAATGCAGTCCTGACATAATTACAGCTCAGGCTCTCTTTATTCCTATTGTTAGTGCCGTTTAAACTAAATAGAAAATGGCATTTTTACGATGCTCATATGTTTACTTTAAATTATTCATGCTCGACCAATGGGCTTCACTTTTTTGCGGTATCGTCTTCAATCTACTAAATATCAAGTGTGGAATGAAGAGTGTATATGAAAAGTGTGGGTCACTGGATGACACTCGAGCAAATATATGAAATCAACCCTTCTCAATACAGTCTATCGTCTAATACTTGAAAACAACTGAGCACAAATAAAATCACTTTCTTTTTATATATTTTGATCCAGTTTAGAGAATGGAATGACGAGTTTTAGGTACATAATGTATGTTCACAAGCCTTTGCATAAATAAATGAGGCTTTTTAAAGGAAAAAATGTGATTTATTTTTGCTGATTTTCACTTTTTCGCGGTATCGTCTTCAATCTACTAAATATCAAGTGTGGAATGAAGAGGGTATATGAAAAGTGTGGGTCAATGGTCAGACACTGACAGCCATACTGTGTTATTAACTACCCTCGTGAATCCAGTGTCAAGAAAAAGACCCATGGGCATTTCAATGTTCAAGGATAGTTAAATATACTTGCAATCACAAAACCCAGACATGTCTCATAATCTCCACTTTTGATTTTGTACAGCAAGTACACTAGCTTAGGCGCAGTTTACTTTATATTCATGGAGTTTCTACTAAATGTAAGAAATGTTTCATTATGTCGTTTGATCCATTAGGCATTTCTTCATGTATTAAAGCCCCGTTCGTCTGCACATTAAACCCCTATACATTGCAGACAATAGCGCAGTGGTGTGCGTCTATTGTTGACGACTTAAAGAGGTGAACGATGCACAAAAAACTTCGTCATCTGTGACGACTTTAGCGAGGAACTGGTAACATAAATTAAATTGGAACATTTATATTGCAGTAAATGCGTGTCTGAATATTTTATCTCTTCTATGTTCGGTTCTAAAGAATGCAAGCGGTGACAATTTAAAGTGACTATATTAATGCCTTCATTTCCATGTTCTGAATAGAAGTCTCCAACAACTGAAGTTTTGATGTAAAGCTTAAAAGTTATGCAAGAGGAAAAGTACCGGAACAGAAAGGATTGTTAAATATTTAAAATGTTAAAATAAAGCCCCGGCGTGTAACATTAATATACCCTACTGATATGATAACAGAGCTGGTGACGTCGCCGTTAGATTAAAGCTGTTAGCTCATGTGTACTGAATGACGGTGCATTGAAATTTTGCATCAGTTCTAATCTACGACATATGATCAATAGAAAAGAGATAAGCTCCATAATAAGTCATCTGCCACTATGACAACAACATCAAGATTGCCCTCATCTATGGCTGGAGCTAGTGGCGAAGTGGCTGGAGCTAGTGTCGAAGTCGGTAAGACACTCGACCGCGGATCAGTATGTGCAGGGTTCAAATCCTGGCTCGCCCGTCACTGACATCGCTTTCGAGCGAGGAAACTGACGTTAACCTTAGCTTTTTTTTATCTATTCTATCCAAATAGAATCGCCCAATACGAGCTTGTGCTGAACAGAAAAGAGATTCCGGCATGATGCCAGTCCAGATTACAGGCGCAATTTGGCTAGATGTAGAATATGGCTAGAGGTACGTTCAAGAAGAAGAGTTAGAAAATCAATGATTACCACTACTTCCTTTATCTCAAACATAATGGTAAATTTCCAATAAGCATATTATCAACGAAGTTGAAAAAACTACTAGAGACTTACTGAAATTACATTCTAAAATAAAATCCCTTTGATTATATTAATTTTTTAATCAAATTAAGAAATCATTTTAATTGGAGGCATAGTTTAATGTTAAATATTTCGCAATTGGGACTATACTAGATCCTTGATTAGAAAATTAGTAGACCAATGACAACAGAGTATATTACTAACATACAAATATACACCTAGGACCTTGTCTAGAATGAGAGTATAATCGAACCAGTGACCACCTGAATGTCAAGTCAACGTCGCTCAGTTTTTAATTATGCCAAAGATCCTCTCCCGAATGAACCTTTCTCTGGGCATAGACTATGACGTGAAGGTATTTGACAGGTCTTCTTTCAGAGCCAGGCAATAGATCAGCAGAGTTTTTATTAGAGGCCTCATCTATGATCTGAGGTATGTAGCGTTGTATTGAAGCTGTAGGAAGATTTATTGCAATAAGGTGAGACGTGAATAGATAGTGAAGTAAAGAGGGTTTAGTAATAAACGAGTATCTGTCAGCATTGCTATACCCAGGTTTATCTATACCCCTCTCCCTGCATTTATACTTCCCTGTGCTCTCGCTCTCGCTCTCTCTCTATCTCTATCTCTCTCTATCGATATATATATCTCTCTCTCCCTATCACTCTCTCTCTCTCTCAGCTATCTGTCTATCTCTCTCTGCCTCTCTCTCTCTCTCTCTCTCTCTCTCTGTCTCTCTCTCTCGCTCTCTCTCTATCTCTATCTCTATCTCTCTCTCTCTCTCTCTCTCTCTCTCTCTCTCTCTCTCTCTCTCTCTCTATATATATATATATATATATATATATATATATATATACATGTATATATATATATATATATATATATATATATATATATATCTGTCTGTCTCTCTATTTGCAATATTAGCCGTCTTTCATCTTTCACTCTCTCTTACTTCTAAGTAAAGTCTCTCTCTCTCTCTCTCGCAGCGCTATCTCTCTCTCTCTTTCTCTCGATCTCCCCCTCTCTCTATGCCTCCCGTTTACATTCTCCTCCTCAAGCTTTATAGTGGTGTGCTAATTACAGGTCCATGGTGAACATCCTCTTATCTCTCTCCCTCTCTCTCTCCCTCTCTCTCTCTCTATCTCTCTCTCTCTCTCTATCTATCTCTCTCTCTCTCTCTCTCTCTCTCTCTCTCTCTATCAACAGTCCAGTTCAGTCATTAGTGGGGCTTCTATGCAGTGTCATCATGACACTGTCATGCCAATTATCACAAAGAAAAATGGCACTCATGTTAATCAAAGCTTACATGTTAACTAACTTTATTAGAATATGTGTTTATTTAAAATAATCACCAAACATCCACAAATAATTGTGAATGCAAATAAATCAACACTTCAAAGTAGGAATCAACATATGTAGCATCAGACAGAAAATAAAATTCGCTCACTACGGCCATCAGAGAGGGTAGGTAGCCTATCGAGCTGACCACCGCAGTAAAAAAAGAAAGGAGATAGAAGAAACACTGAAGTTCTTGCCTAAAACCTGTGACAGCTGTAGGCTTGATATGTTACCTATAGCGGTGTTTAACGTCAACTCACTATGAAAAGATATCAACGAGTTTCCAAGAGTTGTATCTCGCATCTGTGGATTCCACTTACTAATTTAATTAATTGAAAATTAATAATTTAAAAATAAGTATTTTGAAATAGGGCATGAAAGTCGTTAAGATTAACATATTAAGCAGAATAAGTGTCAGGGTTTTATTTCGTTATGCTGTTTATACGCAGGTACTCAAAGGTTTAGGCAACCCATAAAAGTCTTTAAGGAACGACTGCAACCTTCTGGCCCTCTGCTATTATATAGCACTTGATTTATGTCGTCAAATAGATATTAACAAAAGTTAAATACGCGTTTGTATCATTTATTATCACCCTCACGATCAAGTACCGATTTTTACAACCATTCTATCAGACATTCCCAGCTGCTGTAAGCTGCCACAGAGCTGCTGCACTGCTGCATAGCTGATGTTCATTGAAGCGAGGAAGCGCTGGGTGCCAATGAAGTGTCCAAAAACAACTTTCAACTTGTAGGGGACGTCGTTTGAATGAATTTACCATCGGCCATTAATACATCGTATGACGTTGACGTTATTTTTCGCTTTTCGCAAAATCCTTATAACAAAAAAATGTATTTATTGACAAGCTTATTCTAATAAATGCAACATACTTATCTATCTTATATGCGTTTGTCAGGCCTTAATGTCAATTGGAATGAAAGCAAATTAGTTTTTTTATTTGTTTGGCTTCGAAAAATGTTAAAATTGAAATTATTGCAGACTGCATTGAATGCGGTATCGTTTAAAAATGTTTACTTCTCGCTTCGCTCTATAAGAGGAAAGAAAAGCCACCATCACCTACATTGAGACGAAACGACCGATAAAGGACTCGATATCTGAATATCGTATATAGGCCTACTTGATATCGTATATTGGCCCCTTTAACCCTGCAATACATGTCTCGAACACGCTTCAGTGCTTTTTATTGATTCAAAACTTCAGAGGACCTGGCTTATGTTTATTAAAATAAATATTAATCCACGTTGAAATGACTAAAGAATCTCTCTCTCTTAGCGCACTGCCAGGTCCATGCTGGCAGGTCCATGGTGTATACCGCCTCCACTCTTCTCTGCTTTCCTCTTCATGTCCACATATGAGCGGATCTTAAAATCATCTAACATACCTTAAGAATCTAGAAACTTAAAATAACAAGTGAGATGTCTGCTGATAGGATTCGCTATTTTATCGACATTGTACGAGGAATTAAAGGGTATTGAAAAACCTCTCATCACTCAGCTTCATAGAGTAGAAGTTAAAGAGGCGACTACAGTAGTATGGAATAATAGTGGCAGCCGTAAGCAAGTAGGAGGGGGGGGGGAAGTTCGGTGTTCACTTTTCTCTGGATCCCTGCTCTAAATCCCTACCTGATCAGCGGGTGAGGTTAAGAGAAGCAGTTCAGGTTTGGGTGGAGTGGTCGTTAATATATTGAATTAGATACAGTAGCTCTGCCTGCTTACATAATAAACAAGGCCTAGTGGGGGAGTGGTGGGAGAGTGGGGAGGAGTTTATATTGACGGCTGGCAATGTTCAGTATATTCGCATATATTTATTATGTATTTCTACGTTTATTAATAGAATAGTATTTAAAAAATGTAATAAAAAATATATTTCAATTAACTATCAAATGATGATAAGCATATGTCTTAATTTCCCTTTAATATATGTCTAAATAGAATATCTAGAGGGGATATATTACATTTTGAAGATATATTACATTGCAGTTGCCTTCCGCAAAACAATAAAGTTTATCATTGCACGGTGTAGCCTCCAACGAATGAAAAAATATATATTGTGATTTTTCATAGTAAACACCTTTTATTAAAGGTATATAAAGCAATTTCTGACCGCAACTTATGGATAATTTAAAATAAAATAAAGGTTTAAACAGAGTATACCTTAAGATTTGTAATTTATCTCTCTAAGATTATAATCAGCAACTGTCAAGGTTAAGCAACCTTCGCCTATTGATATTTAGTAGGGATGATCCACTGATTTACTAAAAACCTCATCCTAATATCGAATGGGATCATATTAGTTTCTTATCCTGGAAAATTATGAGCCCTGAAAACATAATGTTGATATAATTAGGTATAAGAGCCCAAACAATTAACCTCAATCAGAATGCATCGTATCTGTCTTAAATGTCATTTAACGTCAGTTTTAGGTCTTGCACGCCTATACGTGGCGAATGCAGCACGTGATTTGAACCCGAGTTTAGCATAGCATAAACTAACAACTGGAGTGCTACTGTCACCCATGACAACAAATATCACCATTGAAAAAATTCAAGCCGATGAGCACAACGAAGATACAAAACGTTGTAAATTCTAAAATCCAGAATTCAGTCAAAATAAAATTATGCTTTAGCTATGCTTGTTTGAACACCTAATCACTCATACTGCAGGTTTGGCTAAGTGGAAAATTTTACTTCTCCAAATATCCATGAAAGGAAAGAAGGGAAGGATTGAACATAAACGACCTTGCAACCTGCAATGCACTCGAATACAATCCAAATCCATCAGTTTGATGAGAAAGGATGATTAAAATCTAAAACAATTTATAAATTTTAAAAATATCTTGTTTTCGCATTATTCCGCAAAAATCTGGGGTTTTACAGAACTCCCCTTCCCTCTAATAGCGCATTCTCAATGGCGATGAGTCACGTGTTAAACGTAGCTCTCTGATTGGCTGAAAGTCGAGCTGCCCCACTCCGCAGTCAGCCTGGGTCGTACAGGTGGAGCTGAACTTTAGTTTTAAATGGGACGTTAGAAGTGACAGTCGCCAGTTTGTCTACGTTCCTTCCCCGATCAGCGTCGAACCTTGGATCTCGTGAGCGGTAGGTAGATGCTTGTGTAATAGGGCAATGCGCTGTGTATAAAGTAATAGTTTAGATGTATTTTTCTATAGTATTTTAGATATCATTTTCCGTGTCTTCAAGGTTTAATTTTAGACGATACCCTATTTTTGTATTTATTCTCTAAGTTATATGGATTGAGATGAACAATTTTGTCACATCCGAAAACTCGTAAAAAAGTTTTACTACCGAAGTCGGCAAATTAGACGGAGTAAAATTAAACGTTATTACTTCTTTAATATTTCACAATTTTAACACTACTATAATGGCTCTTTAAAAGATCGATGGGTTTTTTAAATATTAGGTTACTTTATATAGTTTTTTATATTAGGTTCTTGTATTATGAATAAGCTAATGGAATAGTAATTCGTTTAATTAATATGTATTTAGGATTTATATATGTCTCTCCTCGAATTAGTAGACCCTGGTATCTCACTGAGGTGATTTTCGTATAGTTTATAGCTATAGTTCCACCAAATTCATCGTAAATGTGGATGAACGCAGATATTAAATCAGAGTTCGACCCTCTACATCAAGACCTGCAAGTGTTTTTGGTGAAAGTGAAATAAAGCAGATATTGAAGAATTGCACTTAATTTGTCTGTTGTACTTGTCTACCATTGAATTGGTGAAAAAAATAAAAATAAAAAATAAAACCATCCCTAGACTACTAAATTCTGGATTATGTGCAATGTATATAGCTTGCTTTGAGATGATATTAAGCTGATCGATGGCGTGATCGTCTGTGAGCGCGTTAGCAAAGTGTTTTAGATATTTCTAGAGCGTTAGAAATGAAATAGAACAAAACAATGCTAGAACTTACAACATAGAACTTTTAATGTTAAAACTTATCCTAAAAGATTCAAGAGATTGACTATGAATTAGATTTTGCTAGTGAGAATTAATTTAATTCATTTAACTTCTTAATTAAGTAGAATTCTAAACCTTGAATTGCCTTCTAGTAAAGTTTAGAATTCTTCTAAATTATTGGAAGTGTTCCAATTAGCCGTAACAACTATTTTCAGTTAGAGCGTTATTAGACAAAGCGACTACAACCTGTTAGCGCACTACTACTGTGCAGGTTTAACAGGTTTAACGTCCGTTTTCTATCTCAAATGATTCTATCAGTGACGCCGCGCCTGAAATTCGAACCATTCTGCACGCAGGGAAATATTTAATAAGGATTATAATAGATAAATAATACTTGTGCTGCTATAACGTTTGACATGCGGTTGATTTTCATTTCAACAGTAGCAATGTAATATTTAACTCTTGTGCTTAATATAGGCCTATATTATATGTACTTAGCTGGCATTAAAAAAGTTTATCATCATTAATTGCTTGTACTTGGCAGATCAGTACACTTACGTACCTGGAACTAAAAGCGCTTGATATAATATTGGTCTGGTTGTACTTTATATGCAAACTTTATGTGTATGGTATATAAAGTGCAGATAAAATCGTTATCTGTTTTTACACATCATAATCGTTGTTTAAAATACTTAACCAGTCATATTTATGTAAAGTGTTAGATATAAACGTTAAAGTCACAGTGCTGTTTTGTAGCCTGTGTGATGTAGGCTACGCTTGTGCTTATATACATGTTTTTAATGCTTGTCTAACGTGCTACAGAAAAATTCCACAAAAAATATACTTTTAATTAACCTAGAATGCTAATTGGTGTGAGACTCCAAAGCCATGTTCTTCAGATGTTGTTTGATGTTTACGATACAGCGTAAATTAACCCTGCGAAATGTCGAAAGTTTTCCTTGTTCACTGTGGTAGTTGATCTACCCTTAATTACAATTTCCTTCTTTCCTTCAAGAACATTTGACGAATGAGCTTTAATACCTGTGAATTCTGCCTGACCCTGTCACCTTCTGTCAAGTTATATGTATGAGGAGGATTGAATTTACGACTAGGCTGGAGCCAGTGGCGATGTCGGTTAAGATATTCGACCGCGGATCAGCATGTGCGGGGTTCAAGTCCTGGGCTCGCCGGTCACTGACATCGCTTTCGAGTGAAGAAACTGACGTTGACCTTACCTTTTTTTTACTAGGCTGGTGTTTTAACTCTTTACGACTACCGGAGCCCGCAGCATTAAGTTGTAAGATTAATATTTTCACGGGGGGGGGGGAGATAAAGCTTGTATCAGCATCACGGCAGGCAGCTTGATCGAGCAACAGCAACAGTGAAGGCATTCATGACTACTGAAAGCTTTGTGTATTCTATTCAGGCATTGACAGAAATTGTAAATTTTGTCATTATGAAAGCTGCTAAAAATCGACACACGCCTGTCAATACTAAAGCATTCGCCAGGTAGAGACACTGTATTAAATCATTCGCCACGTGGAGCCACTGTATTAAATCATTTATAAAATCCAAAGCTATGTGATGTAATCTGGACGCTGAACTGATGTGGCGCTGATTATCTAGACACTGAACGGATGTGGCACTGATGGTCTAGACGCTGAACAGATTTGGCAGTGAGATGAAGTATCGGGCGGGTTTGGTTCTAGAGCATGTGATGATGTTAGTCATGACTAGATCCACACTCGTCTGAGACTATCTATCTAAGAGCTACGATTAACAGTCGTCTGAGACTATCATCTAAGAGCTACGATAAATCGTCGTCTGAGACTATATATCTATAAGCTACGATGAATCAGTCGTCTGAGACTATCTATCTATAAGTTACGATGAATCAGTCGTCTGAGACTATCTATCTATAAGTTACGATGAATCAGTCGTCTGAGACTATCTATCTATAAGTTACGATGAATCAGTCGTCTGAGACTATCTATCTATAAGTTACGATGAATCAGTCGTCTGAGACTATCTATCTATAAGCTACGATGAATCACTCACATTGGACTATCTATTAAAGTGTTGGTAAACGTAGGGATAACGTCATGAACTCTCGCGGGTTCGAAGCCCAGCCGCGCTGAACTGAGAGTAAAATCTCGGACATTCACTGGACTGGTTACACGGAAAATGGACTAAATTGTCTAACCGTTTAAACATGTGGTATTACAAGTGATAGATATCAACAGAGATAATCATTTCACTACAGTGCGTGTTTATTTTTTTATCTAAAAGCCACGACCAATCATTCGTCTGAGACAATCTATCTAAGAGCTACGACTAGTCACTTGTCTGAGACTAGTCATCTAATAAATACAATTAAATTTACACAACTTATCCTTCAATTTCATCACAATTTTATTTCCACACAACGAAAGTCACTTATCAGAAAAGTCACTTCTTAGTTTTGCAATCAGTTGGCTAGAGGTAGAATTGTTTTCTAGATAAACTTTGACATCGGAATGAAAGTTAACTGGCGAAAAAAATAATGTAAAACCAATACGCAGCACAAAAATACAGCTACTGAAAATACTTAAAAAATAAACATATTAACTTCTCAAAATGAGCAAAAGCGAAGAGAACACAAAATATATAATACCATTAACAAAGCAGTTCAACGTACAACGTAGTTATTATTTGTTGATTCAAAGCTAGGGGTTGATTGATTGATTCAAAGCTAGGGTCTGATTGATTGATTCAAAGCTAGGGCTGATTGATTGATTCAAAGCTATGGGCTGATTGATTGATTTAAAGCTAAGGACTGATTGATTTAAAGCGATGGGCTGATTGATTGATTTAAAGCTAATCACTGATGGATTTAAAGCGATTGGCTGATTGATTGATTTAAAGCCATGAGCTGATTGAATGATTCAAAACTATGAGGTGAATGATTGATTGATTCAAAGCTATGGGCTGCTTGATTTATTCAAAGCTAATGGCTGATTGATTTAGAGCTATGGGCTGATTGATTGATTCAAAGCCATGAGCTGATTGATTGCTGCAGCTTAAGCTGCTGAGGAGGGGGGGGGGGGCTAAGCGAATCTTACCAACAGATTGGCCACCCATGAGGGCTTTTCAGCTGAGATAGGGATGAGGATAAGGATAGTTTAAAGTACAGATGACATAGTATCGATTATACAGAGTTACGAATGAAACACAATGCAATATAACACAATAATAAATGATCGAAAATAATTAATTGTCACATAGTATGTCCTATTAGTATAACGCAGGATCAGTTAAGACTTGGACAACATGAGAATTGACCTAAATAGCAATACGCTACTTCAAATGCTGATGTTATACACACTTATCTATTTCTTCTCGGAATAAAACAGACTAATTTTAAAAAGTATACCAGACAATACTATTAAATACACCTTTATATGTAAATGCCTTTCTAAAAAATAAGCGAATTTAGTAAAAACAATTGTCTTTATGGGAGCGCTCTTTAATTAACAATCCTCTGCCGAACAATTCTAAACATAGTTCAGGAAACTTTGTAACCATCTTAAGTAAAAGAACGCAACATTTTACGTTCCATTTCGTCGCCTATGAGAATTCAAATGATGTTATTGTTTACCACTGGACTAGTGTTTGAACGACAAGAGAAACTTGATCAGAAGGAATGCACTCAATCAATCAATCAATCAATAAGAATTTAACGTCCGGTTCCTCGCCATAAGGCAATGTCAGGGACGTCAAAATGGAATCAATACCATTGAAAAAAGTAAACACGCATTATATTGAAATGATCAACTATGTTGATATCTATCACTTTTTAATACCACATGTTTAAACCGTTAGGCAATTTAGTCCATTTAACTCCATCTGTCGTAAGAAACGAACGTAATTTGTTTTCTCCTGAGTTTGAATCTAAATATCAACATTTATCGCTTATTTCTACTCCCAAAAAAACCATCAGAGATGGGCGAGCCTAGAGATCTCAGCAGGTTATGTATGAAGTCAGACTCGATTTATATATGAAGTCAGATCGAGTGTTTAATTAAATAGTGGAAATAGGCTCAGCCAGTAAGTTATGGCGGTATTTACTAGCGAGATCATCCGCGGTTTAAACCTCAACAGCGGCTTAAACCATGGATTTGTCACAGTTTTTCAGGTCTGAACCAAAGTGAAACTCAGTTAAAACACAAATCACAAGACGATAACGACAACCGTAACGACGCAAAGGTAAAATAAAAAAAATAAACAAATTGGTTAAAAAAACTAAATACTGAATATAAAGTTAACATTATTTACAAACGAACCCTCTAATTTTTAATCATGCAAAACCGTAATGGGGCAAACATTTATAGAAAAGGTCTTTAATGGGGCAGGAAAATCAGATGAGTCATAACCTAGCATCATCCTTGTATGAGGAAACGGACGTTAAACCTTTATTATTATTATTATTATTATTATTATTATTATTCAGTAATCCCGCATATATACTGACACTTCTATATCAATTAGTCGTGCACGCTCCAGACTTCCAGAGTTCTAGCCACTACGCCGATTGTGGCCTTATACCATCAGGCTACTTGATCTTCACTGTCCATTAAGCTCTACGGTAGCATTTATCGTAGAGCGTCGCCTTATTGCTAATGATAGGGTGAGCACTGAATTTGAACCCACATCACCTGCTGAACCTTTACCGGCATGCTACCTGCTCATGGCAACGTCTCACTCAAGCCTCTAGATAAAAAAGCTGGTTAAGCTAAGGTTAACGTTTCCTCACTCGAAAGTGATGTCAGTGACGGGCGAGCCCAGGATTTGAACCTCACACATACTGATCCGCGGTCGAGTGTCTTACTGACTTCTCCACTAGCTGTAGCCAATTTACAAATTGAGTACAGTATAGATGTATCTATACAATTCTCAATGTTGTCGTGGACAAACACTCTAACTATGTGTTGTTGTTGTTGCTGTAGACTGGTAGAAGTGCTGCTGGGTCTCTCAGCGTGTCTTATATTTGTAGGTTGTGTACGTCTCCTAGTGCTTCTAGATGTGTCTAAATATGTCTGGAAATATTGCCGGGTACGCCTCGTCATGCCTCTCGATGAGTCGCCATATTGTTTCAACATCAGTCACGTGATATAAAGAAGAGTAAAGAACTTGAGCAAAGATCTGAAACAGGTAAACAAACAAGCTTAATTGCGAATTATACATTTACTGAACCATTACTATTACTATTATTATTGCACTTTACTATTTGTAAAGTTAATAGTAGACTATTATTATTACTATTTTTGTTACTATTTACTCTTTATAGAGTTATTAGTAGACTATTACTATCACTATTTTTATTACTATTTACTATTTATAAAGTTAATAGTAGACAAGTTGTATTCCTCATTGTACACGACAGCTTATGTTTATTTGTATTGACACTAGTCCTATACGTCACGCGATATCCTTGCGATACAACAACAATAACAACATCAATAGCAACATCAACAATAACAACATCAATTCAATAGCAACATCAACAATAGCAACAATAACAATTATAATAATAATCATATTGATTGGAATGCTACAATCATCATGGAACAATTACGGCTAAACCAACCCAAGCCATGCCGAAGAGCGAAAACAAAAGATTCCAAATCAGTAAAATTTCCATATCCATAACACTACTCCAAAGATAAAGACTTAAGAGAATACTTTTATCTGGTAGGATTTCTTACTCTAGCGACTCTTACCGTTAAAAAAAAGCGGATTGTTAACGCCAGTTTCCTCACTCAAAAGCGACGATATCAGTGACGGGAGAGCCTAGGATTTGAACCCCGCACCTACGGATCCGCGGTCGAATATAGTTTGTTCGATATATAACCGCAATGGGGTCACTAATTTAAATAACTACGACCTTACAGAACGTGGAATAAGCAGAAAAACGTACCAATGAAAACGCAGCATTAGTTGGAATGCTACTGTATCGTTGAGGCAGAGGTTTGAGCTCCCTTTACGTAGTGATACCTCCCCAGCAATAGAGTACTCTCTGACTCTACCAGCAAATAACAAATTTCTCGTTTAATTCTTTACTCTTTTCATGAAAGTCAAGGCCAAGACGTGTAATAGGTCAAGGCCAAGGCATGTTGTTGTCCACATCAATTCATGTCGACAGCAAGTATCTCAATCTTAAATATCTTAATTTTTAATCATTATGGTCTTTATCGTACTTTATGCATAGATTTTAGTGGATATAGTAAAAATATTTGTTTGAAAAGTTAAAAATAGGCCTAGCAATTCTGAAACTGTAATGTTAACGTCTGCTAACAAAAAAGTAAGATATATCAAGCCTAATAAAGAGCACTTAATTACATTAATTACACAATTAGGCCTACATTCAGTTCTCACACACCTGATCCTGGTGATTCAATCTATGATTTAATCATATTAAATTAATATTAATTACACATAATGTAATTGTGTATTTAATTACACCCATTACACAATTGGCTGGAGTCAGTGGCGAAGTCGGTAAGATATTCGACCGCGGATCAGTAGGTGCGGGTTCAAATCCTGGGCTCGCCCGTCACTAACATCGCTTTCGAGTGAGGAAACTGACGTTAACCTTAGGTTTTTTAGCTTTAATTACACTCAACACTCCACACACCTGACCCGGGTGACTCCGTCATGATGGTTTGCTGGGACTGTCTCTGCAGACTATTAGAGGACGAGGGTTTACCGGACAGGAAGTAGGCTCTGCGCAGTCCTGCATTCAGACTATCACTGGCTGGATCACTGTCACTCCGCTCACTCCACCTCCTCGTCTGGTTAATCGTATCTCTTCCCTGATCGTCCACGGAGCTCGCGGCGAGTCTTGTTTCGGTTCTTGACTCGCCTCGGTCGGTGTTTCTGAGCATTTTGACGAGTAGCTGCGGTGAAGGGAGGGTCTGAGATGAGGTGGTCGTCTGATCGGCTGCTGAAGATGTCTGAGAACCAAGCTCAGAGCGGCGAGATAGGCTCTTCTTCTGCCGCCTGAACGCCTTCTTCAGCGACTGCCCCGCTGCGCTTAAAGACCCCGACCAGGCTGGGAAGGAAGAGGCACTCGGAGTGGTTGACGAACGCTTGCTGGATGACATCGAGCACTTATAGGAATACTCGGCGCTTTGATCTGGATATTTAACTAACGTTGTGGAAGGCATTTCTTGGTTGATGGACACCGAGAGATCCTGATATAGAGGTTGCTGCAGCACATCACCAGACCGCAAAGCTCCATCTTGCGAATCAGTGGCTAGGATGTCGTCAAAACTGATATGGGTGACGTGGGCGGAACGAGGAACGACCCTGGGCCTACTCGTCTCGTCGTATGATCGGCTGTTCTGAGCCGAGCGTGGCCACGCCTTCTCCTCTCCCCTAGAGCTGAGCGTGTAGTAGGAGGAGCCATGCTGACGAGCAGGTAAAGTAGGCGGAGTCTGTCGTCTCTCAGCGTATAACCTATTGATCAACTGTCGAAGTTTCTCGTTTGATTGGTCAGTTCTGTCCGGGGGGTGGAGCCCCCCTGGGGTTGATTGAGCGCAGGAATTGACGGAATTGAGCGAGAGGTGGGCGGAGTTAACTCTTCCGCCGTTAGGGGAGGGGCTTGGCTGGGGGTGCGTGAAACAGGTGACGTAGCTATCGTTGCTCGCATTGCTCTCCTGACGGATGGAGTCCCCCTGTCTGGACTCATGGGACTTCCGGAGCGATGGTGCTCCGCTAGGAGATGCTCGGGTGGAATGGTACCTGCTGCAGGAGACGTAGCTGTCGTTACTGGCGTTGCTCTCCTGGCGAGTGGAAGAGGGATCAGCGAGGTTACTGCGGGACCTGGAGTGAAGTCCGGGACTTCCGCCATTTATAGACGTCGTCCACGTGAAGTCCTGAAACATTAAACGAGTAATATTAAATATTAAAAAATCTAATAGTAAATATAAATCTAATAGTAAATATAAATCTAATAGTAAATATAAATCTAATAGTAAATATAAATCTAATAGTAAATATAAATCTAATAGTAAATATAAATCTAATAGAAATCTTAATAGTAAATTTTAAGTAATCATCATCATTGTCCTGCCTTGAATTCCAGTTTAACTGGGGTCGGAATACGAATAGTAAATATTAAGTAATAAGTAATCGTAAATATTTGTATATTAGTAAATCTGTAATACAGAATGATTCAATCGATTCCCCATTTAGCATTCAAGCAATCAATCACTTAGTTATTCAACCATCCATTCTTTACGGAATATTTTGATAAGGTACTTAATAGCAAATCAATCTATCACCAATAAATCAATCGTTAAAAATCATTTCTCAACAAAGTCATCAATCAATTTACCAATCAACCTTCATTTATCGCTCATTCAATACGTTCACTCCAATTCAACACTAAATGAAACCATGCATAAATCAATCCATTCCCGTCAATCGATACAGCCTATTTTATACTGTGTAGATACATAACCTATAGTTATGTATACTCTGATACTAGTACACCCTCGTCTACCAGTGACGTCATGACACTCCCCCACCAGTGACGTCATGACACTCCCCCCACCAGTGACGTCATGACACTCCCCCCACCAGTGACGCCATGACACTCCCCCACCAGTGACGTCATGACACTCCCCCCACCAGTGACGTCAGGACATTCCCCCATCAGTGACGTCAGTACACCCTCAACTACCAGTGACGTCAAGACATCCTCACCAACCAATGACGTCAGAACCCCCGCAGTGACGTCACACCCCTCCCCCCACCAGTGACTTCGTGACGGCCAGGAAGCATTGATCACGTGATCACAATTACAGGGACGCCAATGAATCGAACATCGTAATTTCCATCGATTCCATCGACCGCCCGGACACTCCGGAACTAGCTCACTCCTGGGAACTAGGACGCGTGTGTAGGGAATGTAGACCAGATTTGGAATTAAAACAAATATGACACGACGAAAAATGATTTTTTAAATGTTTTGGCTTAATAATTTAATAATAATAATAATAATGAAGGTTTAGCGTCCGTTTTCTCATACAACGATGATGTCAGGGACATCAATGGAGCATTGAGACGGCTATCATATGATCCCAGTATAGTCCACCCGTCCGTTCTCTGCATGCTTCAATAATGAACGTAAAAGTGATTCTGTCATGTAATATTTTCCCGAAATGATAATAATATCTGCACGGATGAAAGTTTAACGAATTATAATGTACTATCTTGAACTATTGAATTTTCATAGCGGCTTAACGCCATGTGAATACAGTAATGGATTCGATTTGAGAATCATTGTATTTGATTTGAGAATCATTGTATTTGATTTGAGAATCATTGTATTTGATTTGAGAATCATTGTACTTGATTTGAGAATCAAGGTGTAAGATTTGAGAATCATGGTGTAAGATTTGAGAATCATGGTGTAAGATTTGAGAATCGTTGTGTAAGATTTGAGAATCATTGTATTTGATTTGAGAATCAAGGTGTAAGATTTGAGAATCATGGTGTAAGATTTGAGAATCATGGTGTAAGATTTGAGAATCAGGGTGTAAGATTCGAGAATCAGGGTGTAAGATTTGAGAATCATGGTATAAGATTTGAGAATTATGGTATATGATTTGAGAATCATTGTGTAAGATTTGAGAGTCATTGTATTTGATTTGAGAATCATTGTATTTGATTTGAGAATCATGGTATATGATTTGAGAATCATGGTACATGATTTGAGAATCATGGTATCGGATTTAGAATCACATATTTTTATATTTTTAAGTTAATGATATTTGGATCATGGCTTTATTCGTGGTCTAAAATTTGACCTTCATGGTTAAAGAAACTCTAAATCATTGAATCATGATTTAAAATTTTATTTTATTTATATTCATGATTCAAGATTTTAGAATAAAAGTGCCACATATGAGATATAGGTTTTATTTTTAAAAAATGCATTAAGATTTTCATTATTTAAGAATCATGACTCTAGATTTTTTAAACTTCTAGGTATTCTTTATTTGATAATCCAATTTTTAGCTTCGATTAAATGACAACCATGACTCTGTACTCCAAATACTTTCCACTCTACTCTGCTACTTTCGAATATGTAGTACACATGTAGTACATATATTTTTTTGGAGTACATTTTTAAGTAAAGCGCCGGGAATTCATCTCACCCGGTTAAGTCCGGGACTGCAGTATGATTGACAAAACCGATCCCCCGTTTTATCGGAAATCCACGAGAAATGGCCGTGATGGGGTGGCCATAGAGTGAGAGGGGGGGGGGGGCTGTGATGTACTAGAAGGTTGATTGGTTCTGTCATATTAACAAAAATGGACGAAAAGATTTAGAGATGTCGACCGACAAATATCTGCAAAAGTCCACATAGGTGATGGATTGCTGCGATGATGTACGTGTGTTTGTGTGCGTGCATGTACCTAGGAATATGTGTTGTTCTCAGCGAGTGTACGTAAATATGTGTCACAGAGACAGTGTATGTGCTACGTGTTACTATAACAATGGGTCATCATGTTGTTCCAATGTGTCAATGTGCTCTGTCATTATGTCAATGTGTCAATGTGCTGTGTCATTGTGTCATTATGCGAATGTGTCAATGTGCCGTGTCATTGTATCAATGTGTTGTGTCAAGTACAGTAGTTAGTGTCCTCTAGTTAATATCCTCCAATTAGTGTCCTCTAGTTAGGGTCCTCTAGTTAGTGTTCTCTAGTTAGTGTCCTCTAGTTAGTGTCTTCTTCTTAGTGTCCTCTAGTTAATGTCCTCTAATTAGTGTCCTCTAGTTAGCGTCGTCTAGTTAGTGTTCTCTAGTTAGTGTCCTCTAGTTAGTGTCCTCTATTTAGTGTCCTCTAGTTAGGGTCCTCTAGTTAGCGTCCTCTAGTTAGTGTCCTCTAGTTAGTGTCCTCTATTTAGTGTCCTCTAGTTAGTGTCCTCTAGTTAATGTCCTCTAATTAGTGTCCTCTAGTTAGGGTCCTCTAGTTAGCGTCATCTAGTTAGTGTTCTCTAGTTAGTGTCTTCTAGTTAGTGTCCTCTAGTTAGTGTCCTCTTGTTAGTGTCCTTTAATTAGTATCATCTAGTAAGTGTCCTCAAGTTAGTGTCCTCTAGTTCGTGACCTCTAGTTAGTGTCCTCTAGTTAGTGTCCTCTAGTTAGTGTCGTCTAGCTAGTGTCCTCTCGTGTCCTCTAGAAATCTCTCTACATCTAAGGACTTCATGAAAATATGAAGTTAAAAATTCAAACGATTGGTTTGAGGAATTAGAACACACGTGGTGGGTGACGGAGCGAGCGATAAAGCAGAGACCAGACGTGTCCATTATCAAAGATTGTGGAACAAGATTATGTAGGGTCAAGGTTAGGTCGTAAATCTGACGGGACGGCAGAGAAATAGAGAGATTGAGAGAGAAGAAAGAGAGAGAGAGAGAGAGAGAGAGAGAGAAGGAGAGAGGACGAAAAGAGAGAAACTGAAAAGGAGGAAAAGAATTTAGAGAGAGAAGGAAAGAGAGAAATCGAGATAGTGAGTGAGAGAGAGAGAGAGAGAGAGAGAGAGAGAGATATCTTGGAAGCTGGATGAGATGTTTTTCACCTTCATATTGCTTATTTATATATGTGTGTTGTTGTTGATATATAGTGTGCTTAACGTCCTAGTCAGAAGCCGAAGGGCTTCTCTTCAAGACGACAATGTTTGTCTGAGTATAATTCAATCAGGACACTGAGTTTTACTCAAGGCTTCTTCGACTTTCACACTCCTTATTTCTTGTTTTTGTCTGAGATTTTGCGAATATCTTCGTCTTTTTTACTTTATTTAGCTTTAGCTCCCTTCATATCTTTAACACTGTCTATCAAATTGTCTAAATATTATTATTATTATTATTATTATTAGTAGTAGTAGTAGTAGTAGTAGTAGTAGTAGTAGTAGTAGTAATATGCTTGCAATATGCACTGGAATCGACTACTGCAGATATGGCTTCAAGTGGAACTGCTACGTGTTGATAAGCTAAATAATAATAATAATAATAATAATAATAATAATAATAATAATATAAAAATAATAGAATGAAGACTATCAATTAATTGAGACTCAATGTAAATACAACTTATTATTATTATTAATATTATTATTATTTATTATTATTATTATTATTATTATTATTATAAAAAAGACTTTATTTAATTAAAAGAAAGATGAAAAAATATTTAAAATAGTTCCTCTACGCTCCGGAAGGTCGCATTCGCCAAAGTGCCACGAATGCATACAGCATTAAAACGCTGTAGTGCGATAGATAGGCGCTGCCATAGAAAGGCTTTTTCGCGCTGGTCGACTGTAATGGCACTGGTTCTCCTAAATTATTATTATTATTATTATTATTATATGACAGAATCACACTCTCTATCAAATTGCCCATCTCTTCACTATCTCCCCCCCACCCCTCTAACTCCCCCTCTCTCAATCTCCCCCACCACAGTCAGGTCTATAAAGCACCACGGAGCTCTGCTGATCCTGATCCCACTACGAGTCCAGCAAGGATGCAGCAGGACTCTCTTTTAATATAGAGATTTCTTGTGTATAAAATAGTGATTTGTAAAACTTCAATCCTGCGTTGTGTAATATCTCGACCGGGCTTCTTCTTGGGCTTCATTTAACTGACGTCCTTAAGCTGGTGCTCGTCAAAATATTTAGACGTTTTTCGTTTATTTCATTTTTTTATTTCTGAAATAATGTCTGATAGTACTATATTTTCAAGTAGTCCAATTAACGTGGCCCATATAATCTTTATTTATAATTTTCATGACATAAAAATAAAAAATATGGTATGAATCAAATTTCCTGCCCTTCACCTATTATTGTAAATGTTTACTGAATTTCTACCTCTGATATCTAATTATTAGTATTAAAATAAGAATTTCCTTTCATTATAAAACCCTATGGTTCAAATCATACATTATTCGATCTATTAATGGAATTCATTAAGTAGGCCTATTTGTCGAGTAGCTTATCGACGTCGCCACTGGCTGGAATTCGACTGCGGATCAGTATGTGCGGGTTTAAAATCCTGGGCTCGCTCGTCACTGACATGTCTATCGTGTGAGGAAACTGACGATAACATCAGCTATACCAGCTTTTTAGTACTGTAATAAATCCCACAGGAAGCCCTGGAGTCCTGCGGGCATGGAGAAATCTTCCAGTCAATATTTTGTCATTAAGCTGGACATGGATTCGAGCCCCGGGCCAGGAATTGAACGTAATTTTCTGAAGCTGTCAATTTTTCGAGACGTGGGACACGAGCGACTTAGACGTCGTACAGATAGTGAGCTGTGTTAGCTTAGAGTGTATAAACTCTAAGCTAACAAAAAATAAACTCTAATTGTTAGAGGTTCTCATAGAGATAGGATGAAATGATTAGGAGATCTTAATACGACTGTCATAATTAGAATACCCCAAGAATAATGGTATATCAAAAGGAATGTTATAGATGATTTAATGATCCACTCGTATGTGACATGAAGAGGAAAACGGAAGATAGAGATGAGCTGAGGCGTTATATACCATGAACCTGCCAGTAGGCAGTGCACTACTTGTTTGTCAAATTTCCAGATCAGTTTAATCAAAGAAAAATGCGTGTTTTGTTTCCAGGATGGTGCAGCTAGTTTAAAAGACATCATAATATTTTCTATGCGTTAAGTACTAAAATGTTAAATGAATATGAGTTCGGCAACCGAAATGCTTTATAGGATTCATACTTGGTGGTAACTGCAGAAGAAACAGAAGAAAATCTGTAAATGAAGCCCAGTGGCTTATGTAGCATAGGATCATCATCCACGCAGCTGCTGGACAGAGCAACTCTAAGGTATTCTTAAAGTATGCTGCACATGTAGAATTGTAAGGAATGTGGAATATATTGGATTAGCAACAAGTTTATAGAACACTGCATACTTTCTGGAAAATGCGTAGTTGTGTAATGTATGAGGTGATGTTTGAACATTCTTGCTATTGGCTGTAACTATCGTATGATTCCAATTATTAGTTATATTGTAATGTTGCATCAGTGCTATTGGTTGCTGTATGTCGGATGTTGCAGAAAGTTTCTATATAATCATATTGCAGACTAACTCTGGGCGCACTTGTACTATTAAAGCGATGGAATAGTTCGTTGTAGTTTGTGGCTGCTTGAAAGCGAAGCCTTCGGGCTTAAGGCGGAAAGTAACTATCAGCGCGTATTTGCTTTATAGTCATGTAACTTACTTATTATAGATTGTGAAGTAATAGAATAAAATAACAATGGAATAATAACTTTTCCCTCGCGTCATTCTCTCGCGCCAAGTGTGTTGCTTTCACGTCTCTCACATTATCAGCGGCCTATCTGGCTTAATGACAGCAGATCACCCGTACCAGACATCTACCGTTAGTTACCCCAGCGACATCATCGTCGTCCGCAGAGATCGACAATCATATAATCCCCTCTACTTTTAAGCTACATGTTTCACTGTACGCAAATTTTTACAGGTTGCTCTTACAATTTAAAAAAATTGTGGCGCATCTTTCAACAGACAGGCAAGACTTGTTCAGCTTGACTTTTTGTCTCTTAGTTTCACTATATCGTTAATCAATCAACCAATCATTCAATCAATCAATTAATCAATCAATCGCAGAGCTGAAGAGCGAATGCTTGAAATAGTCTATCTTTTAATCATTCACTTACTCTTCCTCACTCACTTTATTATTCCATCTATCAATCCACTTACCAACCTATCAGTAATTTAATTAACAACAATAGCATTTTCTATGTATTGTAACTCTCGATCGCGCTGATCTGATTATAAAATCTCGGACATTCACTGAACTGATTATACGGAAATGGTCTAAATTACCTGACGATTTAAACATGTGGTATTACAAGTGATAGATATCAACATAGTTGATAAATTCACTATAATGTGTGTTTACTTTGTTTTACTTTTCTACAATAAATTAAATAAATTTAATCACACACTTACCGAAGTCTCGATGGAAAGAGTAGGAGGAGGCAGAGGTGGTAGATGAGATGGGTAGAGACGACCAGAACTTGGATCGCACTGCCCTGTTCCTCTCTCACACTCCATGTGACACTTGACCTTTATCTCAGCTTCATCAGGGTCAGCTTGAGTTGTGAAGACTAGCTCACTGTACTCACAGCTCTGTCTCTCTCTACCACCAGCCTCCTGGAACTCTCTGCCTCTATCCATCGAACACCTCCTCAGCGTTCCCATGGGTGTGAAGATGGTTTGCTGGTCCAGGGCCTCTGAATTCTCTCTAGCGTCGTCGTCAGCGTGTGATGCTCTGAGCGAGACAATGCTTCCACTGCGTCGAGCTCTCTCCAGAGCTTCCCTTCTCTTAGTGGCTTTCTCTCTGCAAATATGTTACAATACAATACGTTACGATAAAATAAAATAATAATACAATACAATACGATACAATTATACAAAATACAAACAACAATACAACATGTATTGTATTGCAATACAATACGATACAATACAATACTATACGATACAATGTAATACTATACGATAAAATACACTACAATGCAATACTATACAATACAATACTATACAATACGATACAATAGAATACAATACCAAACAATAAAATACAATAAAATACAATACAGTACAATAAAATAAAATACAATACAATACTATACGATACAATGTAATACTATACGATAAAATACACTACAATGCAATACTATACAATACAATACTATACAATACGATACAATACAATACAATACCAAACAATAAAATACAATAAAATACAATACAGTACAATAAAATAAAATACAATACAATAAAATACAATGCAATACAATATAATACTATACAATAAAATACAACACAATGCAGTACAGCAATGTACTGCGCAGAACGGTAGAGTACAGTACACTACTGTAATAGTATAGTACAGTACAGTACAGTAGTAAAGAACAGAACAGTAATGGAATGTAATACAATGAAAGTCAATGCAATGCGCCATACAATACAATACAATACATTGTATTGTATGACGCATTGCATTTGTCGATGTTCAGACACTAAGAGCCCTATAATATAGACGCTTAAAATTTGCCAGTTAATAATACTTCGGCCAATGCCATACCATACAATATAAATATAACGTAACAAAATTTTAAGCTGTGCATGCGGGATGATCTGCAAAGTTTCCAACTCTGTTTGTGCAAAGTTCTAATCCTGGTCACGTCCGCAACTGATATTCCTTCGAGAAAGTAAACTGATTTTAAATACTGGTTTGATCTCTTTTTATCCAATAAACATCAGTCTTCAACGCGTTTTAATCGTTATCCTTTAGTTTTTACCCTTCAGCCGTTAACCACTTTTTACCATATCAGTCTGATATTAGGATTGATATAACAACCAAGTAGCACCTCTACAAAAAAGGAACAAAATTATCAACATCCATGATGACATGTGTCACTTTAAAGGAATAATAAGAGTCTCAGTCCTACCTCCTCATCTGGTCCTTGTACGACTCAGCGAAGTTGTTGACGATGATTGGTATGGGTAAGGCCACGACGAGCACCCCGCAGATACAGCAGCAGGCGCCGATCAGCTTACCCCAGGGCGTCGTTGGGTAGATGTCCCCGTAACCCACCGTCGTCATAGAAATCGCCGCCCACCAGAAAGTCTCCGGAATACTGATAAACTTTGTGCCAACTTCTTCCTTCTCGGCGAAGTAAGCGAGAGAGGAGAACATGAGGATTCCGATGGCGATGAACATTATGAGAAGCCCGAGTTCTTTGTAGCTGCGCTGTAGCGTGTAGCCTAACGACTGGAGTCCAACCGAGTGACGAGCTAGCTTGAGGATTCGCAGGATTCGCATGATCCGGAAGAGCTGGACCACTCTTCGGACGTTGTGGAACTGTTCCGTGCTGTTGCTGTCTTCATCGAGTCCCAGAGAGATGTAGAAGGGCACTATGGCAAGGAGATCAATGATGTTGAGGGCACCCTTGAGGAACCGAAGCTTGTTGGGCGCGGCGCAGAACCGCATGACGTACTCTAGGGTGAACCAGCCGATGCAGACTGTTTCCACTGCAGCGAGATAGGGATTTTCTATTTCCGTTCCGTTTTCGCCGGGGCGGTGCATCGATGGAATGGTGTTGACTGTGAGAGCAATGGTAGAGGCAACTATGAATAAGACTGATATGATGGCAAGAACCTGAAAATAGTTCAATAATAGTAGTTGCTAATCGTGTGGTTTATATAAGGTTCATCGTGTAACTTTGATGTTAGTAACATCAAATTACTATTATTGTTTTACGTTTTTAACATCAAATTTCTCTTATGGTACTTTGAAGTTGCATTAAATTTAAGAAAAGACTAGCATAATAAAGATATTTTGGCAATAAAAGATCACGGCTTTTCATACCAGAGGGCCGCAGGAGATATCCAACATTATCAAATGCTTTAATAAAGTCCAGTGATAGCTATATGATACGGTGCTATAATGAAATCACAAAAATTAAAGTTTTCAGGTGAAACTAAACGAAAACTACCAGCAATAAACCCTTTAGGAAGCGCTTCCAGAATTCAACTAAAATTATGGGTTTCGACATTGGGACAAATTCAATTGCTGGCCTTGAACCGAGATAAATTTGACCATTGATATATATCTTAGGGTAAAGTTAATATACTATCAGTGAACATACTCTCCGATTAGTTGGACTCGAAAGGTTACAAATGAGGAAGTTCTGGAGAAAGTTGGTACAGATAGATAGTTGAAAATATACTCAGAAATAAGAATAGTTGGATAGGGCACATTCTAAGGGGAGAAAGTCTACTAAAAGAGGTTGTAGAAGGCAGAATGGAAGGACATATAGGCAGAGGCAGGCCGAGATTAAGAACGTTAGATGATTTAAAGACCCACTCATAGGTGAAAATGAAGAGGAAAGCGGAAGACAGAGAAGAATATTGCTGTTAAACCATGGACCTGCCAGTAGGAAGTGCACTAAGAGAAGAGAGACTCAGAATGTGAGGATTTATAGTCTAGGTCAGGTAATCATCGTTAGTAGACTCGATATATAATACAACCAGCATGAAGCAGTCTGCAAACATGGCGGACTAGCAGTATTCAGGCTGGTTTGTATCTCCCTGGTATATTCACTCAGAGTGTTGCTGTATAACCACCATTGATGTTTGATCAGATAGGGGTAGCGCTTGATAAACCGCTTCACTGATAAAAGGATTGAAAACGCTTGATAAACAGCTCCACTGATAGGACGATTGATAAGATCTTAAAAATCTACACTATTCGTCAGTTATCCTGTTCCAGCCCAGTGACAACAGGATCTCATCCTCATACTCTAATACCAGCTAAGTTTAACGTCAGTTTCCTCACTCGAAAGCGATGTCAGTGAGCGGCGAGCTCAGGATTTGAACCCCACACATACTGATCCGCGGTGGAGTATCTTACCGATGATTGAGTGTGCTTCACTCATTTCACGTTCTTGTGCTGTACCGAGCAGGGGCAGGTCCATGGCATACATCCTCACTTCTCTCTCTCTCTCTCTCTCTCTCTCTCTCTCTCTTAGTGCACTGCCTACTGGCAGGTCCATGGCATGGCATACTCACATACTTCTCTCTCTCTCTCTCCATCTCTCTCTCTCTTAGTGCACTATCAACTGGCAGGTCCATGGCAGTAATCACTCAAAAAGAGTTTAACGCCCGGTTCCTCGCAATTAGGTAATGTCAGAGATGATGTAAGGAACGCCAGGGGCTTGGCTTTTGCTATAATGATTGTAAAAGACAAGTTTAACATCAAGTCTCTTCGTGCATTTGTGTGATGACATTATTGATAACATGACATTTACATGATGAAATTATTGAAAGCAGGATATTTAATTGATAACAATATTAACAGCATGGCACTTGTGTGATGACAATATTGACAGCATGACATTTGCATGATGACAATAATAACCAGATGACATTTGTGTGCTGACAAAATTAACCGCTTGACATTTGTGTAATGACAATATTTACAGCAGGAACAATAATTACAGTATCATACCCACCATCAGTCATGCTAACCACTAAGAATTAATATTAAAATTAATACAAGCATTAACTAGACATATAGTCAAAAACGATTATCATTAGATATCATAGTCTTAATTTGATAAGATAGGCATAATTTGATATAATATAGGCATAATTTGATTAAATTGTCACTTATGCTCTGGGTTTTAATGAAATCTATAATTACCAACCAAATAAAATTGATCCCAGATTTTTATTCTATGCTAGCACGATACGGCTTCTTGGATTGCAAAGAAGTAGGTCACTGGATTAGTAAACAGCAGGGCGAGTGTTTGAATCAAGTCAGGGCATCTGTCAAGAAATCTTAAGACTTCCTTCGAGACGAAATCTTTCAGAGAGTCAGCTGCTTTCAATTAGTTTTGCGAATAATGGAAAGTTACACGTGGTGGTAATATGCCAATTTACTATATTTTGAAAGAACTTCATGAAGCTATATTTGGTAAATATTTGGCTTAATTCACCAAACGATTAAACTAATAAATACTTGAAAGGCTATTATTTAACAGGAGTAATGCAGTTGAAGGAAGCCTTCTGCTTATAGAAAGAAATTGTTGGAGCACGATTTGGACTCCTGTTATAAATAAAGTTCACAAGATTAGTAGGACTTGTGGAGAGGTTTACTCTTACACCGCAATCAACAGTAATGACATTTAAAACACGCCACTGTAATAACAAGCTAACAATTGTAATGACATTTAAAACACGTCACGCTGCCACTGTAATAACTAGATAACAATATTAATGACATCTACAACACGCCACTCTGCCACTGTAATAACAAGCTAACAGTAGTAATGACATTCAAATCACGCGACGCTGCCACGGTAATAACAATCTAACAGTAGTAATGACATTTAAAACACGCCACGCTGAAATTAAAACACGCCACGCTGAAACTGTAAAATCACGCCAACAGCAGTGATGACATTCAAAACACGCCAAGTTGCCATTGTAATAACAAGCTAACAATAGTAATGACCAATAACATACGCCACGCTGGAACTGTAATATCACGCTAACAGCAGTGATAACCTTTAATATAGGACACGTTGTGTTTATAACTAAGAGCAGTAATAATCATTAAAACAGGCCACGTTGAGACCTGTTTTCTTCATTTTGAGAGGTTCCACTGGAAGAGGGAAGAGACTATTAGTATCTGTAGGGAGCACTTGAGAGGTTTAGGGGCCCTTCTTTGGTTAGGGGCCCTTATGGAATAGGGACCCTTATTTGTGCCACTGATTTTCTCCTGGGCATATGATTTCTTTATTGTAGGAGGGAGGAATTCGGCCAAACACCACACTCTCACCCGCGAATGAAAAGTCTCAATACATTAGCATGTAGAAGTCACGATGACTAGCAGAGGAAATTTAGAGTGAATAGCAGAGGAAATTTAGAGTGAATAGCAGAGGAAATTTAGAGTGAATAGCAGAGGAAATTTAGAGTGAATAGCAGAGGAAATTTAGAGTAAATAGCAGAGGAAATTTAGAGTGAATAGCAGAGAAAATTTAGAGTGAATAGTAGAGGAAATTTAGAGTGAATAGCAGAGGAAATTTAGAGTGAATAGCAGAGGTAATTTAGAGTGAATAGCAGAGGAAATTTAGAGTGCATAGCAGAGGAAATTTAGAGTGAATAGCAAAGGAAATTTAAATTGAATAGCAAAGGAAATTTAGATTGAATAGCAGAGGAAATTTAGAGTGAATAGCAGAAGAAATTGAGGATTGATATCAGAGGAAATTGAGGATGAATAACAGAGGAAATTGAAGATGAAAGATAGGGGCACTTGAGGGTGATTGGCAGAGGAAATTGAGGGTGAATTAAAGAGGCAACTATTACCTACACGTAAAAATGAAATTATTATTCATGTAGGCCAACATACAACAATTGTTATTATCATCCATCGTAATATAACTCTAGACACTCGTTGTAGCAAACATAAAGTAGGCCTATTGTAACATTCCAACGAGAAACAATATATATTTAAGTTGCACTTCAAGTAAAAATGGTATTTATAAATATTATTATTATTTGAACTATAATCGTTATAATTAGCTGATCTCCGCGTTGTAGGAATTTTCTGCAGAGTTCTTTCTTATTTCTATTCTTACTTTAAGTCTTGCATCTGCAGAGTGAGTTCTTATTTCTATTCTTACTTTATGTCTTACATTGTCCACTTTTCTTATAACTTTTTGTGATGTAATAATTTAAGTTTTCTAATGAAAATTCAGTAGTGATTGTAAAGAACACATTTCATAAAAAAACACGCATTATAGTGAATAGTCAACTATGTTGATATCTATCACTTTTTAAAACAAAATGTTTAATCCGCTAGGCAATTTAGACCATTTTCCGAATAACCAGTAAATGTACGAGACGTTACTCAAGATCAGCAAAAGAATCTCGTACATTCACTGGACTGGACATTATATTGATAACTTGCTGACCCGGGCGGACTTCGTACCGCCTAACAACAAATAACTATATATCTATCTATCTGTATGTCTGTCTGTCTGTCTATCTATCTATCTATCTATCTATCTATCTATCTATTTATCTATAAAACAATCCGATTTTGTTTTATATTATTTTATATTAAGATTTAAAAGACGTTAAAAAATTTATTCCTAAGAAACTTATCAAATTTATCAAACTTTAAAAAATTAAAATGACTCGAGCCAGAATCGAACCCTGGACCACCTGACCTAAACTCTGGCACCTAAACCATTGACAGTTCCGGTTAAAGCTTGTTCAATTGATGGTGTCAACATATCCGATTAGAAAACCATAATCTAAGATGTAAGGCACTCGACAGATGGAAGCATGTTATAATTTTGCCGTGTTTTGATTTACACCATTTTTTTGGCAAAACCCCAATATTTTATAAATATTTTATTGGCTATTATGCAGGGGCTGCTGGAGACGAATCCAAAATGTCCAAGATCATTCAAATCTGTCCAGCCGTTCTTGAGTTAGAAGTGCCATTACGAACATGACTTTGCTTTATATATACAGTATATATATATAGACATATGGAATGGACATTATTGGACATTAGATATTATTGTCACTAACCCTCGCAGCCATCGATGTTTGCGGTTTCTCCAGGAGATCCCAAAGTTTCTGTCTCCACTGCGCCAGACGTCCCTGTCCAAAGTTATCTTCTTCTTCCACTAGAAGGCTCTCCGCTTCCTTCCTCATCTCCTCAAACACGTTCTCTTTGCGCTGATGATACTTATGCTGACAGCAGGACTCTAAGTACAGTTCATCCACTCCCCAGTACTCTAAATCATCGCTGAAAGACAAAACACACATTTCTTCCACCAGATGGAGCTTACCAGTTCGATAAAAGTTCAAAACGGAACCGAATGACCGAGGGTGCCGGTCGAAGAAAAATTCCATATCGGTGAGATTGTAGTCGTCGCAGATGTCGAGGATGGCAGCCTCGGTGGTGCAGGATCGAAGCCTGCCCAGGCGGGTGTGAGGCATGCGCTCAAGGGTTCGCCAGAGTGTCTCGTGCCTCACGCCTCCAACGTTCAGTATCATCCGCCTGGATGATCGAAGGCGTCTCGTCACGTGAGAGTCAGCGTTGGCCGCAGGCTCGCCGCTGTGATGAAGATGTCTGTGACTGGATGAGGAGATATTGAAGGTGGGAGAGCGAAGCTTGCGCTTTGGAGATGGCCGGACGCAAGCTTGGCTAGGGTCGACGAAGGTGGCGCCTGAGATGTCATGAGCAGGTTCGGGTGATCCCGGATAGGCGGGAGCCGGGTAGACTGGGCTAGTATGGACATGGCAGGATCGATCCGCGACGGAATGGGATAAAGCGCCCGAACATACCCAGTCAGATTTGAAGTTGCCCGGACAAGCTTGAATAGGCACGATGACGCCTGGGCAGGCCTGATTAGGCTCGACGACGCCCGGACAGGCCTGATTAGGCTCGATGACGCCCGGGCAGGCCTGATTAGGCTCGACGACGCCTGGGCAGGCCTGATTAGGCTCGACGACGCCAGGGCAGGCCTTATTAGGCTCGATGACGCCCGGGCAGGCCTGATTAGGCTCGATGACGCCTGGGCAGGCCTGATTAGGCTCGATGACGCCTGGACAGGCCGCGTCACCTCCGTTGAAAGTAGAAGCGGCGAAGCTCGAATCATCAGCATGCGGGTCCATTACAACTGTGTAACCTTACTTCCAGTGACATGGCTAACAGAGACATCAGCCTACAAATACAACGTATAAGAGTCAACAGTACAATATATAGTTATTATACACGTACAGATTTACACTCTTAGATGCATTGTATAATACGAACTATCGTTTTTATCATAATTAACGACATGATTGTAAATATATATATATATATATATATATATATATATATATATATATATATATATATATAAGATTAATAAATTAAAGATAAATAGACGTTAAAGAGAAATCGTCGAGTCCTAGAAGGAAAGCAGCACAGAGAGCAGAAAATTTTGTTGTTGTTGTTGTTGCTCAGAAGTCGTGTTGTAACACAAGGCAAAAGATTTTGTTGTGGCTGCAGTTGTTTATAAGTGGAGTTGCAGCATAGAGCAGGAGTGTTATTGTTGTTACTTAGAAGTGGAGAATCAATGGAGAGCAGAAGATTTTGTTGTTGTTGTTGCTTTGAAGTTGAGAATCAATGGAGAGCAGAAGATTGTGTTGTTGTTGTTGTTTAGAAGTGGAGAAGCAATGGAGAGATCGAGTTGTTGTTGCTCTCGTGGAGATCTCGCTGTTGGTTGCCAGCAACAGGTCTACAGAGCCGAGGTGGGACAGCTTGGGGGGGTATAAGATGTTGGAAGGGAAGGACAGGGGGAGGACAGGCTGAGTATGAACGCAGAAATAGATTGAGATAGATACAGAGATATGTGACGCAGGAAGAGAGAAACTTAGACAAAGAGAGAGAGAAAGGAAATAGGGAGAGACAGTAAGAAAGCTAGAGAACTACAGAGAAAGAGAGAGATATATAGAGAAAGATAAAGATAAGGAGAGAAAAGCTAGTTGAGAGCTTTCTTACTTATAAAACTAATGAAACAATAAAGAAAGACAATGATACCTGTAACAGAGAAATACATAGAAATAAAGAGACAGAGAGAGAGCGAGAGAAAAAGAGAGAGAGAGAGATGGATAGATGGAAAGAGAGAGAGAGAGAGAGAGAAAGAGAAAGAAAGAGAGAGAGAAACGGAGAGAGAGAGGGGGGAGGACAGAAAAAGAGAGAGATAAAGCAACACGAGTCGCATAATGAGATACTCAGAGATATGGCGCATAAATAAAGAGAAAAACATAAATACATAATTTATTAAATAGGCTATTCAATTAAACTTTAAATGATTATACCTTGGGTAAATAAAAGGCATTATATATCTTAAAACCAAAATTCTCACAGTTAAAGAAAGCAATGCGTGGCATTCTCCACAAGTTCCTGATCACTGAAGTAATTTCCATATTTCATAATAGTTTCGAGTTGAATCAGTATTGACGTTAGTTCATTGCTTCAAATCTTCTCATGTACTTCTTCTACTAGTACCTTATTGTTGTTGTTGTTGTTGTTGTTAATTCTTTCACTCTTCTTCACTCAGGAGCGGATTTGGAGCGGATTCGGGCATTTTTAAGGCGGGGAGACGAAATTAATTTTGGACGCTCAACTTTTTAACTTCAAAAATAAAGTCAAGATTTTTTAAACAACGCCTCTCCCTCTGCTTGTTGGAATTACATTACTTGTTTAGAAATAGGTGTGTTACAACATTTGTCACATCTTTTGCGTCTTTTTTCTTTTTATAGGACTTATTTATTTTTTTAATATTTTTTCTTGTAGGACTATTTTAAGAAGCTTTTTCGGAATATCATAAAACGTTTTAAATCATTTTTGAAATCGATAAATTGATACGAAGGCCATGAAGAGCATATAACGACCGTTTTGTTTTGATGTTAGAGTCTTCACAGTGATATGAATTTGAAGCAATTTAGAACGGTCTATTCGATTAATGGAAGAATAGGCTAGGCGTTTACTGCTAGTGCTCTAAGAGGTAGGCCTAAATAAGTAGGCACAGAGGAAGGCAATGGAAAGCAACCAGATTTCAGCCATACTCTTTCAAACTATAGTCTTCATTGTGAGTAAGTGTTGTGAGAAAGAAAATTGAAAATAGGAATATATACATTGGACCTGTGTTAGACAGATAATTTAAGAACGCTTAAATATGAAATACGAAAATACACGAAATTAATCAAAGCCTAATGTCCTCTAATAATTTTCCAGAACTAACCTTACATGGAACTGCAGGTTCGAGAAAGATCGAAGTCTTATTCCATTTTTATCACTTCACGCGTGGGTCTTGCATGTGGCTTATTCCGCATATTGTAATCCTAGGTTAGTTCAATCGCCGTGTAATAGCACTGTCAAATATTAACACTGATTTAAACACCTCTTCTTATATTCGAATATTCATACATATTTTACAAGTTAACGGTTAAATATTGATAGTCTTATTATTGCATACATTACAATTTTAATGACATTTAGCCCGACAATTTATATATAGAAATAGTCAAGACTCTATTCTTTATAATTGAATATGTGCAGGAGTACTTTATTATATATTTAAATAGTTATTATGAATATTGTAATTAGTATAATTATTATTATTATGATGGTAATTTATATATTTATTTTTTAACCCCTAAGAAGGTGATTCTTTTTAAAAAATCTTGCTCTCCATTCCGAAAGGCCGTGTCACCAAACGTGCATTAGTGCTATTATTATTACTATTATTATTATTATTATTATTATTATTAAATATCGTTACTATATATTCTATAGATCACTATGCAATATGTTAATGTTGAAGAGTACATTATTGATCAAACTGGACTATTGGAGAAGAACAAGGGTGTTTCGACATAAAGCTATAGGCATCAGTTGGATTGAATTGCTCAAGCTTTATAATATTAGGAAAGTCCCTGAAATGGTCATCAAACGATAAACGGACGTTAAAACCTGATTGGGTTCGAGTAAATCCTCTTTAGTCTCCTTCTACGAATGCGTGCAGCTTTCGGCTGATCTGTTTTTATGTGCAGCCTAAGACCATGACAAACATGACATTGTGTCACGATAATCACGTTGATCGATGGATTGCTCTCTAGTTAGTGTGAAACTGTTAACTTTAAACCTGGGACCTGTTATTTTAGAGAACACTAGATTAAATTTTAATTAAGATGTTAAATATCGCCAATGGCGATGTTGGTAGGATACTAGACAGCGGATCAGTATGTGCGGGGTTCAAATCCTGGTCTCGCCCATCACTGACATCGCTTTGGGGTGAGGAAACTTACGTTAATTTTAGATTTATCAGCTTTATAGAAGTTGGCTTAAAAAGTTAGTCAAATTTAGCGTCAGCTTTCTGGCTCAAAGTAAGTTCGTACTGTGGTTAGTACTTGATTTGAAATGTTTACATACAGATCCAGAGTGGCTTGATTCTTAAATAGGCTACTAGCTACTGACTACTGGCTGAGCATTAATTTAAGTGGAAGCTACATGGTAATAACAAGATTTAGAATAGTTATTTCTTACTATGTTAATGCTATTTATTTGTTACAATAAGGGTATTTTTATATACTGTTACTTAGTTATAGTCTTAATAAATTACATATTTACAAGAGTAAGATTTAGAATTTCACTCTGCTGCTATTATTGTTGCCAGACTCATGTAATAAAGAAATTACAAATTGCTAACACTTCTGTTGCACTATAGTAACACTATTTACACTTACTCAGTAAAATCCATATTACAAGATTATTCAAATTATCCAAAATCATTAGTCAGATTTCATAATAAATTTCTGCAACAAATAGGCTTCAATTATAAGGTAGTCTTCAGTTGCTTTCATTGTATTTGAGAATTAAGACATTTACAAACACTTTCGGACATTTTTAAGTCGGGTAGACTATGATGACGAACTATGATAGAATAAATATCTTCTACTACTACATTTTATTTGTACTTTTATTAATGTGATTACATCTATGATTACACGATTACATCTATGACTATTAGATTACATCTATGATTACTATATTACAGCTCTGATTACTAGATTAAATCAATGCTTACAAGATTGCATCTACGATTATTAGATTACATCTACGATTTCTAGATTACAGCCATGACCACTATATTACATCTACGATTATTAGAATACAGCTATGATTACTAAATTTCATCTATGATTATTAAAATACATCTACAATTACTAGATTACAACTATGATTATTAAAATACATCTACGATTACTAGATTACAACTATGATTGCTATATTACAGATTTAATTACTAAACTACATCTACGATTATTATGATTTCAAGATTACATTAACGATTACTAGATTACATCTACGATTACTGGATTACATCTACGATTACTAGATTACATCTATGATTAATAGATTACGTCTATGATTAATAGATTACGTATATGATTATTAAATTACATCTACGATTACAAGATTACAGCTATGATTACAAGATTACAACTATGATTACAAGATTGCAGCTATGATTACTATGGTTGAACGTGCGTGTGTTCACACTCTTACGCAACCCAGCAGCTCTGCATGCATGACATACTGCCTCACCTCCACTAGTAGGATATCATCATGGACTTGCTTCAGTCATTTCATTCAGGGAGGGACTTCCTAGACTGAATTGTATGTCAATTAATTATCGTTATTCTTTATTCACCATTATGTCACTCTTTGTTCCTTTCTCTATTTCTTATTCTCGTTTTCTTTTATTGTTTCCTTCCTTCTTTTTCTTTTATTTTTTCCTTCTTTCTTTCTTTTTCTTTCCCTCTCTCTCTCTCTCCCTCTATTTCTCTCTCTCTCTTCTCTCTCCTTTCTCTTTCTCTCTGCCCTTCTTTCTCAATTCAGTGGATCCATAATAAAGAATTCTCTCTCGTACTCATATAATATTTATCTATTACCAGTATGCTCAGTGTGGCACCGTTCACTATATCACCTCCTTAAAAAGTACTATAAAAATCATTTTCATTAGATATTCATTTAACAATAATTCATTCGTTCATTTATTCATAACTTCTTTAAATTAACCTACCTTTGAACATTTATTGAAAGAGCTTCGTCATGAATCTGTCTTTGGCAGCACTGATATCAAAAGTAAGAAGTGCAGGGAAAACGTTAAGAGGGTGGTAGGAGAAAGAGGGAGGGAAAATATCATCCACGCCACAAATATATCTGTCATTTAAGGGCTAAGCCCCATGATGTAATTTGAGGGCTAATCCCCCCGATGTTATTTTAGGGCTAAGCCCCCCTGATGTCTTTTGAGGGCTAAGCCTCCCTGATGTTATTTGAGGGCTAAGCCCCCTGATGTTATTTTAGGGCTAAGCCCCCCTGATGTCTTTTGAGGGCTAAGCCCCCCTGATGTTATTTTAGGGCTAAGCCCCCCTGATATCTTTTGAGGGCTAAGCCCTCTGATGGTATTTGAGGGCTAAGCCCCTGATGTTAATTGAGGGCTAAGCCCCCCTGACCCCCTCAATGCTCTCAACAGATCTCCTCACCCAAGCATCACGGACTGACGGTTTGAGACCACAGCGAGAATCCGTCCCAGCTGCTGCAGCTGAGAGAGATTCTATCGCTAGCACCCCTCAGCTGCTGCTGCCAGCTGCGCTAATATCCCTCAACTGTTGGAGCCAGTTTCGCTAATATCCCTCAGCTGCTGCTGTCAGCTGCGCTAATATCCCTCAGCTGCTGCTGTCAGCTGTTTTCGGCAGTACATCACAGCTGCTGTGATGTACTGCCCCTAAGCTGTGGGTGGTGATCACTAGCACCCTTAGCTGTGGGTGCTTAGCGATAGCACCCTTAGCTGTGGTTACTGATCACTAGCACCCACTGCTGTGGGTGGTGACCCTACAGCTGAGCTCGGCTGGTCATGTATTATACATCTAACGCTCAGCTCGTCACCCGCTGTCACGCAGCAGCGAGGTAACCCCTCCCCTCCCTTTCTCCCTCCCCCCCACCCTACAGCACTCCCCTTTCAGCTCCTGTAGTACCAGCAGCTGAAGAGATCTGAAGATAGAGAGAAGAGAGAACAGCTGAATAGATCAGTGACTGAAGAGATCAGTAGCGGAATAGATCAGTAGCTGAAGGGATCAGTAGCTAAAGAGATCAGTAGCTAAAGAGATCGGTAGCTAAAGACAAACAGCTGCTGCGTGCTTTGAGTGATAAACATTGACATCAGCAGCTGTGGTTAGGAATCTTAAGCAGCATAGCTGCTTTATTAAGTTTATTACCTTTTCCTGATAACGCAACTTACCTAAAATACCTGCCTTTAAAGCAGTATTCAAATAAATCAGGGTCAAATTAATTAACTGGAATACCAAGTACATCATCGTCATTCAAGACAGCATCAAGCACTATTACACTGCAGAGCCGGTATATTTATTATATACTTAGCTTTCTCAGCAGCTGAAGCGGTCTACTGCAGCTGCTAAACAACCGCGTCAGCTGCTGCTGTTGACAGGTGATATAAGAGCTCAGCTGTGAGAACTGGTTTAAACTGGTTCAGTTCACGTCAGTTTCATCGACTCGTGTTGATATTTAATATTTAACATTAAATGTATGACTAAAAGCCCATTAAAGAGCCTATCACAAAAACATAATTGAAAACACCTTTCAGTTTATTACTACAATTATTTATTATTAGTTTATTATTCTACAAGAGAACTCAAAGAAGTGTTGTAAAGCAGATTCCAATAGCTTAGGAACAAGATTCTGCCATACCAAATTCATGACTTAATTCTGTATGGCAGAATTCAGCCACGATAACTTTAAAAATGATATACGTGTATACTACTTATGATGTAAAATAATATGAAGCCAAAGGTATAATTTAATTATATATTATGTGCAATGTAAAGAGAGAGAGAGAGAGAGACAGAGAGAGACAGAGACAAAGATACAGAGAGAGAGACAGCGAGAGAGAGAAAGAGAGAGAGAGAGAATGAGAAAGAGCGAGGGATGGAGAGTGGGGAGAGAGAGAGCGAGAGAAAGAGAGAGATAGAGGAATTGAACGACGGAAGAGAAAGCTAGAGGAACTTTAAAAGTGTTTGCTAGGTTACATAGCTTCTGCATAGCTAGCTATGTTTGGTATCTCGTCTGTATCTATCAGATTTGCAGCAATGATTAACGCAAGCACTCTCTTACACCCACGAGCAAGGCTTAATTCACAGGCTTCTTATGCAACCAGGAATTCTTTAATATATTTCATCTGAAGCCAATACTGAGCAAGCCTTTAATCAATTTCTCTTGCTGGATTGGACGAATTGAGAATTTCGGCAATGTATTTTAGGGGTATTTAGTGTTGAAATAGAGAAGCGTTTAGAGCAGCATATTGAGCAGCATATAAGGCAGCATATATGGCAGCATATAAGGCAGCATATACGGCAGCTATAAAGCAGCGTCTTCCAAAGTTTTTTGTCTCGTGACCCCGGGGCCCCGGGGCGTGAGAAGAGAATCAGCTGCCTGACCCCGGGGCGTGAGAAGAGAATCAGCTGCCTGACCCCGGGGCCCGGGGCGTTAGAAGAGAATCATCTGTCTGCCCCGGGGCGTGAGAAGAGAATCAGCTGCCTGACCCCGGGGCCCGGGGCGTGAGAAGAGAATCAGCTGCCTGACCCCGGGGCGTGAGAAGAGAATCAGCTGCTAGGCCCCGGGACCCGGGGCGTGTGAAGAGAATCAGCTGCTTGGCCCCGGGGCGGGGCGTGTGGAGAGTTTCCACAGAGAAATGATGAATGGAGCTTCTTGCACGCAGACCAACCGGGCGAGTGCGAGTGAAGCTCCTAAAAAATTTATAAGTTGTCAAAGCGATCTAGAGTATAACTGGTTAGTTCAGAGTAACCCCCTGCCCCCCCCCCCCGGCAAGATATCTGCAGTAACCCCTCCCCCCCCCCGCAAATATATATGCATTAACACTCCTCTCACAGTCTACCCAGCTTCAATATACCCAGACTGGGAGTAATGTAGGCTCTACCAGAGTTACGATGTATCTGCATTAATACCAATCTGATTGATTGATTGATTGATTGATTCGTCGATTGTTTGACTGACTGATTTAATAATTGGTTGATTGATTGATTGATTGATGCCTTCATTCATGTATTCATTCATTCATTCACTAATTATTTAATAGAGAGAAGCTTCGTGAACGTATTTTCGCTTCTTACCAATTAAATTTTCATAACAAGGCCCAAGAAACACGTAATAATACAACATAAAACAATGATAATAATACAAATATAATAATACAATATTATAATAATTATAATAAAAGATTTTTTGCTTCGGTCGTAATCCCGATAAGATGTCAGGGACGTTTTAAACAAAATAATATCAGTTCCTTTACATCATCATTCACTAGTGTAAAGCAATTGCTCTAGATGATATTGTATAGATAAATCTTTAGCAAGCATAGTTAGATTATACTATATTAGAATTATATTATTAATATTCATTTTGTAGAGACTTGTAGCTAATGATAGTCAAATTATACGATCAGTCACAAATTAATTTTAGTAATTACAATAAAATGATGACAAGCTGTATCCTATCACTTGAACAATCTTCCTTGATTCTTTCCATGCTCAATACGATATTAATTTTTTCCAAAGCATGCTTTATCTATGAAATATTTTATGAATCGTTTGAAGTTTTTGTTTGAGAGAGAGTAAATTAAATAATAATAATAATAATAAAGGTTTAACGTCCGTTTCCTCATACAAGGATGATGTCAGGGACGTCGATTGAGCTTCTATGATAGTTTGCCATTGTCTTCCTTAAATCATTTACAGTGCTTTCGGATATATAATGAAAATTTATCCAGTTTGTTTTAATATATATGAGCAAATATCATATTTAAATTGATCGAATTTTTTTACTGTATTTTTTAAATGAGAGCAATTATATAGCATTTTGCGACTTTATTAGGCTACATTAAAATCGCTGTTGAATTCCGGTTAAATGTTATCATAGTCTGATGCTTTAACGATGTTTTTAGTAAATTGTATGAACCTACTGAATTTTGTCTAATATATTACCCTGATAATAGTCTCTGTGTGTGCACCATGCAGGTAAGCGATTACAATAACCTCCTTAGCGTTAGACTCTGCGCGGCCACGTCGCTCAAAATCGTTACCGGCGCAACATCGAAGGGACATTCCTGACCATTCGCTACATCGATCTCAGTCGGCATATGCTATTAAAACGGAGAAATACGCAAGAAACAGCAAAGAGGATCCATTTTTCCAACTGGTGGGACTGGTGGATGACCGATGAATATGACCAACGTTCACAAATTCTCTATAAGACCTCAACCTCTGAAGCAGATCATGTATCAAGAGAGGATATATAGTACATTGTAGAATATATTACATTGCAGTTACCTTCAACAAAACAATCAATTTTAAATATCACCTCTTATAAAAGGTCTATAAGTATACTAATATATGGAAAGTTCACAGTTTCTAATTAATATTCCATCAGTGCAATGTGGAATTCTATATAATTGCCGACATTATATTTGCTTTAAGAATCTTCAATTTTATTTCTGAAAGAGAGTTTATTTGATAGATAGATGTATTACGATGTTTAAACATAGCCCTACTTCTGCATAGATTAAGTTGACTAAAAAGAATTATTTATTTTTCCAAAGTTATACGAGATCAAGAAATGACTTTCGAAAAGTGATATCTCGATCGATGCAGTGCTCCTTATGGAGTGCGCTAGCAGACTATGTCGTAGTATCTACTTTGAAACTTGATAAAACAACACTCAGAGGGAAAATTTTAATAAAAACAGTTTAATAGTAAATTAAAGATTAGTCAAAGTTACTGGGCAATTACTACGATAATTGCGTCTGGATGCGACCTCTTGTTATAAGCACTTGAGCTGCCAGAACGTCGGTTCAGCCCTGCGTCATATTACATAGCTAACAGAACTTCTTGAAGATGCATGTAAATTATTCAAATTTTAGCAGTTATAAAACTGCCATGTTACAGAGATAGAATTGTATAAATCTAAAAAGTACAGATAAATATAACACAATTGTACTTTATACTTAAAAAGATTGCATGTACATGTACGTTAGAGATGAGCTTCTAGAACAACTATAAGATATCAGAGTGTGCAAATTCCACATGTAAAATTCCATTAGCGCCCGCGTGCTTTTCATTGATGCCTATTTTTTTACTTAATCTTTAATGTCTAAATATTTATCATAGAAATTATGCATTTACTGCTCATTAATTACTGGGTGTATGTGTGTGTGTGTGTGTGTGTGTGTGTGTGTGTGTGTGTGTGTGTGTGTGACCGCCTCCGAAGAATAGCAGATATGTTGAGTAGATAAGAGACAACTAACGCAAGAATATAGCAATAGTAAACTAGATGTATGGCGAGAGGAAAAATAATTTAAAGTATGGAACGCTATTAATTTCAACACTTGCATGATGAAAATTTTATCTCATATTGTACATAGACCGGTCATAATTTTCGCGCTGCCCGTCGCCGCTGACAGAAACCACCGCCCGACTCTGCTGCCGACTTCGCTACCCGAAGCTTCTACCGACGCCTACCTTCGATGAAATTGACATCTACACTTATTTGTGATACACTGTTTGCGATTATCAACTGCTTGTTTTACATTTAATGCAGAAATATAAGATGGAACATACATTAGAAAATTTTAAATTTAAGAGACGCTACACGTTTTCATGACTCACATGACGCAATTAACGAGATGCTCCACTTTGTCCTAATTAGTCAGGATGAAATAGTTAAATTATTTATTATAATACAGTGAATCATCTGGTGAAAACCCCCTGCTCCTCTTATTAACAATGAATCATTTAGTTTTGTCAAAAAATAATTTGACCTACGTACAATTTATTGCTCTAGAGATACTTCGGGCTAATTAGTAGCATCCACTTAATTGTTCACATCGAGCTAATTAGTACTGAGCGAGGACAATCGCTTCACGGATTCCTCGGGCTAATTAGTAATACATAAGTGCTCACATGACGTATTAATTGAGTGCTCCACTACTTAGGACTAATTAGTACCTCAAGCACTTAGCCTTGAAACTGTGGGCGGATTAACCTAGATTAACTAGGACACCTCGTGACTCATAATGTACTTAGGGGCTCAAGGTAAAATGTGAGGAAGTACTCCCTATATCATTCTACTAACTAAAGTCAATTATTGTCTTACCTCGTCTGTAAATATTCAAAAGTTTTTGTTGATATGGATACACACGTGATATAAGGCACGTGCTGCAGTGTTTACTTGCTCAGTTTTTGTTTATGCAGTTTTTATAATTTCCTCCTTTAGTCTATGATTACTAATAATTGCCACCAATTGATGGCTCGGCGATTGTAACCGGCGCAGACTTAAGAATAACCTTCAAACACCGGGGGATTTATTCATATTTATTTGATACTGGGTATTCCAACGTACCCATCCGTGTATTAATTGAGTCCGACGTTGCTTAGCTTCATTTATTGAACTAAGTTAAGTAACTTTCTTTAACCTGATAATAAATTCACGTGAATTCAAGCAATATAGAAAAATCCTAAACTATATTGATGCTCCTGTCTAGTTATTTTTATTAATCATCATTTGATACATTCAGTGTTTTTATTATTATGTCATTTAATTTTTTAATTGATATATTATTAATACATTGTGTCATTAAAGAGTAAATAATAGATATTTCATTAATATACCATTTATTTTATCTTTTATTTCTCTTCAGCATATGTTTTTTTCCAGATCGTTTGGGGTGAATCGATTTGTAGTGACATGTGATGGGGGGACGTCCCTGACGTCATCCTTGTATGAGGAAACGGACGTTAAACCTTTATTATTATTATTATTATTATTATTATTATTTCATCAAGCGGATTATCTGCAGTGGTGACAATTTTTATTTCAGCTGTATACATTACTTTACTGGCTGGAGCCAGTGTCAATGTCGGTAAGATACTGGACTGCGAATCAATATGTGCGGGGTTCAAATCCTGGGCTCGCCCGTCACTGATATCGCTTTCGAGTAAGGAAACTGACGTTAACATTAGCTTTACCAGCTTTTTAAATATTCGATATTTAACTATTCTGTTAGATCTGTCGTTACCCCTACATCATCTGAACACATGCTACATACCAGTAGGTCACCGCTAATGATGTTTAAATGTCGTGTTGTTGTTGTTGCTGTTGTTGTTGTTTATCTGTGGATGACCCCGAAACTCTGTTACGATTAACTCAATTCTGTGAAGTGATCTCAAGCTGTCATTAAGATTTCACGCTGATAACTTTCGAGCTATCGACAGAACTCTGTCATCTATAACTACATATGGAACTAGATTTCATGTCCAACGGCAGACTATTTCCTCGTTTTCTTCGTTCCGCATTCTACAACATGTCTTTTAATTCTTTAATTCTACTTTTAATTCTTAATTCTTAATTTTATTGGACCTTCTTTTGGCTCGCCGATTTGATTTTGACTCAATGGTGCTCGATGTTGTCATTGACGACTGTAGCACTCTTATTGTTGCTATTTAATTGTTGTTATTTAACTTACTACCGTGAAATATATGATTAACCTTCCTGTGATCAGCATGCATCATTGTATATAATAGATATGGCATGACAGAGAATTGTTAAACTATGTCACCTCATTTAGCTATCTAGTTTAAGTCTACCAGTTTCTCTACATCGTTCCTTATTCTCCAAGTATTTGTGTTTTTCCTGCTTTTCTGAAGTTCATTAAATTACTTAACGACGGTTATGAGCAGATTAAGCACATATTGATATAATGACAACGAGGTAAGTTAAGTGTAATTTAGACTCGCCAGTCTTGAATGTGCTTTCGAATCTATGTAAATCTCCATTCCACTAGTACCATTCCTAGGACAGAACTCCTGGATTTTGGCTTACACCGTTTTTGGACCCCACACTCTGCTCATTGGATTCGATTTGGTACCAAAGTGCTCAGTGTTGTCATGGATGACAGTAGCACTTTAATGCTGTAGGTGTTGTTAAGTGAAATCATTTTTAGCAAGACACACGCAGAGGTTTGCTTAAAGAACGAGGGATGAGTTAAGGATGAGTTTTTGTAGATGTTGCATGTCCAATGGTACGTGATAACGTAGAAGCGACGTAAACGTTTTGTTTATTGTATCCCATTACAGTCCAATGTTAGGACAGCTGCTTATTGGAACAGCAACATCTGTGACAGCTAATGTGCTACACTATCATCAGCTGTGACAGCTAATGTGTTACATTATCATCAGCTGTGACAGCTAATGTGCTGCATTATCATCAGCTGTTACAGCTAATGTGCTACACTATTATCGGCTGTGACAAGTGATGTGCTACACTACAATTAGCTGTGACAAATAAAGTGCTACACTATCACCAGCTGTGACAAATTATGTGCTGCACTTTAATCCGTTAAATTTTAGCTACTTCTAAGCCATTATAGCTAGGTCTAGTTTATTCTCTTGATTTAGAAGTCGAGATAAATAAATTAGTGCATTTATTCGATTTGAAAATATAAAGTAGCCTACAATAGATAATTTTTTTATAGTGATCTCAAAAGTTTTGCAAACACAACACCTTTCATTCACGAAGGAGAAATTTTCTTAAAATTACCTAAAATGATTTGATTATTTCAAGCACTGAAAATGAATCAGTAGAATTGAAGCACTGGAAGTGAAGCACTGGAAGTGAAGCACTAGAAGTGAAGCACTGGACGTGAAGCACTAGAAGTGAAGCACTAGAAGTGAAGCACTGGAAGTGAAACACTGGAAGTGAAGCACTGAAAGTGAAGCACTGGACGTGAAGCAGTGGAAGTGAAGCACTGAAAGTGAAGCACTGGAAGTGAAGCACTGGACGTGAAGCACTAGAAGTGAAGCACTAGAACTGAAGCACTGGAAGTGAAACACTGGAAGTTAAGCACTGGACGTGAAACAGTGGAAGTGAAGCACTGGACGTGAAGTACTGGAAGTGAAGCACTGGAAGTGAAGCACTGGAAATGAAGCACTGGAAGTGAAGTCAGAAGACAAGCTCTGAGCTGTAGCTAGGGGTAGAGAGGAAGAAGGATAGAGGGACTACACTGAGTGAACGTTGCTGCGCCACTGTCAGCGTTAATTTAATTACTACTCCGTGTGTCTGTACAAGATATCACATGCACACACACACATACATACAAATACATACATACACACACATATATACACACATGTACACACATACATACATACACACACACACACACACACACACACACACACACACATATGTATATATATATATATATCATCATCATCATCATCATCTTCCCTTAAATCCAAGTGTAAAGAGGATCGGATATTATTGTTTTCTCAGGGACTGCCGCCTCAGAGCAGTAAATGTTAGTCGAAGCTGAGGATGGCATAGGAGGCCCACCTCGTCATCAGCAGAATTCCAAAAATAATGGTATATTAAAAGGAATGTTATAGATTATATAAAGGTCCACTCGTATGTGGACGTGAAGAAGAAACAGAAGAATAAGATGAGCGAAATCGTTATATATCATGATCCTGCCAGTAGGCAGTGAACTAAGAGAAAGAGAGAGAGAGAGAGAGAGAGAGAGAGAGAGAGTGAGACAACATTGTTTATTATTTGCTACAATGCTGTAAATTATGCCGCTGCAATGCTGATTATTATACTGCTACCGCTACTACGTTGTAACTAATATACTGCAGCTATAGATTCTCTTATGGCTGGAGCCACTGGCGATGTCGGTAAGATATCCAACCACTGATAAGTATGTGTGGGTTCGAATCCTGGGCTCGCACTGATATCGCTTTTGAGTGATGAAACTGATATTAGTATTGGCTTTACAGCGTAAAAAAGTCTGCTACAATGATGTTTATGTTACTTCTACTGTACAATGCTCTTTCTTCTTTTTCTAATAAACTGCCTAACGGCAGGTCCATGGCATATAACTCTTACAACCAATTCTATCCTCAGCCTTCCTTTTCGTATCTATATATGAAATTGTTATTTTATTAATTGTTATTTTATGGTTACCGACTCTTACTGCAACTATAGATTCTGTTATGGCTGGAGCCAGTGGCGAAGTCGGTAAGATATTCGACCGCGGATCAGTAGGTGCGGGTTCAAATCCTGGACTCGCCCGTCACTGACATCGCTCTCAAATGAGGAAACTGACGTTAACCTTAGCATTTGTATCATATCATCCAACATCGCAGGTCTTGGTCTTCCTCTAACGCATTGCCATTTCATTCTTCCTTCTATTACACCCTTTAGCAAACAATGCTGTTTAGTACACTTTTGTCACGCTATTTGTATAGTCCTATTTATCCATGCCCAGAGCATTGCGCAGTTTAGTATTGCGTTATTTTAGGTTGAAATCCGTTGTTCAAGAGGCCGCTAAACCTGTCTTCACTTCCACTGACCTATTCTAAGGACGGGCAGACAGAGCGGAATGCGAGTAATATTTAGCTGGAAGACATAAAGAGGATCGAGTTACACGCTGCAAGCTGTTGGAATGAATGTTGGGAATTCATTTACGCTTGATTGATCGCTCGGATGGGCTGCGTGTATCGGACCATTGGGACCACGGAAGTGTTATCCCTATCCATTCGATGTCCCTGTTTCTCAAGCCAGATACGTTCAGATCATGCTTCTGTAAGCAAGTTTTCTTTTACATTTTAAACTGTCTGGGGCTCCACTACCCGACGATCCCAGCTCTGATAGTGCCTTCAGCGTTCTCTAGCATTAGCTGGGCTAGGTTTAATATTTGCCTTCTTTCACAATGGAGGATGTTATAAATGTGTAGACAGGATAGCTATGTTAGGGAATGACGCCTCTGCACAGTAAAGGTTAGTCGAAGCTGAAGAAGGCATAGGGTATACACCTCTTCATATGCCGAACCCTCCAAGAATAATGGTGTATCAAAAAGAATGTTAGACGAATTAAAGATACTTGTATGAAGAGGAAAACGGAAGACATAGAATAGTGGAGGCGTTATGTACCATGGACATGCCTGTTGGCAGTGCACTAAGAGAGAGAGAGAGATGATAGAAATAACTTCGTTGGGTTTGAAACCCAGAACCTCCAGCATATCAAGCAAGTTTGCCGCTGAGTAATCCAGCAAATTAAGCTGTTTACATTTAGTGAGGATTTATTATTGGAAGTAGAGAAAACTGGTTAGTAAGTAACTAGTAAAAATTAATTTGACTTCAACAATACAGTTACGATTGCACTTGTAGAATTTCACAAACGACTTTCATTAGCTAAAGTTAGAAAATCCAGTCTTTTGCTCCACCTGGTGAATGAACGTAGAGGCTTCGATGTTCAATGATAACTCACTGCAATGACATCTGGCTTGGTCCAGAAATCTTACATGTACATAGTTTGACAAAGTAATAAAAAGAAATAGTGCAAAACCTTACTTTGCTTCCGCGCTCATGTATTATTTATTATTTATTTACAGAATGCCTTAGTAGGGTAGGGGTAACGTTATGAAGTTTTAAATGACAGATCCTGAGGTGAATTGAACCCTCGTGGGTTCGAATCCCAGCCGCGCTGATCTGAGAGTAAAATATGGGACATTGACAGGACTGGTTATACAGAAAATTGTCAAAATTGGCTAACGGTTTAAACATGTGGTATTAGTGATAGATATCAAAATAGTTGATCATTTCACTATAATGCGTGTTTACTTTGCTTACTGCTTCTCTTTCTCACAGTGTAGTGCCTCTCTTCACATTACGTCAGGTCCATGGCATATATTCTCACTGGGATAAAATCTAGAAGGGTATATTGCGGAAGTCACACTTTTTTAACAAGTTTGTAGGCCTTCTTACGTTTTAAGCTTAGGTCAAATAAAAATTTAACATGACATCTTAAGTAGATGCATACCTCTTCCTCCCCCTTCGTAAAGGCCATCGTAAGACAATTGCTCTTCAATCTACGAAAAATTTGAATTTAATAGCAAGAAGAACACATACAAAACACAATGACATATTGTCGCAGGATAAATCATATTCAGACAACATACATTACTTACATCTCAGTATACAACCAAACACAACACGCTTATCATTACAAATACATTGTAATTAATTTACTGGCATGTGTATTTATTTAACGATAGATTAATTAATTGATTAAATAGGTTGATTGATTTACAGATAGTTTCGTATACGATTCTTTTTTATCTTGAGGAGATAAAGAGATGAAAAGATAGAGTGGCGAGATGAAGATATAAGAGTTAAGGAGAAGAAGAGATTAAGAGAAGTAACCTGATTATAGACAATTATCAATATCTCTCGACATATATTAATCATTACTGTTTTAATGTTGTCACTGCTAGATTTTAGGCTAATGTATGTTAAATTGCATATTAGGACTTGCTTTGTGATCATCTTCAGCAGTCACCCACTATATTTCTGCATATAGAAAGTGTAGTGATGTTACTAATTCAACCCCTCTGGCAATGTCACTTACTCGTACATATTATACTCAGTTCTCTACGAGACTTTCGCATTAAAGAGGTTGCCAGAGTTACGCAGAGCATTGGCACCCGGGGCGGGGTTTATTAAGTGGAGTGTAAGTAAAGAGAGAGAGAAAGAGAGAGAGAGAGAGAGAGAGAGAGAGAGAGACCGAGAGACGGGAATGCAGACAGCTGGGCTAGATAGATAGACAGTAATATAGAAGAGGGAGAGAGACAGAAAGTGAGATAGATAGTGGGAGAGAGAGAGAGAAAGAAAGAGAGAGAGAAAATAAATAAAGAGGAATGGTGAGTGAGTGAGAGATGTATAGAGAATGAGATTAAGTGTGACACACAAGATATAGAAAGAGAGAGAGAGAGAGAGAGAGAGAGAGAGAGAGAGAGATAGATGGAGTTATGTGAGAGGATATGGAAGTTAATTAAATCAGTAACTACGAGAGATGAGTATAGTGGTTTGATCTAAAGGATTGACATCGTATAATAAAATTCATATCTTACTATTAGATGTAAGTATTTAGTAGAATAATGCCGTGTAACTCAATAAGTAGATAATAATAATAATTTACACATCATAATATATTTAATTTATTTACTTAATACTGTCGCCGCGTATTTTACCAAGATTCGGTCGATTATTGCTGTTTTTGTTCACGCTCTAGAATAGAACATAATCGTCAATATCTTCCCTTGAAACCCAGTTAAACTAGATCATCTAAATCCCAATTTAACTAGATCACCTGAGTCCCAACTTTAACTCATCATCATCATGTTCTTCCCTTTAATCCAAGTTTAAATAAGGTCGGGATACGAATGGACCTTCTCCACTCCTCTTTGTCCTATATCATATCATCCGTCAATCTCCTATAGTCTCTTCTATTGGTTTTTTTAATTTTGCAGCAAATTTCTGGAGTCTAGACGCTCACCAACTGAATGGCCTTTCTAACGTTGGTTGGATCCTAGTGCTTTAGTCGCCTTCCACGACACGTGCAGAGTTCGGTTAGTCAATTCTTCAAACAACCTTCCCATAACGCGGGGAGGTTCTAGTTTAACTAGATCATCCAAACTCCAGGTCGGATAATCATTTCTTCCATTCGTTTTAGAATTTTTTTAGCAATTTCTAGAGCCTGGGCTCTCACCAACCGAATGTCTTTTCAGACTTTGGTTTGGATCCTAGTGCTTTGTTGCTTTTTACAGAACGTGTAGCCCACGGTTGGCCTATTCTTCAGCAACTCGGACACAACACGAGTAATGGAATAGTGAGATATACAGCTTTAGGTATATAAAGCTTGAGGCATATACAGCTTGAGGCATATACAGCTTGAGGCATATACAGCTTTAGACATATGCAGTTTGAGGCCTACAGGCCTACATGTCCCTATTCTAAATGCATTTAAAACACGCCCCAATTCTGTAAAACTTGACCCTATTCCATGCATCAGTGATTATGATAAGATTGTGTCATGTCAGATAAGACTTCACTAATACAATTTTCATTTGGTTCAATTTTAATAATTTAACATTTTAACTATTAACGTTTCAAATTTTAGTTTTATTTCATAGTTAAACGATGGAAAGTTTTCAATACAGGCCCTACTGAACATATGAAATAAACTAAATAATAGGATTGACAGATGATTTAATTTTCTTAATAAAATTTGGATCATCGTTGTGAATGGACGTAATTACATAGCAATTACTCAGCAGACGTTGACGACATGCGCTATAGAAATTCTTAAATTTAATTTGAAATGTTAAAATTTCTAATTGTACGAAGCTTTTTGAAATAATTTCTGAGAAGAGTTAGACAGATATCTGCAATATCGGCCTTCATAGTCTTGTCACTCATATCCACTGCAGAATTCAGTTTATATCAGTTTAGTAGTAGAACCAAAAATAAAATAAAAGAAAAAAATCACATCATTCAGGCACATCATGCAAACTGCGTAACAGTGAATTTAAATTTAAATCAAAACATAATACTTCATTCATTAAATATAATTGCTTTAGAATTGATCTAATGGTCCAAATCTTACACTATAATAATTTACAACTTGAAGAATATCATACAGAATAGAAGAGAGAAACCCGGGTTAACTTTTGATTATGAGTTTCTCTTTCAGCATTTCATAATAATTAAAAATCCTAACAATGACTAATTATTATTCTTATTGATTAATTAATTATTAACCGTATTGACTAAATAATTGTTATTCTTATTAATCAGTTAATTATATTTAATGCTAATTTGTTATGTTATTGTGTGCTAGTGAAATTAATGGTACATTGCACTACATAGCGAAACTTTACTCTTCATATTTTCCAGTCTACCGAGCTCGATATTGTCGTAGCATTTAGCACAAATTGACTGATTCGAGTTTCTAATTGCCAGACACGGAGTTCAAAACCAGGCCTCTCAGTCACTGATTTAATTTCATTCTAGGAAATAAATAAATAATAATAATAATAATAATAAAGATAATAATAATAAAAAGGTCTAACTTCCGTTTCCTCATACAAGGATGATGTCACGAACGTCCCCTTCACCCATCACATGTCACTACAAATCGATTCACCCCAAACGATCTGAAAAATACATGTGCTGAAGAGAAAGAAAAAGATCTTAAACGGTGTCGGTCCAGTGATAACAAAAAGCAGTCAGGTAAGATGAAAAAGTCTATGGTCACTGCCGGTAGTTCCTTTCCTATTCTTCATAATCAGAGGATTGTGTATTGCTACATCTTAATGAGCCACACGCTAGAGAGCTGTATTATACCTGCTCTGATATTATGTAGCTAATGCAGATTTGATTGATTTAATGCTGAACTGTCTGTAGAACTGATCAGTTCTCAGTCTATTGTTTCGTATCTATTGCTCCCAGTAAAGATCGCTTAGAGATTTACCATGACTATACGTTTAGCCTAGTCACGTAAGGTTCGTGATTGCATCATAAGTGATTCCATCAAAAGTGATTCCATCAAAAGTGATTCCATCATAAGTGATTCCATCAAAAGTGATTCCATCATAAGTCATTGCATCATAAGTCATTGCATCATAAGTCATTGCATCATAAGTGATTCCATCTTACGTGATTCCATCTTACGTGATTCCATCATAAGTGATTCGATTATAAGATCCGTATTCTATGCAAAGCTGTATATCCACGCAGACATGCAAATCCTTTAATACTGTGATTCTCTGTAGCTCAGATGTATTGGCAGAAGCAATATTCTCTTTTGAAATTCCTGTTGCTATTATTTCAAACTTTATGAACTGTCATTTCTATTACTTATATTGCATGTTTATTCGATTTGCCTAGTTATTTTTCAATTTGTATGACTGAGGGGTGGTCAACTAGATAGGTTACTTGTGACCTCTTTGACGGCCTTGTTTGTGTATGTCATTGTATATTTTGAGTGGATTGAAATAAACATAGTTCTCTCTCTCTCTCTCTCTCTTTACTGCAAGCTTGAATGTTAGAGGTAATGTCTATAAACCGTTAGGATACATTTCATAATGTCTCACCCAACAGCCGAAGTCATCATCAGCGACGAGCCTGATGATTCTACTGACCGCAGACCACAGGCAGGGGCGGCCAAATTCAGAAAAACCGCTCAGGTATCAATCAATTAATCAAAATAGCTGTTAAATTAATCAATTAACCAATTAGTAAATTTATCGGATGATTAGCTAGTTAGTTATTTTGTAGATAAGGTGGTCAATTAAATAATTAACCATCCAATCAATCAATCTATTGATATAATTGTCAAAACTGTACATTTAGGTTCTTCAGTCCGTCCATCGGTCGATCTATCTAAATATTTAAATCTTACTCAAAAGAGTGAATCAATCAATCAGCCAATATATATATATATATATATATATATATATATATATATATATATACAGTATATATATATATTATATATATATAATATATATATATATATTATATATACATATATATATATATAATATATATATATATATATATATATATTATATATACATATATATATATCATAGATGAAAAAAACGTTCTTACCAAAAATAAAAACGTTAAAAAACGCGTTTTCCCCCAAAAATTAAAAACATAATAAAACGTTAAAAAAACGTTAGTAGCGTACACGTAGATTGCATATATATTGCCATGCCTTCATTCCATAACACTAAACAATATTATTACAACTAGACTTGATCTAAAAAATTCTAAAGTATGTCCATAGACTCCATAAGAATATAAACAAATACTTTCAGGTCACATACAGCCACATAAAATGTTCTTACAATTTCCTGTTTTGGCTCACAGTTGAAATAATTAGAGGTGAGATCACAGTGTTTATCGTAATTTTTACGTGTGACGTTTACGGTTTACGTTTTTTTACGTTTTTTATTTAAAAAACATATAAATCGTAAAATACGCTTTTTTAACAGATATAAAAAGGTTGAAAAAATGTTTTTTTCATCTATGATATATACATGTATATATATATATATATATATATATATATATATATATATACATGTATATATATATATATATATATATATATATATATATATAATAACTATTATATATATATATATAAACATAATAACTATAATAACATAATATATATATATATATATACTACTTAATAACTTTGATTTATTTTTTACTTTTTTAATATATGAGTGAGTTGTGCGATTACTCTAAATTATCATAGGGTCAAAAGGAATTAGAAATAATATATATATATATATATATATATATATATATATATATATATATATATATATATATATATATATATTCTCATGAACACAGAGAATGATCAAGAAGTCGAGGGCTTGAATTGAAGCATGACGATGAATCTCACAGTTAACTCCATCAGTGGATTCTGGTATGAGTCCAGAATGTTGACAATGGGATAAATCCTGGAAATGATTCCTGATTTGAGTAGACCCTTGTGGAACAGTGTGTTGAGTGGAGTATGGTTCATGTCCCGGCGGACACCACTTCATTGCCAGTAGTGATAACGTCAGCTTGGAATAGTTAAAATATTCAAATAATAATATATAAATAGTTAAAATATTCAAACTATTGAATAAGCATCCAGTGGTTATGGTGTGGGGGTGCAGGGGAACTCAGCTCCAATTTTTGCTTAGGGGCGTTTCCAGCTAAGGGCCCATATTTAGTTAATAATATATTCGTTTATTTTCATTCAATCTGACAACCGCAGAAAGTTACAGTACAGAAGTTAATTAATACATTACAGGGGGCTAGAGCATTTCTGACCTTTCCCCTAGCTCTGTTTCCCCACTTTAAATACTGTAGACATCTGCAGCTCTATGTAAATACTGGGTGAAGTCGGCATCAGAGCGAAATTGTGTGGCGAGCAACAAGAATTCATTTATCAATTTGATTATCAGTTGTAATTAGATCAATCCGCAGCACAGTTTCGTTGGCTAATTTCCGTATCATAAACGACTCTGAGCAGATTTTACCTGACACTATATCCATGGTAACCGGCCACGTCTTTGTTGCTACAGTGCCCTAGCAACACTGTAAGATGCTCTAAATACTCCGCAGTCATTTATATCAGTTACTAATGTCGCTTTCTTTTGTTTTATCCCGAAAATATGTTTAATACTTAATAACTTTGATTTATTTTTTATTTTTTTAATATTTGAGTGAGTTGTGCGATTACTCCAAATTATCATAGGGTCAAAAGGAATTAGAAATAATAAATTATTCGTAGAACATGGAACAAAGCGCATTTTGTGCATTGTTTATTAAACCGTCTGTCACACAACACGTGGTGTAATAAAACAACAGTGTTATTAAACATGTATGTTGGTCGATAAATAACAATTAACACGCAATGAGCGTTAGGAAAACAACAAGAATAGTGCAGGTAAGATAATTTTAATGCTACTTACATGTAATTCTGTACATCCTATATCTAGATAACAATATTGTTAACACGTATGAATGGCTAAGTGGATAAGAATGTCCGCCTGTCCAATAGGGTCGGGTTGCTACTCGAGATCAGGTAAATGTTAAATAGTGGAATATATACCGCCTAACAAAGTCAATACAGTAGCAGAAAGCAGTGGTTAAATTTGGAATTGAGAGCTTACGAGGTGTTACTTTTATAACAATTGTTACTGCTATCATATTATTATGTATTCATTGTTGCCATCTTAAGAGCAATTGTTAATGTTATATTGTTAACAATTGTTGTGGTTAACTAGATAACAATTGCTAATGTTGTCTTGCTGACAACTGTAATTGTCAACTTGACAGCAATTGTTAATATTATCTTCCTAACAAGTGTTATTGTCAACTAAATAATAATATTGTTATTGTTATCTTGCTAACATGTGTTATTGATAACTTGATAAGAATATTGTTATTGTTATCTTGCTAACATGTGTTATTGTTAACTTGATAATTAACAGCTGATCCGGACGTTGAAGGTTCGACGACGGACAGAGAACGACCTGATAGCAGAGCCCAAGGACTCGTTTCTAGCCAAATACGGGACTGCCTCATCACACACAGTGGACACGAATGTTAGCACCCCAGCGGCCCCTGTTGTCTACAGCAAGTGAGATAAAGCATTATACACACGTCCATGATGATATTGAGTACTTTGTTAGCATTGAGTGAGTGTAGTGTGACAAAAAGGCTAGCAGAAGTTGAGAAGAGGCATTGGAAAACCATACGAGAACCTCTTTTCTTAAGTTTAGAAATAAATCAAAATTTGGAAGAGATTAATCTAACAAATTCTCTCTCTCCTACTGTCTCTCTCTCTCTCTCTCTATCTCTCTCTATCTATCTCTTTCTCTATCTCTCTCTTTCTTTCTTTCTCTCACTTTCTTTCTTTCTCTTTCTATCTTTTGCACTCTCTATGTATCTATCTATCTCTCTCTCTCTCTCTCTCTCTCTCTCTCTCTCTCTCTCTCTCTCTCTCTCTTCATCTACTTAAAACAAATCCGTCAGGTACGTGTTAATTAAATAAGTGTTAGATTTAATTACATTAGAATAAATGCATTAGATTTTAATTAAATTAAAATCGCATTATTTAACATCTGAATAACTCAATGTAATTTTCTCTACACTTTCAAGATCATCTCTTCACGTTGTCGCAGTTTTCTCAAGAAGTTGTGGCACACGTGGATTGTGGACCCAGCCTCTGATTTCTACTACTTCTGGCTCGCTCTGATGACCATCATCATCCTCTATAACTCCATGCTCATCATCGCCCGAGCTGTTCTACCCAAACTGAACGATGACAACATCGTTATGTGGCTGGCCCTGGACTATGTCTCAGACTTCATCTACCTATTAGACATCTTCATCTCTTCTCGAAAAAGTATGTGGAAATTGACGTATATAAGTCGAAATTGTCACGTTTTAGCAGAAATTATTGTATTTATGTTGAAATTATCATATTTTAGCAGAAAGTATCATATTTTAGTTGAAATTATCATATTTTAGTAGAAACTGTCATATTTTAGTAGAAATTATGACATTTAAGTAAAAGTTTTCATATTAAAATAGAAACTATCATGTTTAACCAGAAATTATCATATTCAAGCTGAAATCAGTACCTTTTAGTTGAAATTACCATAATTAAGTAGAACTTATCATATTTCAGTAAAAAATATTATTTTAAAATTTCAATATTTAAGTAGATACTACAAGATCTGAATAAACTATCATAATTAAGTAGAACTTGTCATATTTAAGGTGCTGTAATTCTATGTTTAGCACAAAATTTCATAGTCAACAATTTTCTCCGGGTGTACGGTAAGAGATATTACCATGAACACAGCATATTTTCTGTTTTAACTCCAGTATATCTACAGGACGGGCTGATAGTTCGGGACCCTGGAAGACTGAGGTGGAAGTATCGCCGGACGCTCCAGTTCAAGCTGGACGTCATCAGCGTCCTGCCCACGGACCTCCTCTACCTCCCCCTATCCCTCGACAGGACCATAGTCCGGGTCAACAGGGTCCTCAGAGTTGGAAAAGTATCAGAGTTCTTCGACAGGAACGACTCTAGGACAAGCTTTCCACACGCATTCCGGGTGGCGAAGCTTGTGCTCTACATCATCATCATCTACCACTGGAACGCCTGCTTCTTCTATCAGGTCTTGATAGCGTAGGAATGTATTTTAGAATGTCTTGATAGCGTAGGGGTAACGTCATGAAGTTTTAAATGACAGATCCTGAGGTGAATTGAACTCTCACGGATTCGAATCCCAGCCGCGCTGATCTGAGAGTAAAATCTCGGACATTCACTGGACTGGCTATACGGAAAATGGACCTTAAATTGCCTTGCGGTTTAAACATGTGGTATTAAAAAGTGATAGATATCAACTTAGTTGATCATTTCACTATAATGCGTGTTTACTTACTTTATAGGTCAGCAGCTGGATCGGGTTCTGCTCGGACAGTTTCGTTTACTTCACGACGAACTGTTCGGAGTATATGATCATATCAAACCCTGAGAGCCTTCTCACGACATACACTTATACCTTCTACTGGTCCACTCTCATGTTGTCGACTATTGGTGACGTACCTCATCCGGTGAGGGTGATGGAGTATGTCTACGTGATCTTGGTCTTCCTCGTCGGTATTTTGATCTTTGCGGCTATTATTGGTAACGTGGGGAGTATTATATCGAGCATGAACTCCACTAGAGAAGTTTATCAGGAGAAGATGGATGGAGTGAAGAGGTACATGACACTGAGACATGTGAACCAAGAGCTGCAAACCAAAGTCATCAAGTAAGACTTGAATCTTCAGTCGATAGAGCATCATATATATCTCACTCTCTTAGTGCACTGCCTACTGGCACGTTCATGTTATATAACGCCTCCACTCTTCTTTGTCTTTAGCTTTCCTCTTCACGACCACATATGAGTATGTCTCTAATCATCTAACATACGTAGTCTCGGCCTGCCTCTGCCTCTTAGAGCATCATCATTAACACCAAAATCATCATCATCATCATCCCTTAAATACCAGTTTAACTGGGGATCTTCAGTAAACAGTTGAATCTTTTAAATCGTCAGATATCTGTCCTCAATCAACATTAAATCAGTCGGAAAATTTAATTGACCTCTCAGTCGATCAAAAAAACCTATATGATAATTTGCCTAAGTATCCTCTATCAACAAGTGATGTAGTGGTATAGATAAACCGTAATTTTCAACAATCATGACAACGATGTTTCTCAGATAATTTAATAAAACGTGATGTTTCAGATGTTGAAGCACCACAAGTGATTTAACAGATTCATTACATGTGCTATAACAGATGTTTTGTCATAAACTTGTTGCAGAGCATTACTACATGTCGTAATGCTGTAGAGCATTAGTATTATATCATGTTGTATAAATGCAACATATTATTTCTGGAATGTTTTAATAACACATGTTATTTTTAATATGATTTGGCAACAACGTATGATATTTTTGGATGATTTTCACCGCATAGTATTGGCAGATGATTCAGCAACACACAATATTTTTGAGACTATTTAACACCAGACTTTATTTGACACTTTATTTGACACTTAATTTTGACAGGTGGTTTGACATCACGTGTTGTGTGACATCACGTGTTGTGTGACATCACGTGTTGTGTGACATCACGTGTTGTGTGACATCACGTGTTGTGTGACATCACGTGTTGTTTGACACACTATTAGACATCACGTGTTGTGTGATAGATGATTCTACATCACGTGTTGTGTGACACCTCGTGTTATGTGACAGAGTATTCTACACCACGTGTTGTGTGACAGATGGTTCGACTATGTCTGGCACGACAAGCAGGCAGTGGACGAGGAAGACGTCCTGGGTGTCCTCCCCTCAAAGCTCCGGGCAGAGCTCGCCATGCACGTGCACCTGGACACCCTCAAGAGAGTGGCTATCTTCCAGGACTGCGAAGCGGGGCTCCTGACCGAGCTGGTCCTCAAGCTCAAGCCCACCGTGTTCAGCCCTGGAGACTACGTGTGCATGAAGGGCGACATCGGCAAGGAGCTCTACATCATCAAGAGAGGCAAGCTCGAGGTCGTCTCTGATGATGGGAGCAAGGTGTTCGCCACCCTGGGTGATGGAGTCGTGTTTGGAGAAATCAGTATTCTAAACATTGCCGGTGAGACAATAGTTTATTTGAATATGTTAGAAGTATAGTTTATAGTACTCTTGTTGTGTCCGTGTTGCTGAAGGATAGACCAATCGCGGACTGCATGTGTCGTCAAAGGCGACAAAGAACTAAGATTCAAATCAATTGGTTGGTGAACGCCTAGGTTGCAGAAATTGCTACAAAATTTTCTATATCCCGACACTAGTTAAACTTTGATTTAAGGGAGGATGGCGATGATGTTTTTATGCCATGCAGTCTATGTTAAATAATAATCATCTCCACTGTAGAGCGCACATCTTTTTAGAATATTTAATATCAATGTAAATTTGATTGCTTGAGATTAGACAAGCTAAGACCAACCTAGAGCTGAAAGATTTGCATATCTTGTTTCATATTTCATATTTCCATATTTAAATAAATAAATATATTGCTCGTCGAATTGTCAACTCCGGATTAAAGAGTTGACAATTCGACGAGCAATATATTTATTTATTTAAATATGGAAATATGAAATATGAAACAAGATATGCAAATCTTTCAGCTCTAGGTTGGTCTTAGCTTGTCTAATCAAACCTAAATCAGTCTAGATTGGATTATTTAATAGAAAAAGCTGATCCAGTGAACTCACTCGATTGTATCACAGCTGTAGCGACTTATTCAGCATTTATTCAGTACTTACTATTTCTGTTTCTGATCATTTAGACACTAATAATTGATTAATTTGTCATCAGGAAACAAGAACGGCTGCAAGAGAACAGCGAACATTCGCAGTGTAGGCTACACTGACCTCTACGTCCTCTCAAAGGAAGACCTCTGGGAAACCCTGGGGGAATACCCAGAGGCTAAAAAAAGACTGATGGAGAAGGGCCGCGAACAGCTGAGGAAGGACAACCTTCTTGATGAGGAGCTTGCCAAGCATCAGGAGCTGAATCAGCTCAGCCCTGAGGAGAAGCTGAGCAAGCTAGAGACACTCGTGGAGGACCTCCTCGATCAGGTTCAATACACTTCCTCAATGCTCGTCAATGGCGAAGTTTTGTTGTTATCAACTGTTTAAAGCCAGCTTAGTAAATACCGCCATAAATCCGTCAATCAATCGCGGGGTTAATCAATCAATTAGGGATTAATTGCAATGATTGTTGCTCCAGGTATATAAACATATAATAAAAGTTAGATTACAATTATATCATAATGATAATATAATAGTAACTGTAACATATACATTTACATTTATACTCTATTTAGTAGTAGTAGTAGTATATATATATATATATATATATATATATATATATATATATATATATATATATATATATATATATGCCTTATCCACACCTTAATGCAGCCCAAAGCTTGAGAATAATATGGCTTCTGAGGTGGTTTTCCGTTGCCTTCCTCAGATCTATAATGGATCAACTGGCATTTAATCCTGGGAAAAATTTGATTAGGAATATGTACCTTGGACCTGTAGCTTGACAGAACACTATATATATAGTATTTTGCACTATATCAATATATATATATATATATATATATATATATATATATATATATATATATATATATATATATATGTATGTATGTATATGAGTATGCTACATCAGCTGTATCTGTCTGCAGAATATCAATCGAAATCTACTCACTTGAAGCTGGTAAAGCTAATGTTAACGTCAGTTTCCTCATTCGAAAGCGATGTCAGTGACGGGCGAACCCAGTATTTGAACCCCGCACACACTGATCCGAGATCGAGTACCTTACCGACATCGCCGTTGGCTCCAGTCAGTGGCTCATATTATACATCAACAATATGTGTGCATCGACTACCTTATTCCCACCTTCTAGTGAACATTTATTTGTACAAGTTAATATTGAAAACTTACAAAATGAAAGAAAAAGGTGTGCAATTTACAGAATGCAACCAAGTTTAATATAGTAAAACGGATATTTATGAATGTCATTGGAAGTAATAAAGTGTTGTGCTTAATTTTATCAGGTGAACAAGTTGTCGAAAGATTTTAATTTGGTTCAGAAGAATTTAAAAATCTCCATAACCGCTGCAGAGAAAGAGATGAAGAGACAGCTGGCGCTCTCTGGAGTCCATGATGATCTGCCGTTCTACTAACCTCTCAACCATACTAGCAATCAATCAGTCACCAATTTGTAAATCTGTATTATCAGCAAATCGATTAATCAATCAATAATTTATCTGACCTTATTATCAATGAAACAGTCAATCATTAGGACATTATAGCGTCATCGTCGGTAAACCCTCTCAACCGAACACGTAATTATTTCAGTAGTTTTATCACAGCGATAAGACATCATAGTGATTCGATCGCTTTAAGTCTCAAGACCCCTATAACTGTATGGAAATAAATAAGGCATATAGTCATTACGTCACAGTTCACGTGACAACGCTACAGCTGACAGTCGTTTGTGTATAAACAATGCATTGGACATAGTGATAAATGCAAGGCAATTTGCAATTTGCCCCTTTCTGTCTTCTATTGAGCAATAAACACCTGGAAATCATTACAAAATTAGTTACTGAAGGATTGAATCAACTATTGAAGGAATGAATTAGTTACTGAAGGAATAAATTAGTTACTGAAGGAATGAATTAGTTACTGATGGAATGAATTAGTTACTGAAGGAATGAATTAGTTACTGATGGAATGAATTAGTTACTGAAGGAATGAATTAGTTACTGAAGGAAGGAATTAGTTACTGAAGGAATGAATTAGTTACTGAAGGAAGGAATTAGTTACTGAAGGAATGAATTAGTTACTGAAGGAATGAATTAGTTACTGATGGAATGAATTAGTTACTGAAGGAATGAATTAGTTACTGATGGAATGAATTAGTTACTGAAGGAGTGAATTAGTTACTGAAGGAATGAATTAGTTACTGAAGGAAGGAATTAGTTACTGAAGGAATGAATTAGTTACTGAAGGAAGGAATTAGTTACTGAAGGAATGAATTACCTACTGAAGGAATGAATTATTTAAGGAGTGAACTATACTTAACAGAGCAGGTTGCATGTAATACTCGATCGATCTAAACTTTTTATTGGCCACGTGATCGAGGACTCCTGGAAAAATATATTAAAAATAGGGGATTGACTGATGATATGGCGTGGGGCAGTGAGGACTGGAGATAGTCTATAAGTATCACGACCTTGGTTAAACTGGGATTTAAGGGAAGATGATGATGATGATGATGATGATGATGGAAGACTCCTTGCTATATAGATCGATTAGTAAAATTAGTTAGCTGTGTAGGCCTATAGGAAAAACAGGAGTGCACACCTTTATCTTTACTATAGTATTATATATTATAAAAGTAGGCCTATAGTAGCGTCTACCCCACAGGCATGATTTGAATTTAAAAACAGTCGTCTCATTCGAGTGTAGATCATGCGATAGCGTCCTGAGAATTTTAGACTAGCTGCATGCCTTGTGGTTCTGAAATGAGCTATAATATCGCGGGTTCGAAACCCGAATAATAAATATGATATAAATTATGATATAACTAAATATTCAAATATAATTCAGCATTAACTTGGCTGATCTATAACAGTAATGTCAGATTAAAATAGTTAATGGCTCAAATTAAGATGCAATCTTAAAATGTTCGATATCATCATGGATGATCGTTTCACTACATTTTTACATTTAACTTAATTTTCTATACCGTATAAATTAAAGTTACTATAAAAACTTATCTTTTAAGCATAGTCAGTGGTTAAACTGAGAATTTCATGAGAGCTAGCTAGAGGCTTGAACGGTAAGAATTATTGGGGCCCTCGTATATTAATGTGTTAGGGCTACCTACAACAACAACCACAACAAAATTAGAGTGCTACTGTCGTCTATGACAACATTGATCTCTCAGTATCTAATACGGGCCTTAAGCAGATTAACATACCTCAGAAAACAAGAGGTATTCGGGAACAACGTTTCCCCCCTCCCTCTAGGTATTAAATTAAGTCTACTAACCTTTGCATACATCTTGTCCAATGACCTTGATTGCCAAAAAGAGTTTAGCCAATTAGGGTTTAATGTTTTTTGGGTATTCCCCACATTGACCACATTGACACCCCTGCATTGTAGCGCTCGCTTTCTTATTAAATTATTTTAAAAATATTAGGGTAAGAATTGTAAAGATACAATTAAATAGGAATTATGGATACATAGATAAGAATTATACGTAAATATTATAGCAATCTCAATAGAGTTTGACTATGTTTCGGAAGAAAAATTGAATTAACATAACATTACAGAGTCAGGAAGCAATTATATGCTTGTTTAAGACCCATCGTCAGGCTCTTAACTAAAAACCAATTAATATTAATAACACATAGTTCAATATAAAACTGAAAACTACATTATACAAGTACATTTACCAAAAAGAACCAGTGCCCAACTAAGCCTTGAAGAAAAAAATTAAAACACAGACTTCATATCAACATGTCATATTTATACATAGCCTCTGTATAACATTGAACATGTAATTAGCATCTAATTTACATGTTCTTATGTTTATCATGTTTATTTTTAAAAGCATTCACTGATTCTGCTTCCACAACTTCGCTTGGCAAACTATTCCAAGCATTTATAACTCTGACTAAAGAAGAATTTCTTTAAATCTAGTCTACTTCTAGAATTGGGCGTAAACTTACATAAAAACATTTCTGGATTTTGATATTTAATAATTTTTGCACCTTTTCGTTTTAGCCGGTCATCATCTTCAGTTTTTATTGTTCCAGCAAATTTTAAGGGTCCGCAATTTCTTGCGTTTGATAAACAAAATGACGGTCCAAATACTATATTCCTAATTTACTGCATAGTTTCGAGTTCATTAAGGAGCCAGTTTAATCTTTAATGATAAATGCTTAAATATCTTATGATTATTATATTTGGACTGATATTCAGGATTTTGGAATTTGCACCGTTTTGGACCTTCTTTTTGCTCGCCGGCTAGATTTTGTCTCAATAGTACTCGATGTAGTCATTGATGACTGTAGCACTCTAATTGTTGGTATGTTAACACAGTATTTAGATTAAAATTCATTCTACTGTTTCCTTGTGTTTCCAATTGTCTGATGCAATTCTTGTTTTGTGTACCTCTCGTGAAACGCGCAGCGTAAGTTTTAAATCGGCCATGAGCTACAACGTGAACAGTTCCATTAGCAGATAAAGATGTACCTCCTCGATATTTCTTTTACTGAACTAGTATCCATGAATTGTGATCTTCACACAACCTCGTTTCCTTTAATTTCTTATCATATAGCGAACTTTCCGGATATATAATTTGTAATCTTTGTTAGACCTGCTTTACTCTTTAGCTGGACTTTTAGAATCCATAGTACCTGATATTGTCTTTTATTAGAGCATCACTTTAATTATGCTAATATTATTGTTGTTGCTGCTGCAGTTTTTCACGGATCTCGTGATAACTGATTCAAAATGGTATTGTTCTTTAGACTCTATGTCTGAAAGACACATTGCCAACAGTCATTTAATTTGAGTAAGCTCTCAAGCAATATAACAAAGTTGTAGTGCAATAATAACAATAACAATAATAATAATAACATAACAACAATTAGAGTGATACAGTCATCAATGACAACATCGAGCACTATTGAGACAAAAACAAGCCGGCGAGCTAAAAAGAAGGTCCAAAAACGGTGCAAATTCCAAAATCCAGAAATTCAGTCCAGAGTAAAGGGAGTTAAAGAAAAGGTGGTTTAGGCGCAGGTCGCTGCTCATGGACACTGGATGGAAAAGAGAGATGGAAAAGATAGGTCTTCAACTGCTTATGGAACTGCTCATAGGAAAGCAAAGGCTGATGTGATTCAAATGAAGATTTTCGAAGATTGGATGGAAGAGAATTCCAGATCTGAGGTGCAGCATGCTGGAAAGAACGATTGGATAGCTTAGAGCGTGAAGGTAAGCTAGGTCTCACAAGAGTAATTAACTTAGAAGACCGAGTAATAGCAGGCTGCATCACTTTAATCAAGTGAGACATACAAGTTTGTCCAGGGATGGTGATGGACTTATAGGTTAACGAAGCTGTTTTGTAAATGATACACTCTTTAATCTTTAGCCAGTGCAAAGACTTCAAAATAGGTGTAACATGTGAGTACTTGGAACTACAAAAAATTGCTCGTGCAAGAGAATTCTGAACAAACTGCAACCGATCAATCTCACAGCCAGGGAGATTTAAAAACAGGGAATTGCAGTAGTCCAACTTCGATTGCACAAGAAGAGCACCAATTGTAGCAGCTGTCTCACGTGACAAATATGGACGTATTCGACGAAGATCACGGATATGGAAGAAACATGCTTGTGAAGTTTTAGTTATGTGTTTGTGGAAGGTTAGGTGTTTATCAAGGATAACACCGAGATTTCTCACAGAAGAAACAGGTGATATTTTAATACCCGAAGATAACGAAAGAGTTTTTCCATTCAGCTTCAGAAGCTGTTGAGGTGTCCCGACCTACAAGAATTCAGTCTTAGATGGAATAAGTGCCAAGAAATGAGCAGACATCCAAGAGGATATAGACTGAAAACTTTGTTGCAGGAGGGTTTCAGCATTAGAATAGGAGTTAGGGGTGAAACAAGTGTACATTTGAGTGTCATCAGCATATAGTTCATGATCAAGAGAATGAGAAGAGCTTAGAGTGCTTAAGGGTGTTGTATAGAGGTTAAAGAGGATAGGACCAAGAACGGAGCCTTGAGGCACACCATACTTTAAGTGAGAAGGCAAAGAGATGTACTCCATCACTTTCACACTAAAAGAACGATCTGTCAGATAGGAGGAAAACCAATAACAGGCACTATAGTGAAAAAATAGACTGTGTTGCTTTCTATCATTTTTAATACCACATATTTAAACCGTTAGGCAATTTAGACCATTTTCCATGTAACCAGTCCAGTGAATGTCTGAGATTTTACTCTCAGATCAGCGCGGCTGGGATTCGAATCCGTGAGAGTTCAATTCACCTCAGGATCTGTCATTTAAAACTTCATGATGTTACCTCTACACTATTGATATATAAACGGGAATTTAGAGGATGTTGATGATGATCATGAAGACTATACCTGCCTAATATTAAATTAGTACAAATTTCTACTTCTACTTATAATACACACTGAATTCTGAAATGGTATCATTCCTTGCTCTGCCAAATTAGCATAATTGTGTCCTAGAAGTGGAAATTGCCTCTATATTTGTATTCTTTTGTATTTATTAATTTGCAGAAGAAACTGTAACATATATGAATGTACAGTGCGTATTGAGAACTATAATTGGTCTACAAGATGGCTACAGGTCCAGCTGTGAAAGATTTTGAATCTCTATTGGAATGTCCTCTATGTCTGTCTACCTTCCAGCAGCCTAAGGGTCTGCCATGTTTACACTCGTTCTGTCAGGATTGTCTGCAGCAGTATGTGGAAAGTAATGACTCTAGTGATGAGATTCAATGTCCACTTTGTCATCAAATGCATCCTATACCACCGCAAGGTGTGAGCGGTCTACCTAACAACTTCATCATGCAGAGACTGATGGATATTGAGAGAACTTCTGTAGAAGACACAATGGCAGATCCGATGAAAGCTCCGAAGAATTCTGAGGGAATGTGTGAACTGCACAATAATGAACCGCTGCGCGCCTACTGCTTGAAGTGTGATGTCTGTATCTGTGCTTCCTGCATGCTCTCTCAGCACAATGAACACAGATACGAGGAGATCAAAGATGCTGCTCGAAGATTTGCTCAATATTTTACAGAGAATTCAACAAAGTTAAGTGAAGCAGTCACTCGTGGTCACAGCTCAATAAAAGATCTGATGGCTGCAGAAGAACAAGTTATCAAGGAATCATCAGAGGCTGAACAAAAGATCAGAGAAAGATGTGATCTGCTTAGAAATGCTTTGGATGATTTAGAGGTAGAACTCTCGAGTCAAGTCAGCAAGTTTCGGGAAGAGCGACTGGAGGAGATTAAAAGTAAAATTCATGAGAAAGAGTATGACAACAAGATTTTAGAATCTCTCATTATATATTTCAAAGATTTGAAAGATAATTATGATATTGCATGTAACGGGAGAGAATTATCTACAATAGCCGAGCAGCTGCTGAAATCAAGTAAAGAAGGACTTACTGATGAACTGACGATGATTCATTTGGAATTTCTTGTTTCTAGTGAAGCAATTGAGATGAAGCTAACACGAGAACTCGTTGGAGAAATTTTAACTGGAGGTATGTTACTGTATGCAGATTTAATATTTTAAGTAGTTTGTCACGAAAAATATTTATCATTTGCAAAAGGTACCTGAGAAGAGTTTTTAATGTTAAAAATATGTAATGTAAACAGTAAACACATTTTGCATTTCAACTCTTCTCAAGTACTTTTGCGAATGTAAACACTTTTATGACAAATATATTTTAATATATTAATAATAGAATTCGTAGTATAATTAAAATATAATTCTAATTGGCTAGTGTTTAATAAATTCTTAAAAACACAAATTTTATTACAAAGTCCAAATACACAAAATTTCATATATAGACTGCGTCAAAAATTGCCTCCTAAATAAGGTTTTTCATAGCTTCCATAACTGATGTTAGTTTATCATGAGCGTGATGCACTGAGCAGTTCTTCAATAAATGTATTGGTATTTTCTTTTCATCATTCAATTTATATTTCGAAACATTTTTTGTTATCATTTATCATCCATGTTACTTTCACTATGTCTATTTTGTAAGTAAACAGATATTGCTAACAGTAATATTACAGATGGGAAGAGAACCAAATTCGAACCGAACCCTGAAATCTGAAATTTTGGTCTAACCGAACCCGAACCCTGACATAGACCGAACCCGAACGCTGACGTAGAGCGAACCGAACCCAAACCCTGACTCTGGCCAAGCCGGACCAAACCGAATTCTCCTTCGACAGCCTAAGGCGAAGTATAATCGAATCTCATATGTTAAAGTACATTTTACTTCATGTTTGCATTTCAACTACTCCTTCTAACCCCCTGCAATTGAAATATTAAGGGAAGTGTTTGGCGCTATATAAAAGTAGTAGAGACAATACGATTACAATTACAATTAACTACATTACAATTAATATATCAGTTTCTGCATACACAAAGTCCAACAGTATCTAACTGTACAACAGTGTATATTCTGTAGCGCTCCTTCCAATATCAATTTAAAAACTAACAGAAAGCATAACAAAAGTCCAAGTCCTTCAGAAACCGGTATGAAAAATTGTTGGTTTAAAGATTTCTATAAGAAGCAATTTAAATTTTATTATTTATTTATTAGTTTAATTGAAGCATAATAACTTAGTCCATATATCATATACACAGTGGTTTCAATTTATCGTAAACACATAGATAATTAATTTCACTACCATAAGTTGACAATAAGGTTTAAGTTTTGTTGAATTTTTATTCTTGAACAACGAAAAATGTTACATGTAGAATCAAATCAACGAGCCTACATATCATTACATAATAAAAGACTTGTTAAATCTAGATATTTGGTATATATCCAAAATATCCAAATGCTCTATCGAAACTAGTATAGGCCCTTAACACAATTCCATCAATGATTATAATAAGAGTGCTACTTTCGCCAGTGACAACATGAAACATTATATAAACCAAGCCAAGCTGACCATCAAATGTAAAATCTCTGTAGGTAAAATAATAAGTTTACTACTAATTAAGTTTGTGTATAAATTATATGGTTAACAAAATATATTATTTAAAAAAATTTCTTAATTATTCATGAAAATACACTTGTGTAAACTAAATCATATTTATTAGACCCTTTTCTGTTTTGATATATTGCATTATGGTTTGATTGAGTTGGTCAAATTTAGCAAGGAAATTCCTATTAAATAGTATATGTTTCTAATTCATCATGTGAAAATGTATGCTGAAATTGATGAAAAATTCTGTTTTCTGACTATGACCAAACTGAATATTTCAACTACAGTAACTTAAGGAAGCTAAATATCTATTTTATGCATGTTTTGTTGATAAAATTGTGATATTTTAATGAAGAAATATACAAGAATAAGACCAATTCTCAGCTTTTTCATTCTCTAATCCTACTTTTATTCAGATTAAAAAACAAGGCGGTTCAACTTGATGTCATGTTTTTCTCTAAATTGAATTTGCCATACTGCCTCGAATTAAACACATCGCAGAATTAACCGAACCGAGCCATTTCAAACCCGAACCGAACCCTCATGTGATAGAAACCAAGCCGAACCCGAACCCTGGATAAAAGGCAGCCGGACCGAACCGAACCGAACTCCCAGATTGTCAAAAGCTAACTGAACTCTGGAAAATGACAAATTTACCATCTCTAGTAAATATTAGCCTACTATTTGTTAATTTCAGAATTTGATACTTAGGCCCTATTTAAAAACCCAAATATATTATTTCAGTTGTGTTTCGTAAATACAATATGTTGATATTATGCCTTATTCAAGGGAAGCGTCTCGTGATGATTGGATTGGATACTGGACTGTCAGTTGAGCAGAAAATCTGTCACATAAGTACAGATAAACCAGACGTCGTTAAGGTTATAAACTCTACACCAGCCTATATATCAAACGAGTCAGCAGCCTGTGTGGTCAGTAACGACCTGTATGCTGTGGGTATTGGATCAGCTTATAACGAGCTGTGGAAGTGGTCAGCTAGTAGAGACGAGTGGACGAGATGTGCGGACCTGCCGTTACGTAGAAGTAGACATTGCGTCACTGCTGTAGGGAACAAGATCTACGTGCTCGGAGGCTGGGTTGATGCTGATATGAGAACACTTTATGATATTCTCTCGTATGATATCATCTCTAACACATGGACTGAAGCTGGTAAACTTCCTCTAGCTGTTATGAGCGCTGCCTGTGTGACCTACAAGCACTGTGTGTATGTGTTTGGTGGAGATGATAAAGATAGTAAGCCAGTCTGTCACGTTCAAATCTATGACACATCGACAGGTGGAGTCTCACTCGGTTCTAATCCAATGCCTCAAGCACTTCATCTAATGAGAGCTGTGCTGTGGAGGTGCAAGGCTTTACTTGTAGGAGACATTACCAGCTTTGTGTATGATCTTCAGTCAAACACGTGGCTGGAGAGAGAGAGATTTAAGACAAATGTGTGGTACTTTGGTTTAACTCTGGATGACAACACACTCTACATCTCAGGAGGTGGTACGTGCAGTGATGATGTGTGGACATGTAGAGATGATGTGATGAGTTTATCAGTGGAGGATTTTATGTCAGATAACAAAGACGCTGAGTGGAGACATTATGCCACTCTACCTACTCCTGCTTCTATAGATGCATACAGTGACAAGCCTCTAATAGAAGACATCAGGAGGAGTTAGTGATATAACCGCTATAATAATAATACTGTTTATATATATATATATATATATATATATATATATATATATATATATATATATAAAAATGAGGTTTTGTAGTGTTCATTATTTATTGCCTAGCTGTATGATATAATTATTATTTTTTAATTACCAACATGAGAACGTTTAAAAATAGTTCAATAGCACAGAAATCTGTAACAGCGGCACGGAGAATTATCTCAAAATCTGTGATCCAGTGACTAGTCAAGATAGGCTATATGTCTTATTTAGATCAATAACTGGATCTTTGTAGCGGGATTGACTGGTTGAGTGATACTGTGTTTATTATAAATTAAGCAGAATATATTACAGGGCTAAATTATATATTCCTACTCACATAATAATTTTCATGCTCCATAAAGAACACTCATTCTGTTAGCGAGTTAGTCTCTTTACAAAAGAGACTAACTTTTTACCTTATCCGCACCATAATGTAGCCTATTATCTGGCGTTTGAGGTTGCTTTCTGTTGGCTTTCTTCAGCTCTTGCCTCTGACGTCATGCTCAGCTTACGGTTGGTCCATTCTTCAGTATCTCGGGCACAACATGGGCAATTAGACTATGAATTGTAATATATGCCGTGGGCTTGGATTATTAGGTATCCTGAGATAAAGAGATAGAGAGGAAAATTAAGGATAGGCGGTGCTTCACAGCTTTCGCGCAACATATATTGACACGTAGACCTTTCACATTAGATGGGTTTTATACACACATGTGGGGTATTATTTAAGTTCGTAAATATATAACGTCATCATTCAGATTTGATACCATTGATCACAATATTCTTCTGGAACTTCATTCTTCCTGATTTGGCATTCATGGAACAGTTCTTGATTGATTTTCCTCCCATCTTATGAATCGCTGTTTTAGTCTGAAAATGAAAGAGTTAATGTACGTGTGAGTTGGTTTTAAAACATTTGTTTAAAAAAAGCGTTTTATTTTAAATAACGAAAAATGCGCAAAAACAGTAACAAATGCAAAACAGCTTCGTCTTCCTAAAAATTTATTTTTCTGTGTTTCTTTAGTAGGCCTAGTGTGTGGCTGTTGCAACTAGCAAATAACTAATTATCTTTATAGAAAATTAGTATTGCTGCTAATGCAGTAGACACCCTACTAAATTACTAAGAGTAATAAATATTTCTCATTCTATTATTTATGATTTATGATTACTTAAGGAGATTAAATTCTGATTAATATATGTTAAATGAAAGAAGTGGCATTGTTACAGAAAGGTTCAGCGAAGACTGAACAAATTGATAATTCATTCACCTAATACAGGAACTATTACATCTTTACTTACGATAGTGAAATCCGCGCATTAGGGCCTATATGCCAGAGAGATTAATAAAGGGAATATCTAACCAAGCGAGTAGTAGGATTATTGGGGGGCTGGCACATTATGATTTTTAAGCACAACCTAAGATTAAAACCTAGCTAAATTTCCTTTTTAGCCTTGCCCTGCCTTGATTAAGCATACTGAGATGAACGTTAATCATTTCAAGGCTAAAATAGAATAGCCTTAAAACATAGCTAAATTCTATTTTAGCCTTGATGCATAAATGTTCCATGAATATTAAGCACAGACATGCCTTGAGTCTTGCTCATTTCTATTTTCTGCCTTAAAATTTACACCATTGCAATTGAAGCATAGCCTTGCCTATCAATAATCTACACACAAGCGTAAAATCAAGCACGCCCACGCCACAGCTCACGAGGACAAAAACGATTTCAATTCACATCATTTCATCCACAAGGCAGAGACAAAATGATTTCAACAGGCATCTTTAGCCTTGATACCTAAGCTTATATCTATATTAGCCTTGTCATCAACGTATGTACTGAAAGTATGATAACCATTGTTTCATCAGCACAATTATGGTCACAGCCTGTCTTAATAGTAAATATACTATTGAAACATTCATTCAATGATTGTATATTTATGACATCCATTAACAATCTCTCCATTGTTTCTTTTAAAGAATAATATACTGCGTTTAGTTTTTTTAACAGCTTCATATAAAGACTTAAATTCTTTAACTTCTCCAGTATCATTATTTTCATATCTGACAGGTTTAGGGTTATTTCTTATACCTCTCAAGTACTCATGCCTCGGGTCTATAATCTTTTTTGGTTGAACCTCTTTTAGTGGACATTTTCTTGGTCTTCCTCTTGCTCTTCTATGTTTGTCTTCTTCATTTTGTGGATCAACCTCTTTTAGTGGACATTTTCTTGGTCTTCCTCTCTTTCTTGTTGTCGTATCTTCATCCTTTGGAGGAAACACTTCTTCTCTCTTCAAAAGTCCATTTTCAAAAGTCATAAACAACAACTCTGTTTTTCCAGCACGTAGAGCTGGTGTGATTTCAGCATCGATCAACATTTGTCTCAATTCGGCGGCCGAGTATTTCATTTTATATGTAAGAAAAAAATATTTAAATAAAATTCAAAATTTACAAACAATAATCAAATAATTTTCTCGTTTGTAAATGTTTTATGTTAAAATAATAATTACACATAATAAAAAAATTACAGACACAGTAGATGGCACTTCGCTTTCAAGTAAACTGAAAGCATTTTTAATTAGAAAGCTTGAAGAAAGGCAAACAGTTGTTAAAAAACTAAAGAAAAAGCGAAAGATTATAAAAACACTTTCCTACACTACCGCGGTGGCTTCGATCGTAATTTCCGCAGTGCTAGCTGCAACTGCTACAGCTGTTGTAATTCCACCCGTTGCTATAATAGTGTTATCCACTTCAAGCGGTATATTGACAGCCTTCGCCAATAAATTTAATTTTCAAGCTAAAAGTAATAAACTAAATACAGAAATTGAAAAACTAAATAAACTTAATGAAAGATTTGACTTTGTTGTCTCCTGTAACGGAAATCTTGCTGAGGCAGCCTATAATCAGATTATTTCTGAATTTACATAAAAATTTGTTAATACATTTATTAACGAATTTAAATATCGCAATTTACGGCTACACTTCCATCACAAACCTCATTAGTAGAGAATCTGAAACGTAATGAAATCCTAAATCAACAAACGTTAAATTTTTTCGTAATATTAATTTCAAGTCTGATTTCTTTCGATCTGGATCTAGATCTCTTACAAGTTTTGAAATAAATTGCCTAATTTTCAATAAAGGTGTACCCTCTTCAGGTGTTGCTATTAAATTAGCGCGAACTAGAGTTATTTCCAAGTCACTAAACATATTTCTCGGTAGTTTTTCAATTATTGTTAAAAGTAAACATTTCAAATCAGTAGTAAACGGTGAAAGAATTCCTCCCACGTCAGAATGAATTTCTTCGCCATTATACAATTTCATATGTATCGAGTTAATATTTTCCAAATATGTATATTTTCTCTGAAATTCTTTCCTGTAATTATTGATTTCGCTTAGTTCCCCAGAATATTTTGTCATAATAGCTAAAAGATGAAAACAAATAGCCATTAATTTCTTAAAATCAACATTATCTTTCATGCTAGCAATCTGTAGATACTTCTTGTTTACCACATCAAATGTTTGACTGGGGAAACCAACATTCAAAATTAAATTATGCTTCATATCAACATCTCCATTCAATGAACCACCATTAAAACTGAGTTTCATATCAATATTTTTTTGTAGAGCAATGTCATTAGCAACAACATCTCGTTCTACATCCTTTAAGATATCTAATCTTAAATTTTGTCCAAATTCGTTAACAAAACTATCGCAGTACCTCTTTGTAACGACATCCAAATCACTTTCTGGAGGTTGCTTAACATTGAAAATTCTATTGTTGCTCATATCAACATCTCCATTCATTGAACCACCATTCACACTGAGTTTCGTATGAATATTTTTTTGTAGAGCAATGTCATTAGCAACTACGTTTTGTTCTACTTCTTTTAGGATGCCTACTCTCAAATTATCACCAAATTCGTTAACATAACGATCGCAGTACCCCTTTGTGATGACATCCGCATCGGTTTCTGGAGGATGTTTAACATTTAAAATTCTATTGTTGCTCATATTAATGTCTCCGGTGATATCTCCTCCTGTTTTGTCAACTTTTGTACTGTCGAGTTTATCAACAAGCTTGACAATTGGTCTGAAAACTGAGTCTACATGATCCATCAAATCACCAGTTGTTGAATGCGATTTGCCACCAGTTTTCGATATAGTACTCATATTTTAAATACATAAGATAAAAGTTTATAATAAAAATTTAAATGTTATATAAAAATGTCAAAGTATACAAGCTATGGTGTAACGTTGACTAAAGGTCAGGTCCAAAAACTAAAGAGAGCGTGCGATCTTGATAGAGAGGTTACAATACGAATATCAAAAAAGAATTTATCGGGTATTACGAATCTTCCTCTAACCCAAACTCAAATTAACAAAATAAAAAAAGCTACGTCAGGAATAGAATTGTGTCTGAGCATAGCACAATTAAAGTACATGAAAAAGAATGGAGGATTTTTGCCGTTGTTGGCAGCAGCCATTCCCGCCATCGTGGGAGCTATAGGTGGATTGGCAGGTGGAATTAGCTCGGCAGTGAATTCGACTAGACAGACAAATGAATTGAAGAGACATAATCAAGAATTGGAAAACATAACCAAGCAACAACTTGGCGCAGGCTTAATCAGCGACGCAATAGCTCCAATCCCCGTTATAGGTAAAACGCTATCAAATGCGTTGAAGAAATTTGGGCTCGGTGGATGCGTCAAGAATTTGAAAGGAGCCAAGTGGGGTAATGGATTGTATTTGGAAGGAGGCGGATCAGGAGTTTTTTTAGAAAGACAGGGGACGCGTAAACTTCCCCCAATTTTTAAACTCATTCAAAACCATTAAACCGCTAAGTAATTTTGATATAATCGAAAAATGCAAAGAATTGAAAATTAAACATTTAATGGTGTTTTAATGCGTGATGAATTGAAAGGATCAATTAATAATAACGAATGTCTAATTCTTAATATTGACGACAGCTCCGGAGACGGAACACATTGGACATCTTTGTGTAGTAATGATGGTAAATGTTTATATTTTGACAGCTACGGTTTTGTGCCTCCATCAGAAGTTCAACATTATTGTAAAGGAAAGGAAAATTATTTTAACACTTTTAAAATTCAAGCACCAAACGAAGTCATCTGCGGTCATTACTGTATTTACGTGCTTTATAAACTGAATAATGGATCTAAATTTACCGATATATTAAATGAATTATACGAGAGAAACAATTTAAAATAATAACTACTACATAAAAATGGTAGACTTGAATACTAACTATTCGAAAATTTATCAAAAAATTTACGGTAGCAACTATCAGAGCAAGCATCACGATATATTTCCTAAAAATATATTTATGATACTAGCTGGCAGCACCGGTTGTGGTAAGACAAATTTAATGATGAACTTTATTATGAAAAAATTAGTGCATTACGACGATATCATGCTGTACACAATGACACCCGATCAAGATGCATATAAATTCCTTCGAGATTGCAATGATGAAGTTAAAAAGAATTCAAAATCAGGTAAAGATATTGTTACTTTTCACAACCCAGATGATGGAATTGCTCACCCTTCGGAACTCGATGCAAATAAAACACATGTTGTAATATTTGATGACGTCATGAATGAAGATCAGAAAGTCATGACAGAGTATTTTTGTCAAGGTAGACACAATAATGCGAATGTATTCTATTTATGTCAGAGCATACATAAACTGAAAAAACATGGCATACGTCAAAATGCCAATATTTTTATTTTATTTCAACATGATGAGAAGTCGCTGAAATATTTTTATGAAACACACGTATCGGGAGATATGTCATTTAAAGAGTTTGAAAAAATCTCCAATGAAGCGTGGGCAAGAAAGCATGGATATATTGCAATAAATCTGTGGGAAGATCCTGATTGTGGACGATATTTGTTAAATTACAATAAAATGTATATACCCGAAAAATACCTAAAAATACCTCAAAATACATAATACATACATACATAATATTACATAATATTACATAATAATACATAATAATACATATATAATACCTAAAAATACATAATAATACCTAAAAATACATAATAAACAATTTTATGTGTCTAATAAAATGATGGTGGATTATGATATTAATCGGTATAAAAAAGCCACGAACGAAGCCAAACAAATGTTTCTTAATGAGAAACTTGGCAATCAACAGGCATATGAGAGTCAAGCAAAGTTGTTCAAACCGTTAATTGATACTACGAGGGAAACGGCTCAAATTCTAGAACAAAAGATTGTCGACAACAAACAAAACTTGAGTGATATTTTAGTTCCATTTACTAATCAATTGATGCGTTCAAATGATCAGAGAGAGGCTATACAGGCAATGCCATTTTATGATTCACCTATTCCTGAACGTGAATCCACACCAAGGAGGGATCCTGTAATTATTAATTTAGACAAGAATCTCAATGAAAGTGATCGAGAGAATCTAGATCTGCTCGACCTGAAACTTCCAAGTGAAGTCTATGAAAATAATGAAATTGAAGCAACATTAAAGGAGATTCAAACGCATAATAGACGAATAGGGCAGTTTTTAGGAAACAACAGTAAAAAGACTCCAGCTGAGAAAACGATATGCGAGTCTCAACAGAAAACACTGGAAAAATACAAGAATATATTAACTAGGGTAAAAGCAGGGAGTGAACTTGTCGGAGAAGGACTTAAGAAGAAGAAGAGAAAACTTGTAATGCCTGTCAGAAAACAAAAGCGTGGTAGAGGCAGACCTAAAACAGACCAGGTTATAATTTATGAAAGCCCAGATCAATTGGTTCGTCTATTGAATGAAAATATTGCAGCTCTTCAAGCTGGCAACACCGGAGTGCATAATACCGCAGTTAGTATTTTGGATGAGCTATTAAACATTAGAGCAATCACCAAGGGGGAATATGATGATATATATAAAAACCATTTCGAAGTTCTGTAAAATATCCAATTTAAAAATTTAATCCTGCTATAAAAAATGGCGAAATTAACTCTGTCGAGCACGTCAACAGATTTTACTACATATCTGCACCCTCCAATAATATTGGATCGCAAAAGAAAGTACGAAGTAGCATTTATATCTCTGATGACGTACAATTCAATTCCTAACATCACGGAAGCAAACAATAAATTTAAATATTCCACCGACGGTGGAAGTACTTGGAAAATAATCACGCTTTCAAAAGGTGCTTACGAATTAAAAGATATTAACGCTACGATTCAAAGAGAAATGCGAGAAAACGGCGACTACGATGCAATTAATGAAAAATATTGTATAAACATAAGTCATTTAATTTTCAGGACAATTTTGACTATATCAGATGAAAAGTACATGGTTGATTTCGGACTGGAAAATTCAATAGGGCCTACTCTTGGCTTCACCAATGAAAACGCCTGCTTATCACAAGGAATTCATCAATCTCCAAATATAATGGATATAGAAAAAGTCAATTCGATACAAGTCCATTGCGATATTGCTACTGGGAACTATCTTAATAGCAATAAATCTAATGTGATACATACATTCACACAGAGAGTAAATCCAGGCTATAAAATCATAGAGAATCCTACTCCTGAATTGATATTTTTACCAATAGTTTATAGGCCTGAAATTGATAGTATAAAACTGCGGCTGACCGATCAAGACAACAAACTTATCGATCTGATGGGTGAAAAACTTACTGTAGTATTACTAATTAGGGAAAAAATCTAATTACAAATATATATTGTATTTAGTAAAAATGATTGTCAAAGAGAAATGCAAAGCATACCGTTCAAAACGAACTCTGGTACATGGACGGGGATTTGTCGATACACTGAAAGGTATCGGTTCGTACGTCTATCAGAATAAAGATTTAATTGCAAAACCAATGCTAGGAGCAGTAGGTGATATCGCTGCATTCGGAATGACAGAGGCTAGTAAAGCACTCATTAGAAAGATAGCAAACGAAAAAAACAAAAATAGTCGTCTAACTCCAGAATCGGAACAGATACTAGAACAATTGAAAAAGGGCAGCGGATTAAAACGATTTTAGTTTAAAAATTATTATTAATATATATAAAATGGAAACTGAAGTGCCAAACGAAATTTTCACACAACCATCGTCAATAATTGTTGACAATAGTGTAGAAAGTTGTCAATACTCGTCTTTTATTCCACAGACTAAAGCTGGTTTTAATGATAGCCCTAGTGTTATTGAAATTGATATACCTGCAAGTGATTCGTATTACAACATATCTAAGAGCTTTCTTAAAATTAAGGGAAGAATCCTAAGAAATGATAATAACGATGCCTTTGATGCAACAGCTCAAATAGCTTTGATTAATAATGCTATTCCATACCTCTTTTCTAGTATTGAATACGATCTAGGAGGTAAATTAATTGAATCATTACACATTCCAGGACAGACTACGTCAATGTTGGGTTATTTGTCTTATCCTGACGATTTCAATAGCAGCGCGGGATTGAATCAATGTTGGAGAAAGGACACAAACGTCGGTGCAGTGTCCTCTAAATATAGACAATCTCCAGCAGTTGCAGGAGGCGCAGCCATTGTTGCCAATCATTTTACACCGCAAGAAAATCCAGATTACAATGAAGGATTTGCGATTCGCCGACAACTTCTAATGAACAACGATGCGCCAGGTCAATTTTCATTCAACATTCCATTTTCGCATCTATTTGGATTTTCCGATTACAACAAAGTACTTTACAATTTGCGACATACGTTGAGGTTCACTAGAACAGAAAACACATCAGCAATTCATAAAGCGAATAACGTTTTTGAAGGTAAAGTTTCACTAACGGATATTAGGTGGATGGTACCAAGAATAAAACCGTCAGTTGAAATGATAACTTCACTGCGAGAGTCTGTTGTAAGCAAAAGAAAAATTCCAATAAGTTTTAGCAGAAGAACTGATCAACATACTACAGTTACGCACAACGTGCAGGAATTTGAATGGATGATCAATAGAGACGCTGGAAGTAAAAAGCCTAGATGGATAATTGTTGGATTTCAAACTGACAAATCAAGAACACAGGAACAAAATCCAGCTGTGTTTGATCACCTTAACTTGACTAGTGCTTTTGTTGAATTGAATGATCAGAGATATCCTGCAGATGAACCGAGAATAAACTTTGCTAGAAATGACTATGTAGATTTCTGCGCTATGGGGGATGAATTTAAGAAGGAACACTTTGGTTTTAATCATTTAATTGGAGGTACACAGATCGATATGATGAATTACAAAAAGCTATTTCCACTTGTAGTCTTTGATGTAAGACATCAGAGTGAAAGAATCAAAACTGATGTTATGAATATGAAACTTAATTTTAAATTTAGTCAAAATGTTCCAGAACATACTCATATGTATGTTACGATACTTTCCGATAGAGTGATGTACCTAACATCCGATGGTCAGACTCCGATTATTATAGATTAATAAGTTTTCTAATATGAAAATTATGTTATAAAATTTTATAATGTAATTTAAAAATGTACTGCTTGAAATGTAAAAGGAAAACTGATTCTACACAGACGCAGGAAAGGTTAACTGCTAATAATAGAAAACAGCAATTTGCTATTTGTGGAGTGTGTGGAAGTAAAAAGTCAAAATTTGTCTCGGGTCAGGGTGTGTTTAATAATGTGTTATCGGCTGTTGGAAATACAGTTGGAGAACTACATTTACCTGCCAGACGTGGAGAGTACGTACCTAACGGTTCATTTAATAATCTTAACAAGTATTCGTACTGCGGTCCAGGCACAAAGTACGAACTGAGAAATCGCGAAGGTTATCAGGGTATAAATGAGTTGGATGGAATGTGTAAATTGCACGACCAGTTTTATACTGCAAATACCGATACAGCGAGCAGAAATATAAGCGACGAAGCTTTGGCTCATCGAGCATACGAAATTGCTAATGATTCAAGATTTGATAGTGCACAAAGAAATATGGCTCGATTTGTATACCACATCATGAAAAATAAGGCAAAGTTTGGTCTTGGTGTTGAGTCAAAAAACGAATAGAGGGGTCCAGCGAAGAAAGAGGTTTGAAGCGAAACGTTGGACCCTTTGAAGAATTGGCTAGAGAATTACACAAACCGATTCGCAGAAAATTTACAAGACGACAAGTTCACGTGTTTGAAGTTGATGAGATATGGGGAGCAGATTTAATCGAAATGCAGGAGTGGAGTAGAGTAAATAAGGGCTACAGATACATGCTTAACGTCATTGATGTGTTTTCCAAGTATGCGTGGAGCATTCCGTTGAAAGACAAGAGAGGTGAAACAACTGCAGAGGCATTTAAACAAATAGTGTGATCATCGGGAAGACAGCCTAAACATTTATGGGTTGATCAGGGTAAGGAATTTTACAACAAAAACTTGGATGATTGGTTAAAGAAACTTGATATCAATAGATACTCTACATTTGGTGAACAGTCGTCAGCAGTCGTCGAACGATTCAATAGAAGTATCAAGGAAAAGATGTGGAAAAGATTTACTGCGGAAAATACGAGAAATTGGATTGATATGATTGACGATTTAATTGCAGAGTATAACAACACGAAACATTCGACTGTAAAAATGACTCCAATTGAGGCGAGTAAAAAGGAAAACGAAGCATTTATAATTAACAGTAGGAAGTATAGAAATTTGGAAACGAATCGAAAATTTGAGGTTGGCGATAGAGTTAGAATTAGTCGGATTAAGGGTGTGTTTGAAAAGGGATTCCTACCCAATTGGTCTGAAGCGGTGTACAAGATATCCAAAGTGCAATACACATCCCCGATCACTTATAAATTGACAGATTCGTTAGGCGAAGAGATAGAAGGAGGTTTTTACGCAGAAGAATTGCAGAAGACAAATCAAGAAAATTATAGAATTGAAAAGGTTCTACAACGGAAAAAGATTAAAGGTGAGGAACATGCCTTGGTTAAATGGGTGGGTTACAACAAGAAATTTAATGAATGGATTCCTGTATCTAATTTAGAAAATTTAGATTCATAAAAATTTCTATTTAAATATTTTCTTGGACTATATAAAATGGCAACTAAAAACGCAAACTCGGAAGTACTCAAGTTTCAAAATCTTCATGCTGGAGAAAAATATATTGTCAAAGGACTGAAATCTATAGACACAAAATTCGGTAAAGATAAATCATATATTCTGTATGTTGTGCAAAACGAGGATGACGATCATATAAAAGTTTGGTCTACAAATAAGATTAATGAATACATTAAAGAGGAGAATTTGGACAAGAAGCCTAAAAGATTTGAGTTTACAGTAAGAAAAATCAATTCCGGAAAATTCACAGGAAATCTATATGCAGAGATTGATGGGTTTAATACAGACAAAGATGATCCTAGAGTTGCTTGGTTTTAATGAATTATTTTGAAACCAAATGTGGTTTGAGAATATTAATAAAAATTACATTTTATATATTTAAGCTATAATGTCCGTAAGCTAGAGTGTGAACGCCATCGCCCATGATTACTCGCTTATCGTCATCTGCGCTGAGAGCAACTTTATTGACTTTCTCAGTATAGAATGAAAAATTTCTTGACTGAAACGGAATATTCTGAAGTCAGTTTGCCCCCCTCGTGAGGGGGGCAAACTTTATCCATAAAATATGTTTTATATATTTAAGCTATAATGTCCGTAAGCTAGAGTGTGCACGCCATCGTCCATGATTACTCGCTTATCGTCATCTGCGCTGAGAGCAACTTTATTGACTTCCTCAGTATAGACATCGTGCAAGCGTGATCTAATAACGTTCATGCTTCTAGAATGGTAATTTTTCTCAAACAGACAATCTCTGTAATCATCATGTGTTATTGTCCTCTCAACAACATTCTTCTTGACACCTTTACATTTCTTGTGCTCCTCATCTGCTAATTTGTAAGAGTACAACTTTGCTCTCAATCCAACAAATTCTTCAATTTCCTTTCCACAAGCTTCGTCTTTAAACATTCCAATGACTTTCTTGTTAACTCCAGTCTTAATGCCTGATGGATGAACTCTCGGATAATCGCTAGTGTCAAATCTGCGTTCGACGTCATTAGATATGTCTGCGTAAAAATCTTCCGTCTGTATTTCGTACATCAACGAATCCGTGTCTGTAAACAACAGCTTGGCTTTATCATTGTATTTTTCCTTTATGTAATTATAGTGAAATTCGTACATTAAAGTTTTACTTAAATCTAATATTGCCATACCTAGGTATATTGGCTTATTGTATACCAATTTAGTCTTTCTCATGTGGACGCCGACAAGATTTTCGTCAAATATCACTGTTCGGTCATAGTACGGCTTTGCAGCCAATTTAACAGCCTTTTCTCTATTATCAACCAATCTGAAATCTATCCTATTTTCAATATTCTCCATAGTTTTTCCAAAAACGCTATTGTTCATTAGTTTAAAGAAATCTTTCTCAAAGTCGTTGGCAGCCTTAGTGCGTAGCTGTGTATTTAAATCGATGTAAGTTTTAAGCCATGGACTTTCTTCAAATTTTATGCCTCTGTGTATTTTGGTAATTTTCAGTCCCATACTTTCGTACAGTTTCAAATTCTCGTAATGTAATGTGTACTTTGTTTTATCATTCAAATTCGGTATCAATTTCTCTACTTTATTCACTTTCACAATTTCGGGGGCTAAAGGATAGTCATTATGCAGGTCGTGCAGCGCTGTAGGATATTCCAAGTCAACTTCGAGGATACACTTCATTTCTTTCCAGATCTCCAGTTCTTTTTCTGTCATCCATTCGAACCCGTGTGTGGGTAGGGGCTTACTCATCGAGTAGCCATAAAGGTTATTCGAATCCAGGTATTTGATAAATTTGGAAGGATCATTAACGTTAAAATTCCCATCCATGTATTTATTATTAGCTTTTGAATATCGGTTTGAAATAGTGCTTACACCACCTCTTATTCCGTGCTTAATCATCAGCAGCATATCGTAATCGCTCAACAATTGGAGTTCAACTTTAGTTAATCTTAACGCAGCATCCCAAGCTAGTCCTGGTGAGGTGTAGTACCACGCGGGATCTAATTTATAGTGGGTCATACATACATCTCTGAAATTTTCAAAGACATCTGCTAGTAAAAGCACATCAGATATGTTGTACAAGTCGTGATAGTCTCGAAATGTTTTACAACCAAACTCTTTCCAAACAGTCTGTGCGTGTTTATAGTCTTCATCACTGATATTGGTATCGTTAAGTTTTGAGTAGAAAGCATCCTTTGGCGGTAGTTTAGTTTCATTAAGTCTTTCTGACGAACTAACATAATCGTACGGGTAAACTCCTTTTCTCAACAGCAAATCCAATTGCTTTCCAGAATACTTACTTGCAATATTCTTACACTGATCTTTACTTAGATTCTTTGAAAGTTTCTCAAGACTCGAAGCCATAAATCTAAAGCTATCGATAAACCGCAATTCTCGTTTCACTAGTACTTCTTTACCTGTTTTATTTATAAACTTGTCAACCAGCAATTCCCTAGAGAAACTGATGTACTTTTCTTCGTTACACGGAATACAATTAATTTGTCCACCTGCCAACTTCTTTATAAATAAGTGACTGTCGTATCCTGATAAATTGTGAAAAACTACTGGAAAGAATTTTGGAATTTTGTATTGTAAATTACATTTATCGTGTGCTGCTCCTCGGAATTTGCCAGATAGATGACAGTGGTCTCTGACACGATCGTTACCCAACACTTTTTCACAGATATGACATGATTTTGCGGCCTTGAATTTCTTCGCGGCAGATTCCTCGAATATCATTGGTTTAGAAAACTTGAACTGATTGTATATTTCTTTTATATTTTTCTCTAGAGTATCAAAGAATATTTGAACAACATCATCATTCTCATTCTTTGCAGTAAAAGTGACCGGAGCTTGCGAGTAAATGCTATCATCAAAACACTTGATGTAATAACAGAATGAACTAGGTGTATGTTTCTGGTATCGAATAGTGGTTGACCTGCTTGGATCCGGCTGACGTGTATCAATCGGTTTAATAAATGACTCGAAATCTGCGTAAACTATGAATGGTACTCGCATCGATTTTTTATAGTGATTGAATTTCATAAACGTTCCAGAGTCAGGTAACACAATTTTTTGAGCGTCGTGTTGTGAACAATATTCGTTGTGATTATTAAGAGCATTTTCACTTGTGAAACCGTTTAAGCATCTCCGACAGTAATGCATTGCATGGTGATTTCCTTCTTTTGACATCAATCTATTGAAGTTCTTAATCCAGCAGTAATGATTATTATCACCTTCTGATATGAGTAACAAATCTACTACGTTTTGACTACTTAACGTTGAAATCCTTAATGGTATTAATTCTTCTTCTTTGGCCCACGCCTCTAGCTTTTCATATCCAAACACATGAATTGATACATTGTTATTCTTTTCAAATTTATCAATATCTTTCAAATTAACCGGAAAATCAATACCATTCCAGTTAAATTCTTCAGCCTGCTTCTTTAATTGTTTATCAATGCGTTGTGGATTTTTTTCAACAGGATTTAAGGCTCTAGCTATACACCATTTGAAACACTGATCGTCTTCATTTTTCATATTTATAATAGCCTTTTTATCAGCTAATTCTTCAGGAAGAGGAATGTAGGGGCTACGTCGTAGTGGCTTGTATTCTACAGTATTTATTTCTAATTTCATCACTCTGCGAAATCTCCAATTACTACCCCGCATCTGAAAATTAGCCATTGACTCTAGCATTTTACGTTTAGTCTTTTCATACACCTCTGCGGTATCTGTGGATGGTAAAATTATTTCAGTTTTTGAAAGAAAAGGGGCGTCAGACGATGTAATTTCCTCAGTCTTCAAATCCACCCTTTCCATTGTACATGTGAGTGTTAGATTAACTTTTGACTGAGGGTTGTTGTTTAATATATTTAACACTTTTGTCTGAACGCTATTGAGAAATGACACTGCATCCACTCCATTTCGACCATCAATGGTATATTGCTTAGTGAATCCCTTTAAAGCTGATTTTGTTTCTTTGATTTCATACGTATCCGCCTTAGACTTGTTGAATATGTTCTCAACTTTAGACTTTAGTGTCTTATACGATTCTCTTACTTTGCTTTTAATGTTGCTTGGTACATCGCTTACCAGCCAATCCCAATATGATTTGATAGTTGCCATTACTCCAGTCTTAATTGGTGCAAGAATCTCAGTTTTTATATCAGGCACCGGTGTGTCGAGCAAATTGCCATAATGTCTCTTGGGTGATGGTTTATATTTAGTTGGAACTAAAATCGGTTGTTGAATATCTGGTACAGGAGAATTGAGCAAATCTACAACACCACCGATTGTTTGTGATGTCGATGACAACGCATCAATAAGCTCTGCCTTGCGAAGAGAATAGTATCTTTTAATACCTCGTTGCTTCGCGACAAGTCGCAATTGTTTCACCGTTTGAGTTTCCATTTTATATATGTAAGAAAAAATATTTAAATAAAATTCATATATTTTTAATTTTTATTATATTTTCATTTTCTTTTCTATATTTATGTTTTTGCTATTCACGGAATGAGTACCACTCCACTACTGAAGCTCAACTTTCCAGCTGTTTAACGTGTAGGCTGCAGCAGAGTCTACTCGTGTATACTCTGCTGTCTTATAAAAAGATTATAGCTGCTGATGTGTAACTCTGTGTACCACGTACATTAGCTTAAGACACAGCGAAGATGGCTATGAATTTGATATTTGGGTAACAGTAAATATATTGATTGCTTCATAAAGTAACTACATTTATGAATTTTGGAAAGTATACTGTAGAAATATACACGTATAGGCTTTTCACTTTCGCTTTCCACAGAGTTACAACATCTGAGCATCGGCATCGAGTAGCTGTGTCTTTTTACTAGAGCTTTTTACAGCGCTCAGTATATATAAACATCCAGCTGTTATTTTAAGCTAAGTATCTGAGAGTATACTCTGCTGTCTCGGGTATAGGCTTTTACATACATGTATAGTTACTTTAAGGTAGCTGAACAGCTGCGTTATTTTAACCCGACCGTTTACAGCTAGGCTAGGAGAGTGGTTATCATACTTTCAGTACATACGTTGATGACAAGGCTAATATAGATATAAGCTTAGGTATCAAGGCTAATATAGATATAAGCTTAGGTATCAAGGCTAAAGATGCCTGTTGAAATGATTTTGTCTCTGCCTTGTGGATGAAATGATGTGAATTGAAATCGTTTTTGTCCTCGTGAGCTGTGTGCGTGGGCGTGCTTGATTTTACGCTTGTGTGTTAGATTATTGATAGGCAAGGCTATGCTTCAATTGCAATGGTGTAAATTTTAAGGCAGAAAATAGAAATGAGCAAGACTCAAGGCATGTCTGTGCTTAATATTCATGGAACATTTATGCATCAAGGCTAAAATAGAATTTAGCTATGTTTTAAGGCTATTCTATTTTAGCCTTGAAATGATTAACGTTCATCTCAGTATGCTTAATCAAGGCAGGGCAAGGCTAAAAAGGAAATTTAGCTAGGTTTTAATCTTAGGTTGTGCTTAAAAATCATAATGTGCCAGCCCCCCAATAATCCTACTACTCAAGCGCTATGCCTAACTGAATGAACTATAAATCTAAACACCCAACCACCTGTAAACGTTCATGTAATATCAGAATTAAACTGGAAAACGTACATAGGCTTCATTTGTGTATATAACATGAATGTTTAAAATATATATAGGCCTAAATATAAAATTATATAAATATAAAACGGGTAAACGGGATAGTTTTCTCAGGGATTGACTCCCCCTGCGCGATAAATGTCAGTCAAAGCTGAGGAAGGCATAGGGACCTCGTCAAAAAGCACATCCCCCAAGAAAATAATGGTATATTATAAGAAATCTGGTTTATGTACTTTGAAGCCATTCTAGTGCTATATTTTTGTAATATATTTAAAGTGATTTAAGAAATTAAAAATTTATTCAATTTTCATGGCTGGCTCTGTGAGAGCGGGAATATTTATCTTTTGCTGCACTATTACAAGTAGTGGCTTCAATTTATAGCACTTAATAAGTCATCTCGAGTTATATTTACTATTTAAAATTACTGTAAAATTGCTCTGAACTGTACCATGGACAAGATGTGTATTTATTCAAATCGCTATTTGTGCATTGAGAGATATTTTAATAAAATTGTATATTTTAAACTGATATATAATTTGTAATTTAATCTTAAAGTAAGGTGGGAATAAAAGATGATTTGACGTTTCACTATAATGTAGCGCAACTAAATGTGTCACATAATTTATTTCTCACCCATATGTTTGGAATTAATTTTATTTGCACTCCTGTTTGTATTTAGATGTTTAAATTGATCTTTGCGCATCAAGACTTGTATCATTTCAGCGTATGTTCATTAGAACTTATTTTGCGTTAGAATTGCAAGGTTATGAAACGAGGATATTAAAATAAGTAATGAGGAAATGCAAATTAGCATGTTATTAAAAGTTTAACCTTCATATATTGAGATATGATCTTTGCTTATTGGTGTATTGATGTAAAAACTGATGTTAAATTAAATATGATATGACATTCAGTAAAAACAGTAGATTATGTAAAGCAATAATAAAAATTATATGCATAAGATACATGCATGCCACGCAACCACTCGTGGGGGTTGGGTGGAGAAATGCTTATGAAGAGCTTGATTCTGATTTGCTGTTGAGCATGGCCTCGATCAATACTATATTACCAGAGAACAGGCTATAGAATTTTTGTTCACTCCTGAACTCTGGCATGTACGGAATTACTAGCTGAACTTGTCTAAATATAATTCTTAATGAATTATTGCGACAAACACATAAACTAGTAGATTTCATACAAGCTTCTGAATTTCTGACTGTATTCGTAGGAAGTACTGCTACTATGCACCTTCCATAGGTCGGTGATAGTTAGCACGAAAAATACGAAATCTATATTGAACCGATTGTGCCTCACGGGATTGCAGATTTTGTGTGGAATTGTCGTCTAACCTTCTATAAGTCGGTTAATCACGATCTATTTCAATATCTCAATCCATCGAACGTATAAATCCTTGATTGTACCAGAAACGCCGATTACTAGAGTTTAATCTAGATAAGGCGTTGTCTCGTCAATTCAGGTGAATAGCTGCGTTTACAACACTTTGTGTTGGCAGTGAAGACAGAAGACGGAAAATTGAAGACTGAAGATTGAAGAAAAGAATAGAAGACTGAAGATTGAAGAAAGAAATTGAAGTGAAAGACAGAATCAGGAAAGAGCGAAATTCTACGAAGAACACTAATTTTCTAGTGCTTAATCTAGATAGGTGTTTCTTTCATAGAATTCAGCTGAACGACTACAATCCTGAATTCTACGGAAAGTGCAATTTACTAGTTGCCTACTCTAGTTAAGCGTCTTTGCCTTAGATTCAGCTGTGAATTAACACCTGTTGTGTTAACAGTCAGAAGAAAGACAGAAAAGAAGACAGAAGAGAATAATACTGAAGTTCTACGAAGAACGCTAATTTTCCAGTTGTCCACTCTAGATAAGCGTTATCCTTCTAGAATTCAGTCAGGCGATTGCAGATCCTAAAATCTATGAAAAGCGCAATTTACTAGTTGCCTACTCTAGTTAAGCGTCTTTTACACAGAATCAACTATGCGACTGTAAAATAACACCTCACGTGTTAACAGTCATGATAAAGAAGAAAAGAGGGAAAGTATCAAATCATATAAGCGAGGAGTGCCTTGAAGCCAATAACTCGTTCTCATTTTCTCTCTTATTTTAATTGCAAATACAGACATTTAACTAACTGATTATAAGTAGACTGACTTTACATTTATCGCCTCTTTTTAGCATTGTATTAATTGTTGCGTAGTATGCGTTTAATATTCTATTCTATCTTTAAGTTTAATATTTTAACTCGTTATATTGATATTGTGTTTCTTTGTTAATAATATATCGTCTAAAATAATAAATCACCAGTTTTTGTGTCAATATTCCAATTTAGTTAGAATTTATAGAGATAATTACAAATAATACACAAATACTATAAATTATCATACATTGAACGAATAAGTTCTGTTCATAGCAGCTCCAGTCTCATTGATTTAGCCTCTAACTGGCTATATGAGCAAGAGATCCTTGCATCCTCAAGATTAATACCGCCAAAGCATGAAGAGTTGGAAAAATCGAACCCACGATTCCATTTCCGAACTCCTATAACGGAGGATTGGAGAATCGTATAATATCACGACAAAAATGAGCGCCCCCAGTCCCGTGCACCGCTTATATGGGGAGGGGTGGTAAGAATCTCACGGCCAAACGGCACCTTGGGTGCCCCACAGATATACCAGGAGGACATTCCATGCGCCCTAAAAGGATAAATGTGGGCACATGGAATGTGAGAACTATGAGTGAATGGGGAAAGTTAGAAAATGTAAAGAGGGAACTGGAGAAAGGGAAAATAAATGTCCTAGGGATGAGTGAAGCAAGGTGGTTGGGAACAGGAGATTTTATAAGTGATGGGTACAGGGTAATATACTCCGGAGGAGATAAAAGGGAGAAGGGTGTGGCAATAATATTGGATAGAAATTTAAGTGAACGTGTAACAAAGATTCTTCAGTGCAGTGACAGACTGATGTTAGTGCGGATCAATGCAGATCCAGTAGATTTGGTGTTTATCCAAGTCTACATGCGTACATCAGCCTCAGAGGATGAGGAAATTGAAGCGATGTACGAAAAAATAGAAGGAATGATTAAAGGAGAAAAAGCCACAGATCAAGTGATAGTTATGGGGGATTGGAACGCGGTGGTGGGTGAAGGGAGAGATGGAAATGAAGTTGGGGAATATGGTCTAGGAAAAAGAAATGAGAGGATAGAAATTGGTTGACTTTTGCAAAAGAATGAGATTAGTGGTGTCCAACACTTGGTTCAAACATGAGAAAAGAAGGCGTTACACATGGAAGAAACCAGGAAGCACCGGAAACGAGGGAAGATACCAGATAGATTATATTCTGATAAAGCAACGGTACAGGAATAGTGTGAAGAATTTAAGGGGTTATCCAGGAGCCGATATTAATTCAGACCACAATCTAGTAATGGCAAAAGTAGGGCTTCAGCTGAAGAAAATACTTAAGAAGAAAAGCAGTAAGAGATGGAATTTGAACGGATTGAACGAGAAAAGAATTCAGTTTCAGGAAGCAGTGGAAAGAAACGTTAAGGAAATGAAGGACTACGAAAGAACAGGGGTAAATGAAAGATGGTGTCAGCTAAAGGAAGCTATTAAAATAGGTGCAAAAGAAGTTTGTGGCTTTCTTAAAGCAAATACAGCTAAAAAAAACCTTGGATCACAAGCGAGATGCTAGACAAAATGGATGAAAGGAGGAAATGGAAAAGTATTGACACCAGTCATGGCCAAAGGAAATATGGAAGCTTAAACAGTGAACTTAGAAGAATTATAGACAAAGCAAAAGATCATTGGTGGAGTGAAAAGTGTGATGATTTAGCTGAATATGATATAAGAGGGAGGTCGGATCTATTATACCAGGAAGTCAGGATATTAACAAGAACCGATAAGAAAAAGAAAGGAGATGCAAAGAACATTAGCATAATCGGTAAAGATGGGGAATTGAAGACTGAGCTGGAAGAAGTAAAAGAAAGATGGAGAGAATATGTAGAGAAATTGTATGGTAAGGCTGGGAAACCAGTTCAAGAGGATTTTAAAATAGAAGAAGAGAATATCATAGAAGACGATAAAAGGGGCCCCGATTTAATGAAGGAGGAAATTTATTCTGCAATTAACAGTATGAAGAAGGGAAAGGTAGCCGGAATAGATGAATTCCCAGCAGTATTCTTGAAAATGTTGGAAGGAGAAACACTCAAAAAGTTAATGGAAGTATGTATGGAAGTGTACAGTACAGGTATTTGGCCAGACGACTGTACCAAGTCAGTGATGATTCCAATTCCCAAAAAAGCCAATGCTGTGGAGTGTTCGGTTTACAGAACAATCAGCTTAATACCTCATGCATCGAAGATCTTATTAAAGATAGTAAATAATCGCATTCAGTCGAAAGCAGAGATGATACTGAGCAAGACACAATTTGGTTTTAGGAAAGGATGCGGCACAAGAGAAGCAATAGGAGTAATGCGGGTTTTTTGCGAAAGAAGCTTAGAGTATGGTAATGACGTTTTTGTATGCTTTGTAGACTTCGAGAAGGCCTTTGACAGGATTGATTGGATAACGATGATGAATATCTTAAAAAGAATAGGAATTGACTGGAGAGATAGAAGACTAATTTTGAACTTGTACATGAATCAAAGAGCAGTATTCAAATCCAACAAGAATACTGGGAAGAAGGTGAAATAGGACGTGCAGTAAGACAAGGTTGTAGCATTTCGCCGCTGCTGTTTAACATTTACGCTGAGGCAATGATGGAGGAAGCTATGGAAGACTTGGAAGAAGGAATAAAAGTAGGAGGGAATTTGTTACACGATGTACGATTTGCAGATGACCAAGGAATGGTAGCGGGCAGCGAGATTGGATTGCAGAAGATAATGGATAGGCTGAATGATACGGCCCTAAGATATGACATGAAGATTAATATAAAGAAGACGAAGGTTATGAGAGTGTCCAATAATAAAGGTGAAGTTAATATCACAATAAATGGTACGAAATTGGAACAGGTAAGGAGTTTCAAATATTTGGGTCATACTATAACCGATGATGGGAAATGTGAGACGGAAATATGCAGTAGGATTGCACAAGCAAAAGCGGCCTTTGGTAGTAGTAAAGAACTATTAACAAAAAGTCTAAAGAAAGACACAAAGATCAAGATAGTGAAAACTTTGGTTTGGACCACGCTATTGTATGGATGTGAAACATGGACCTTAAGGAAGGAAGATATTTGGAAACTGGAGGCATTGGAAATGTGGATTTGGAGAAGAATGGAGAGGATTAGCTGGACTCAAAGGTTACAAATGAGGAAGTCCTGGAGAGAGTTGGCACAGATAGACAGTTGATAAATGTATTAAGAAACAGGAAGAAGAGATGGATAGGACACATTCTAAGGGGGGAAGGTCTCTTAAAAGAGGTCATAGAAGGTAGAATGGAAGGAAAAAGAGGCAGGGGCAGGCCGAGATTAGGTATGTTAGATGATTTAAAGACCCACTCATATGTGGAAGTGAAGAGGAAGGCGGACGACAGGGAAGAGTGGAGGCGTTATGTACCATGGACCTGCCAGTAGGCAGTGCACTAAGAGAGATATATAAATATAATATTACAGCTCAGACTAGTGCATTCTCTCTCTTAGTGCACTGCCTACTGGCAGGTCCATGGTATATAACGTCTCCACTCTTCTCTGTCTTCCGCCTTCCTCGTCATTTCCACATGGGAGTGGGTCTTTAAAACATTTTTGTCGTGATATACCATTATTTCTTGGGGGATATGCTTTTTGACGAGGTGTGCCCCCTATGCCTTCCTCAGCTTTGACTGACATTTACAGGGCAGGGGTGTCATTCCCTAAGAAAACTATCCTGTTTACTAGTGCATTAGTGAACTATAATAGAATCTCTCTAAATAGTCGTCTCAGCTTCAATTGTAATTCATAAACCGATAATTAGAAAATAGAAAATAATTCATTTCAAATTCTGATCCGATTGAAAGTGTAAGAAATATGGATGCATGAATATAGGCCTACTGTAAAATTTTAGCATGCTCGTAAGTTTGCCATGAAAACTCCAGTGAAGAGAGCAAAGCGAAAGCAAACTTTTAGCCGTCTATGCGCCTTGTAACACATTGCCTCGGCTGAACCACGCCTAAACTTGCCTTATTATCGGACAATTACATGTCTACACTGAGCTCACAGATAGAGTAACTTGTTAGCTAAGCAAGTCAATTGAAAGCATACATAGGCCTAGCCTATGTCCATAAATTATTTGCATTTTTTCGAGCAAACAACAAAAGTGTTATAAAGTGATTTCATCTAGATGTACAAATTAACTTAGCAGATTATTTTCCTCGCAATATTGAGATTTTAACACTTTATTTGCTAAATCGCAGTCCTAGCAGAAGCAGATTACAATATTGTTAAGTTAAGATGATTTCTCACAGATCAGTCTTATTAATTTCTCAGAACTTTAACGGAACACTTGATATAACTCTACAATAGATCAGTTCGGTAATTAAAAACATATTTTGTTGTATGGTCACACTGGTTTGTTTATGTTGACATCTGATACATTAATTTACATGTAAATGTAATGGGTCTATATTATAACTTCGTTATAATGCATGCATACTGTTATAATGGGTGAAAGAGTTAAACTATAAGTGTTAAGTTATTCTTTAATTAATATACGTATAGTAGGTTGTAAAGTAAATAACATTTCTTAAGAAAACTTGTATTAGAAATTTTATGAGGAACTAGTACATTTCAATAGTATTCTATGAAGTGCTTACTTTTTCTAGTCCACTGTTTATATTTGGTATCCACGATGTTCTATTTATAGCTATTACCGAAAAGATCTAATATCTAGCTTGCATATAATTGCTGTAAGTTATTAAGTTTTACTGTCTTTTTAGAACGTTGCCTATTTTCCGGAAAACCGATGCTATGAGTTGCTCTCTCCGTAATCTGCGTAGTAGATTACGAAGTGAGTTGCAAGTTAGCTACTTTTATGGCAATGTTTTGGGAGTAGGCCTAGACTGCTCTGCGGCATTGCGTTAGGATGAGTGTTGGTTGGGCGCAGCTGTGAGTGTTATCGAATCATTCGATCCGATGCATTAGTTCTATGCATTCTGTAGTCAGTCTCTACTGACTTTTCTTTGAGCGTATATAAAGCGAAGCCTTCAGGTTCGGCCCCGCGAAGGTGCCTTCAGGAAAAGATGGACTCCCGTGCTGGGCAGGGCCGGGTCGATGCAAATTTAACAATCAGCGTGTTAATTAGTTTATAGCAATGTAACTTAGTGCCTACTGGCAGGTCTATGGTATTGGCTATAAAGCCTTCACTCTTCTCTGTCTTCAACTTTCCTCATCATTTCCACATATGCGTGGGTTTTTAAATCATCTAGCATACCTAATATCGGCCTGCCTCTGCCTCTTTTCCTTGCCACTCTACCTTCCAAGACGTCCTTTAGTAGACCTTCCCCTTAGGATGTGTAACTATCTCGTCATCTTAGGATGTCCGACTCTTCTTCCTATTTCTTAGCACATTTATCATCTGTACCAACTCTCATGTTACTTAATATAGATTAATTCTAAAGTAATAAAATAGAATAATAACACAGGTCAACAAAATAGAACTTTTTTCTCATCAGAGTTTAAAATATACTTTTCTTAAGTACTTTTTGACGCTGATTACAAATCTGTAACCAAATTTTTCCAGCACGTATAGTTTTTGAGTTATGACCGATTCAACTTTAACAATACTAAGCTTAGAATAAACGTATAAGCATAAGTTTGTAGTTCATTTTCTTACAACACCTTTCAGTCAAAACAAATAAAAAATATGCGAAACTGATCTCATTTGTCACTCACTACATCTTCTATTGTCATGGAGTGAATGGTACTTAATTTACCCGTTGTGCGTACGATTTTATCTTGTGTGATTGGTTTGGATTATCTCGGTGCAACATATAGCAGTAGTCTGCCATCATACTCTCATTCCAGAAGCCTTGATAACGATTTTCCATTCCTTTTATATCTTGGTGGAACCGCTCACCCTGTTCAACACTGACTGCACGGTATTTCCAGGTTTTCTGGGAAGAAATCTAGGTGTGAATGCAAAAAATGAATCTTCAAAGACATTCTACAATCCATCTCTTTGTAAGCAACTTGCAAATTCTGGATTCCTTGTCTATAGTCTGGAGACTTATTGTTTCCTAAGAAGTTTTCACAAATCCATCTGAAGGCTTGCCATGCTTTTCGTTCTGAGGTATTGAGACTTCTATCGAAGTTGTCATCTCTCAAAATCTCCGTAATCTGAGGTCCGACCAAGATACTCTGCTTCAGCTTTGCGGAGCTAACTCTAGGGAATTTCTCAACCAGATATTGATATCCTCTGGAATATGACTTTCCCATCGCTTTCACGAAATTTTTCATTAACTTTAATATGGAGAGGTGGAATGAAAATCTTATTGAAATCAACTAATGGCTTTCCTTTTACACTTTCTTTTCCTGGCTCGTATGTGATTCGGAGCCGCCACTCGTGTGTGTGGTAGTGATCATCAGTAGCACTGCTGTCCCACAGGCACGCAATTACGCTTACGCTACAAAAATAGCAGTCCGCATAATCATCTCTTTGCTCTCTCCAAACAATATGTATATCGAAAGGCATGGAAGGCTTCCTTTTGTTTATCCAGTCGCGTAAACCATTTGAACAAGCAGTGCATATGATATGTGGCGCCCAAACCTTATCTTGGTCTCCATGTGGACAGCTCAAGTAGGCTCCGTAAAGTTTTCGAATATCCTTCGTAATAGTTCTCTTTTGTGACTTCAGAGTGAGTGAACCACACACAGAGCAAAATGTAACCGGATGATTTCAACATTCTCGAGGCATATTGATTGATTTTACTTATGAATATAAACTCAAGATGGTTCTTAATTTACATAATGACGTCATCTGGAAGTTCCCAATTCCAAAGACTATGAAGAAAAATTTTAATCGAGGTCCTTAGAAGTCAATGCGTACGGAACAAACCTGCAGAAAATTGCGAATAATGTAAAAATATAATCTGCCTCATCACAAAAACTAGACGTGATAGAGAAAAACTGCTGGCATATTTAGAATCAGCGTCGAAAATCCAATATAGATGACCCAATAACTTGCTTGATGAAAAATCACTGTTGACCTGTGTAATAATAAAATAACTAATAGGCCTATGTGCATATCAGTAATAGCGGCTAAAACAAGAAGTAAAAAGTGCTACAAAAATTAGGTCGTTACACATAAAATGTACCCAGAGAAATTGCATGGTACTTCGTTACAAGTAAACGTATCGCTTGAGTACTTTATACTTTTTACTTCGTTACTTTACAACAATGTAACCTTTGATATAGGTCTATATAAAGAAGCTTGTGTAGTATATTACCCAATTACTTGTTAAAAAATTAATTGGGTGTTTTACGGTGTATAGATAGCCTACACACGTGTCGTTACTAGGCTATAATCATTAGGAAAGGCCTAAATAGAAATGCAAATTTAGAAATTTCACTTAAGCTGTTTACAGATTGCGTTTTGGTAAGTATACTTGTATAATGACATTTATCTCACTGAACTATGTGCAGTGCGCTATATAATAACAATATAGAAATAATTAGAGTGCAACTGTCGTCCATGAAAACTTCGAGCACTATTGAGACAAATCTAAGCCGGCGAGCTAGTTAGGTATGTAGGCATATTATTGTTAGTTAATTATGCATTTGTATTAGTCTTTTAATGAGGCTAAAACAAGCATGTATTTGCTTTAGTAATAACAATAACAGGCATTATAATAAAAAGATCGATTGTGTTGTTATCCATCACTTTTAATACCCCTTATTTAAACCGTTAGGGATTCGAATACACGAGAGTTAAATTTACGTCAGGATCTGTCATTTAAAACTTCATGATGTTACCCCTACACTATTGATATATAAACGGGAATTTAGACGAAGATGATGATGATCATAATGACTCTACCAGCCTAATTAATATTAAATTATTATAAATTTCTACCTCTAGTTATAATATACACTGAATTCTGAAATGGTATCATTCCTCCCGTTGCCAAATTAGCATAATTGTGTCCTAGAAGTGGAAATTGCCCCAGTATTTGTATTCCTTTGTAATATTAATTTACAGGAGAAACTGTAACATATGTAAATGTACAGTGCGCATTGAGAACTATAGTAGGTCTACAAAATGGCTACAGGACCAGTTGTGAAAGATTTTGAATCTCTATTGGAATGTCCTCTATGTCTGTTTACCTTCCAGCAGCCTAAGGGTCTGCCATGTTTACACTCGTTCTGTCAGGATTGTCTGCAGCAGTATGTGGAAAGTAATGACTCTAGTGATGAGATTCAATGTCCACTTTGTCGTCAAATGCATCCTATACCACCGCAAGGTGTGAGCGGTCTACCTAACAACTTCATCATGCAGAGACTGATGGATATGGAGAGAACTTCTGTAGAAGACACAACGGCAGATCCGGTGAATGCTCCGAAGAATTCTGAGAGAATGTGTGAACTGCACAACAGTGAACCGCTGCGTGCCTACTGCTTGAAGTGTGACGTATGTATCTGTGCTTCCTGCATGCTATCTCAGCACAATGAACACAGATACGAGGAGATCAAAGATGCTGCTCAAAGATTTGCTCAATATTTTACAGAGAATTCAACAAAGTTAAGTGAAGCAGTCACTCGTGGTCACAGCTCAATAAAAGATCTGATGGCTGCAGAAGAACAAGTTATAAAGGAATCATCAGAGGCCGAACAAAAGATCAGAGAAAGATGTGATGAGCTGAGAAAGGCTTTGGATGATTTAGAGATAGAACTCTCGAGTGAAGTCAACAACTTTAGAGAAAAGAGACTGAAGGAGATTAAAAGTAAAATTAATGAGAAAGAGTATGATAACAAGATCTTAGAAAGTTTCATTATATACCTCGAAGATTTGAAAGATAATTATGACATTGCATGTAACGGGAGAGAATTATGTACAAGAGGGGAGCAGCTGTTGAAATCAAGTAAAAAGGGACTTGCTGATGAACTGACGATGATTCATTTGGAATTTCTTACTTCTAATGAAGCAATTGACATGAAGCTAACACGAGAACTCATTGGAGAAATTATAACTGGAAGTATGTTACTCTATGTAGTAATAATATATTGCGTAGTATCTGAGAATTTTAATTTTAAAAATGTTTAATATAAACATTAAACATTTCTTATATTTCAACTCTTCTCGGATACATTTTGCAAAGAGAACAACTTTTCATGACAAGTTATTATATATATATATATATATATATATATATATACTGAATATATATATATATATATATATATATATATATATATATATACATATATATATTCAGTATATATATATATATATATATATATATATATATATACATATATATATTCAGTATATATATATATATATGTATATATATATACATATATACATATATATATATATATATGTGTATATATATACATACACTTTATTTTTATAACTGATACCCCATATTATTTTTACAATAAAGTCGTAAAGAGTTGACCCATGTTCTCAAAAGTTACAGTACTTGACCAGCAGCCAATTCTACATAGCATGGATAAATACCGTGTGAATATCTTTGATAACGTGAAAGGTATAGTTTTGCGAAAAGTAGTGGGGTCAGATAAGAAATTTCCAATGCAGGATTACGGGCGTGTTACATGAAGCGTAAAATTATACCTTTAAAATAATACCTAACACGTAACACAAAATTTATGCTAATGCTGTTTTGAAGAGCAATCATTTCTTTTCAAACGACGTAAAATACGTGCTCATAGATTCTTAATTGACATAGTTATTGAACTTTTAATGCATGCATTGCATGACGAGAATTAACGAATTTTAACAGTGGCGTAAGAGGACGCGCCTGCAGTAGCTGCGCTCTCGCCTAGCACACGCAAGCCTAATGACCTAATGCATGCATTAAAAGTTCAATAACTTTGGCAATTAAGAAGATATCAGTACCTATTTTACATAGTTTTGAAAAGAAATGATTACCCTTGAAAACAAACAAAGCAAACATTTTTTGTTATTTGTTAGCTATTACTTTTATAGAGATAATTTTACTCTCATGCCCGTAATCCTGCATTGGAAATTTCTTATCTGACGTCACGCCTATTCGCAAAATTATAACATTCATGTTACTAAAGATATTCAAACGAAGTTTCTCTATATTTGGTAGAATTGGCTGCTGGTCAAGTACTGTACATTTCGAGAACATCGGTTAACTCCATACGACTTTATTGTAAAAATAATTTGGGGTATCAGTTATAAAAAACACAGTGTATATATATATATACAGTATATATATACAGTATATATATACAGTATATATATATATATATATATATATATATATATATATATATATATATATATATATATATATCTCTTCAGTGCACTGCCAAGTGGCAGGTTCAAGGTACATATTCAAACTCAAAGTCTGCTTTCTCGCTCCATAATAGTACTCCTTAGATCAACAAGTTAATCCCTTCACAAAGTCTATGCCTTATCCATACCTTATGTGCCTATGGCTTGGGAAAAATATGGCTTTTGAGGTGTTTTCCTCAGTTAGGTGGATTAATTACCATTTAATCCTGGGGGAAAATATTTCATGGTGAGGTGGGTCCCCTCCTGCCATCCTCAGCTCCTGCCTTTATTCGCCTCTACGTACACGCGGCAGATTGTTTGCGGTTGCCCAATTCTGCAGTGGTCCAACCACACCCGAGCACAACACGGGGATCCGGGAAATATATATATATCTATATATATATATATATATATATATATATATATATATATATATATATATATATATATATATATATATATATGTATATGTATATATATAATACAAATATTATCGAGATACAAATATATACGTTAATATTATCGATAGTTACTTAAAGGAAGTCACAGGCAAAGGTTATGATTTGAAATGTTCATTAGCTCGAGTATACAATGGAAAGTGATCTAGTTCCACGAAGCTAATTAAACGGATAAAGATCATATTGCACAATAACGTGGCCCATGCCGAAACAGACGTTAAGATACCAATCTACTACACTAGCTATATCTATAAAAAAGTCATCTGCTACTTTTTATAAATCATATATAGGCCTAAATGATGCTTGTACAAACTGAAATGAAATTCCAACTTTTATTAGAAACATCAGCTGTCTTCGTTCTCTTATTAATACAAACGTTTCTTACTAAACAACTGGTAATTTTCTATTTCTAACTAATCAATTGTACATTTATGATAATTAAGCAACCTTATTATAGATTAATTTAAATGTATATATCTATAAAAGTCATTGTGTATACAATTTGTAAACGATGTAGGCTCTCTCAAAGTCTCTAACTGGAAAACTATACTAGAATGAAAACTGGGTGTTCAACAAGATAGGACGCCTTGCGTCGTCTTTGATGGCCTAGTTTTTATTAAATTTCTTATGCACATATTTTCAAATACTGGACTTATTATATGATAATTTCTGCATCTTTTAAATCATATTTGAGTTTCCATCTTCTTGCCACTGTTCTTTAGCCATTTGCTTTGTAGTTAAATATATTTAGGGGTTTTCATGATGGACTATTTGTTGCTTTGTCCTCCTAATGTCCTAATTCGTTTTCTGCTCTTTGATACTGATTAAGGGTAGGCTATTCTCCTTAGCCATTTGTATTCGATGGCAGTCAATTTCTTTTCCATATCCTGTATTAGCCTACTTCCCACGATTTACATCCGTAGATTACTGCTGGTATCACGCAGGAACTTAGAATTCTTAGTTTATTCTCGTTTGACTTCTTGCCTTCTCATGATTTTCGGTAACTTTCTAAATGTTGCCCTTACTGCAGCTATTCTTTTAGATTCGAATTCTTATCCTTCTGCTACTTTCGTTTCTCTTCCAAGGTAAACAGACTTGTCTACAATTTAAATCTTTTTATCCTGAAGCTTAACTTTTTCATTCTTTGTTATTGGTATCAATTTGGTTCTATTTTGAATAATTCTCAATTTAAATATTCTACTTTCTTCAGCCAAATACCTCCAATAGATCCAAATGCTTTCTAGGCTCTCTTCAATCAGTCAGGTATTATCAGCATATTCAATATTTTTTGTATTTTGTAATGTAGATTTTCTTTCCAAATGATGTAGTTTTTCCAGACATCTTACTATGTTGTCCAATACCATGTTGAACAGGATTGGAGATAATATGCATCGTTGCCTGAGTCCCGTTTCTATCTTGAACTCTCCTCTCAGTTTCTTCTCCATCTAATCGAATGCATGGAAGATTTTGTTGTATAAATTGCTAATGATTCTGACAAACTTTGCACATACACATGAATCGTATGTCTGAGAAAAATCTATAAAAATAGTAGTGTTTCTTCGTTGTGCTCGATCCTCTCTTCAGTGTTTTGAAAATACTTTCCTTCAGCCGTTATAATTGTGTAATAGGCCCATTACGTTAGCTCAAAGCTTCCCCAAAAGAATTTATCGTAGGAGCCCTCAAGCGCCTCAAGTTGCTCTGCAGTCCTTCGCAGGAAAACTTAACGATGAATTGGTAGCTCATCTAACATTGAATGATATCTTTTCTGCATTTTTCATGGATGGATTCCACACAGATAGTACTCATGAACTTCTGTGCGTCACAGGCAACTTCTCGTTTTAGGTAGTATAACAGGAGATTTAGTGCCCGAATTAGTAGTAGGCTTAGTAGCATTAGCATAAAGTAACAGATGATTTATACTCGTTCAACTTTCAGTCTGGAGTCAAGTATAAGTAAAGTCTTGCATTTTTTATTTTATGAAGAACCTGGAAAATATTTGTCAGCTTGATGCATCAAGCAGTGCTTCAACAAAATGTATTTGCTTTTTCAGGCATCATTCAATTTATGTTTCGGTAATTTTTTGAAATCATTTATTAGTCAATGCTGCCATCAATATTAGTAAATTAATAATAACAATATATTAGTAATATAATATTTTATCAATATGTATATTTTTAGTAAATAGAAAATGCTAAAAGTACATATTAATAGAAATTGCTAACAGACAATATTAACAATCAAACTATATGTAAGTCGCTGTTAATTTGAAAATGTGATGTTAAATTAACAATCTAAAAATATTGATTCAATTATGTTTTATAAATACTATATATTTACAGAGAAGTCGATTGTGATGATTGGATACAGTACAGGACCATCAGTTGAGCAGAAAATCTGTCACATCAGTACAGATAAACCAGACGTCGTTAAGGTTATAAACTCTACACCAGCCTATATATCAAACGAGTCAGCAGCCTGTGTGGTCAGTAACGACCTGTATGCTGTGGGTATTGGATCAGCTTATAACGAGCTGTGGAAGTGGTCAGCTAGCAGAGACGAGTGGACGAGATATGCGGACCTGCCGTCAGGTAGACGTAGACACTGCGTCACTGCTGTAGAGAACAAGATCTACGTGCTCGGAGGCTGGGTTGATGCTGATATGAGAACACTTTATGATATTCTCTCGTATGATATCATCTCTAACACATGGACTGAAGCTGGTAAACTTCCTCTAGCTGTTATGAGCGCTGCCTGTGTGACCTACAAGCACTGTGTGTATGTGTTTGGTGGAGATGATAAAGATAGTAAGCCAGTCTGTCACGTTCAAATCTATGACACATCGACAGGTGGAGTCTCACTCGGTTCTAATCCAATGCCTCAAGCACTTCATCTAATGAGAGCTGTGCTGTGGAGGTGCAAGGCTTTACTTGTAGGAGACATTACCGGCTTTGTGTATGATCTTCAGTCAAACACGTGGCTGGAGAGAGAGAGATTTAAGACAAATGTCTCTCACTTTGGTTTAACTCTGGATGACAACACACTCTACATCTCAGGAGGTGGTACGTGCAGTGATGATGTGTGGACATGTAGAGGTGATGTGATGAGTTTATCAGTGGAGGATTTTATATCAGATAACGAAGAAGCTGAGTGGAGACATCATGCCACTCTACCTACTCCCGGTCTTATACAAGCTTACTGTGACAAACCTCTAATAGAAGACATCAGAAGGAGTTAGTTATATTGTCTCAATAATATTTGTATTATCGATAATATTAGCGTATATATTTGTATCTCGATAATATTTGTATTATATATATACATATACATATATATATATATATATATATATATATATATATATATATATAGATTATATATATTATACTATATATATATATATATATAGATATATATATATTTCCCGGATCCCCGTGTTGTGCTCGGGTGTGGTTGGACCACTGCAGAATAGGGCAACAGCAAGCAATCTGCCGCATGTACTTAAGAGGCGACTAAAGGCAGGAGCTGAGGATGGCAAGAGGGGACCCACCTCACCATGAAATATGTTCACGCAGAATTAAATGGTAATTAATCCATCGTACTGAGGAAGGCAACGGGAAACCACCTCAGAAGCCATTCTTTTCCCAAACTATAGGCTACATAAGGTATGGATAAGGCATAGACTTTTGTGAAGGGATTAACTTGTTGATCTAAGGAGTGCTCGTATGGAGCGAGAAAGCAGACTTTAAGTATGAATATGTACCTTGAACCTGCCACTTGGCAGTGCACTGAAGAAGATATATATATATATATATATATATATATAATATCATATATATATATATATATATAATATATCTATATATATAATATGTGTGTGTATATATATATATATATATATATATATATATATATATATATATATATATATATATCAGTGCACTGCTCACAGGCTAGTCCATAGTATATAATGCCTCCACTCTTCTCTGTCTTCCACTTTCCTCTTCATTTCCACATATGAGTGGATCTTTAAATCATCTAACATACCTATTCTTGGCCTTTCCCTGCCTCATTTTCCTTCCATTCTACCTTCTATGACCTCTTTTAATAGACCTTCCCCCCTTAGAATGTGTTCTATCTTACTCTCCTTCATATTTTTAAATACATTTATCAACTGTGAATCTGTACCAACTCTCTCCAGAACTTCCTCATTTTTAACCTTTCGAGTCCAGCTAATCTTCTCCATTCTTCTCCTAATCCTCTTTTCCAATGCCTCCAGTTTCCTAATTCCTTTATTCCGTAAGGTCCATGTTTCACATCCAAGCAATGGCGTGGTCTAAACGAATGTTTTTACTGATAATGGAAAAGAGAGATGGAAAAGATAGGTCTTCAACTGCCTATGGAACTGCTCATAGGAAGCCCAAGACCGATGTGATTCAAATGAAGATTTTCGAAGATTGGATGGAAGAGAATTCCAGATCTGCGGTGCAGCATGCTGGAAAGAACGATTAGATAGCTTAGCTATTAGATGGTAAGCTAGTTCTCACAAGAGTACTTAACTTAGAAGACCGAGTAACAGCAGGCTGCATCACTTTAATCAATTGAGACATACAAGTTTGTCCAGGGATGGTGATGGACTTATAGGTTAACGAAGCTGTTTTGTAAATGATACACTCTTTAATCTTTAGCCAGTGCAAAGACTTCAAAATAGGCGTAACATGTGAGTACTTGGAACTACAAAAAATTGCTCGCAAAAGAGAATTCTGAACAAAATGCAACCGATCAATCTCACAGCCATGGATATTTATAAGGGGGGAATTGCAGTAGTCCAACTTCTATGGCACAAGAGCAGCACCAATAGTAGCAGCTGTCTCACGTGACAAAAATGGAGGTATTCGACGAAGATCACGGATATGGAAGAAACGTGCTTGTGAAGTTTTAGTTATGTGTTCGTGGACGGTTAGGTGTTTATCAAGGGTAACACCGAGATTTCTCACAGAAGAAACAGGTGATATTTTAATACCCGAAGATAACGAAAGAGTGTTCCCATTCAGCTTCAGAAGCTGTTGAGGTGTCCCGACCAACAAGAATTCAGTCTTAGATGGATTAAGTGCCAAGAAATTAGCAGACATTCTAGAGGATATAAACTGAAAACATTGTTGCAGGAGGGTTTCAGCATCAGAATAGGAGTTAGGGGTGAAACAAATGTACATTTGAGTGTCATCAGCTTATAGTTCATAATCAAGAGAATGAGAAGAGATTAGAGAGTTTAAGGGTGTTGCATAGAGTTTAAAGAGGATAGGACCAAGAACGGAGCCTTGAGGCATACCATACTTTAAGTGAGAAGGCGAAGAGATGTACTCCATCACTTTCACCCTAAAAGAACGACTCGTCAGATAGGAGGAAAACCAATCAAGAACAATTCCACGAACACCAAATCAGGAAGAAAGACGTTCCAGAAGAATATTGTGATCAATGGTGTCAAAAGCGGCCGAAAGATCAAGCATACATAATCCAGTTAAGCGTTGCGTGCACATGGCATTAACAATAGAAGTGCACACAGATAGAAGCACCGTTTCAGTTGAACGATGCTTAGCATAAGCTGCTTGATGCTTATTAAATGGATCATTGTAAGAGAGATGAGTAGAAAAATTCTTTCAGTGAGTTTGGATATGTATGACAGATTAGATATAGGCCTGTAATTCGACAATGACTCCTTATCCAGTGTGGGCTTTTTAAGCAATGTTAATACAGGAGCAAGTATGTGAATACACTTCTGTGCAAGAGAGGTTGGGATAGGGTCCAAGTCACAATGTTTGGCTGGAGAGTCTAAAACTCATTTAATAATCTCGTCAATTGTAACTGGAGTGAAATTAGAAAGCTCATCTTTGGAATGATTCTCTACTGGAGTATGAGAAGTAGAGTTAGGAGCTGGAGTGGTAGATTCTCTAAGATTGCTTATCTTATCTGTAATTGTGAAAAATGTTCAGGCAGTGACTCCACAGGAGTAGAAGGAAGATAAGGAGAAATAGATATTTGTAAAATATTGTTTACAGTTTTTCTGTGAGCTCTTGGCGTTCTCAGCCTTACTGACCAAAGAGGAGTAGTACTCTTTCTTAGCACTAGCAATAGCAGTAGGATAAATTTTTTGTTGCAAATTAGAAACAGTTTTCCAAAAATCTGAATGTGCATGACGCCACTTTCTTTCATCTCTACAGCATGCAGCCTTTAGCTTTGTCAGATCAAAAGTGTACCAAGGGTTAGATTTCTGAAGCTTCTTTATAGATCGAGGTGAATGCTTATCAGATAGATATGAAAAATTAATTTATACTGTGTCAGGAACCTGATTCTACAATTTTTAATGTGAGGTAAAATGAGGACCTGACATCAAATGGTCCAGGATTCAAATTCCTAATAAAAGGCCTCTAATAATTATTGTGGAATTTTTATCTGTCCTCGACTTGACTGAATCTAGATATTCTACTATCTGATTGATAACTTCAACGACTGTATTAAATTGAATATTAATTTACTACGAAAGGAAATAAAATAATACACAGATATATAGTAGAACGAAAACTAAAACGATTTCAAATAACACTTGTACGCGAAATGAGAATAACTTAAAATTACTCTTCTCTATCGAATTACAGTTCACTTTAAATATCGCAAAAGTAAGTACTTTATATTACATACGATCACTTTTGACATACAAATTACTAATACGCTCTCTAGTAAAGTTCTACACTTTACTCTAGTTTTCTCTCGGCTAGTTGCCTACTAGGATCTCTTCTAATATAATCACTAGGTTAAAATATTTCAATGGGACTCTTTTCCCTGTTCGATCATCTACAGATCGCCCCTTCGCATCGATTGTTCGATGGACAACAAATAGTTCGAATACCTGAACCCTTCGAATTGCTCTTCAATTCGTCTACTGTTGAGATTCCTCAAATCTCTTTTCAACTTGGCACTTTTTACGTCCGTGTTGTCACTCTTCCATCTTGGATCTCTCTCCACTTCTTGTTTAGGCATGCCCTCATTGGTCACTTGCCCTAGCATAGCTACCGCCTAGGATCTCACTTTAATAAAACTCAATACTTTAAATCTTAACTTTACTTATCCAGTAGTATTCTTAAATACTTTGCTAGAAATACAATTACAAATACAAATACATACTATAATGTATATGGAATCAAGCTTTGACATACTGCTTTACTAATTCATCAAGATTATTAGAAGGAGATTTGATCAAAGTCGAGTTTTCAAGATCAGAACAAAATAGATCAAGATCAACGTTATTTACACACCTAGATGAAACAGTAGATGAATTTTTAATAGTGTCTGGCTTAACATGATTGTAAGTGAATACAACAGGAAAATGGTCAGACGGCGAGTGAGATAAAATAGTAACACCTAAAGGATCAATGGCAGAGAGACTTAGTATAATAACATCAAGTGTACGATGGTCAATTTGAGTAGCAACATTCTCATGTTTAACAGCATTACAAAAGGACAGTGAGGTTTAAACGGCTGAGTTAAGGGACCAAAAGGATTATAGAAGTGAATGTTGAGGTCACCTGTAATCACAAAATTTGGTTTAGAAGTAGTAAGGAAGGAGAGTAAGATAGAAAACTCGATAAAAGACATAGAGAGGTTTTGCATAGGTGAAAGAAGATGGTAGTCGATACACTACAACAACATGCAGAGTACATGTGCCAAATTTACCAGTGACTGAAATTACTTCAAATGATGAAAATTTATGGCATTTATTGCTAAGAAGGGTAAAGGGCTTCCTTAATAGGAGAGCAACTCCACTACCCTTAGCAGCAGATATCCTAGGGTTACGATTTGCAATAAACATATCATAACCTGGAGGAAGAATAGACATCAGTTCAGAAGGAGTGGTTATAAAGGATAGCCATGTTTCACTGGTAGCAAAACAGTCAAACTTCTGAGTCTCAGCCAAATCATGTAAGGCAATGGTGTGGTCTGAGTTAGAGAGGGATCGAATGTTAAGAGAGCAAAGAGAAATATTGCTTCGAAGAGAATTATCAGGAATTCTTGATCCAAACACGCTTAAAAAACTGACAAATCAGTAATTTTTAACAATACGGAAAGTACAATTTTAATTACAATTTAGTGTTACACAAATTCCATAAAATAATACAAATATGCAGTAATTAACTAACGATCAAAATATAAACACAATACCCTTAACAATTTATCCTAAACACTAATAGCAATATAAAATAACGTACAACGGAATCAAATAGGCCTGTAACGGTAAAATAACGGTCAAATCTGTATATTGATTTTTATCAAAATAACTATATAACAGATTAACGATGGGCCTATAACATAGAACTATGAACTAAGTTAATAGTACGCCAATGTACTGAATCAAGTCTAAAACTATTCACTCAAGACACTAAATTTCATCAAAATACTATTTATTAGAAATCAATAAATAATAATAATAAATTAAAAGCTGTAATGTGCCTAGTACGGAGCCTTGGGGCACTCCACATTTAGTTTTATTATATTAAGACATTACTTCTGTACAATAGGTAAATTGTGTACGGTCAACCAAATACGATTTAAACAAATCATGAATATGACCCCTTAGTAGGCTATCCACATACCGCAATAACGCAATTTTTTTAACATTATATTTATGTCAACTATATCAGAAGCTTCTTCATACCAAGAAATTGATATTACTACCTTTATGCTGTTTTTAACTTATTTGAGAATACACCCATTTCAAGTGTAAAAACAAATATAAATAATAAGGTATGGAGCATTTCATTTCAAACACAGCTTTATAAGCGCATTAGAAAAATTGTCACTACACGTAGGCCTACGTTTGGAATTATTTAAGCTTGATTTATTTATTTACGAAGTTACGGCTAATTCCCTATTTAAATATGTTCAATAAGTAATAGGTAAAAGTTAAAATTTTAAAAATATAAAACTTAAATAGACAGTGGCGGATGCATGGGGCCGCCCCACCCTAGGTCCGCCGAAAGAAATTTTAAACTATATTTTCATTGTTTCTATGGCAATTTTTATGTGTAAATATGCTAGTAAGGGCAGTGGTTGGAGGGGGGGGGGGTACGAGAGGGAACTCGAACAGTTCCATTACCTGAGATTCTTTCAAATATGTTCCCCACTAGGGGCCTATATTTGAACAAATATGGGCCCGAGTCTCTTCAGAGGTGAAAAAATTAACCAACTTTTTTTAAAGCAAATGCAGGATTTTAGGCATTTCAGGTTTTTTCCTGACTGTAGTACGTGTATGAGTGGGGGGAGGGGGTAAGATATGGGAATGTACTCACTCTATGAGCAGAGCGCAGTATAGTAAAAAATTCACACCCGTCACAGCATTTTTTCTAGTTGCGTCACATGTCCCGGAGAAGGCGGTACGTAAGCAAAAAAATGTGTTAATTTTCCAAAAATAAATTCCGGCCCCCTTAAAAATTCCTGGATCCGTCCCTGTAAATAGGTAATTAGCTGTAACTTCGTAGCACCGAATGCTATTAAGGGGTTAATCAATAGGCTAAGTAACGAGAAAAGCAGACAAAGCAATAAATGTGAATCCCTATTCCATATTGTTCCATGGATTTTTGGATTTTCAATATAAGCTCCTCGATGCTCAATATATTTTCCCCAGCGACGTTCAAGTGCTTTTACATGGACGCCATTTTTGTCGCTGTCAAATTCCTTTCAAGAAAAACGTGATTTCTTGAGAAATCGAAACAATTGAAAGTCAGATGGGGCAAATTTGGCGAATATGGCGGGTGTTATGGCAACTTCGAAGCCGCACTCATCCATGGCAGTCTTTAAAACAGCGGAGGTTTGAGCAGAAGCATTAATTGTCCTGATGAAGCAGAAAACTTTGACTCAAATTTCCTCCTCATTTTCTCTTGATAATAAAGACATTCACAGGTGTCTCCTATGCAGAGGTAGTCCTAATAAGAAAACGTCGTGTAGTTATGTTTTCTTGTAACCTCTGCATAGGAGACACCTGTAAATGTCTTTCCTCGCTCTAAATAGTCGATCGTCAGAACACCTTCAATCCTTTACTATCCAAAAATACGGATGCAATAACCTTAGCTGCTGACGCAATCTTGTTGAATTTGACTAGTGTCGGTGAAGTACCGTGTTTCCATTCCTTACAGCTTTGTCTCCGGATCAAAATGGTGAGCCAAAGTCTCATCCATTGTAACATATCTGCGAGAAACTTTCCCTGGTCTGCTCTGTGCAAATCGAGATTGTTACGAAAAGGTGTTAGTCGGACTTGCTTGATTTCAGCCGTTAATATTCTTGGAACCCATCTAGCACACACCTTTGTTGTAACCCAAAACGTCAGTAATAATATGAAGGGTTGTGCCGTATGGCAACTTAAGACAATCAACTAAGTATCTGATGTTTAATCGTCAATCTTTTTGTATCATATCCTGGACACATTGAATAGATTCTTCGGTACAGGTCTCGACTGGGCTTCCTGAACGATAGCTTACTCGTCTTCGGTCGATTGCCTACCTCGCTGGAATTAAGCAAGCCACCGATAGATTGTAGCCTGTGATTGGTATGGTCCACTAAAACTCCGTTCATGTACACTGCAATCTCACTTTGGATCAAACCCTTCAAATGTAAATATTTAATATAACGGCACACTTTTCGTTTTTATCAATTGTTTAAAATTATTTCTGAGCAGACATCTTTAGAACCGTTTCCCAGCAACCACAGCGGCTTCACTCATGTGGCTTTTCTTTAAAATCTTATCTTAAGAAGTAGTCTATATATATAGCCAGCAGAAATATTTACTTTGTAGTGAACAAATATTCCTCATACTTTTCTCGCCACTTGTTGATCTACCCTCGTACGTATAGGTTTCTGTAAATAAGTGTTAAAGTCAACCGTGTTAAAAAACAAAATTTCCATAAAAATTCGGAAATAGCACGTAGGAGAGCAGTCGTTCAAAAATGAATATAAACTGTATGAGAAATCTTTTCTTGGTCGTGATTTTGTCAAAGAATTTCAGAGTGGTATCATGTATATGGTGTAATCGTACTATTCTCTAGTGCGATTGTTCTTGAGTCTTTCTCCCTTTAAGCAAGAACATTTATTTTTAGTTCGAAAAGCGACCTCTGTCCCTAGATAGTTGACGTGGTGAATCGGAACGATTCAACTTTCTTATTCGTCCACGGTCTGTGCTTGAGAGAGGTTCTCCCTGGTCTCCTGGTTCTCTGAGCTAGCTGTTGTCTTCCCGAGTTTCGGACTCCTCTTCTCCCCTTCTAAGCTAAGTACTATTTAGATAGTAAAGTACACTTTAGTCTATGGTATTGTGACTATATTTGTATGTGTGACTTTGTGAGCACCGGGCGAATAGGCAACATAAAAGTATAGTGTTGTTTTTCCTGTCTACCTTGTGTTGTAGTTCTTTATTAAATAGTTTTCCTCTAGAGCGAGTCTAGGTAGATAGGCAAATAACGCATATACCTTTATAATGGTTAAACAAATATAAAGTCAGAAAGATTTAACTAACGCAGATATTGATTATTATAGAAGTTTAAATCGGAATACCTAGAATATAGATATGTTATTCAAGTTAAAGTTTGTTTTAAAGTTACTTTATGTAAATGTGTAAATCGTTAGAGAAAAGTATACATGTATATGTAAATCTTGTGGATAAAATTATATTTAAAATGGCGCATCGTATTATGTGTGGATTAATTATCGATTTTTTTTTTCGCCCATTGTATAACTGATGTTACGTTTGCCCCGTATGTGAGTATCCTTATTTCGTTTCCAATTTAATTAAAATATTCTATTGAATTAATTGGCATTCGAAATTAAAATCCTTTAGAATTTTGATCAGAGTTATTGACGCTCGAGGTGTTTTATTTCCAAACAGATAGGAAGTCTTTAGAAGTAGAAATATCGTATTTTTAATTGTATAGCGTCGTTTCGAAATATTTCCTGTTTCTAATCAAATTGATTTTTATTTTCTGAGATAGAGACCGTTGATTACATGTAAGGTTAAAATCCCGCTCCTATTGTTTTCTCATTCAACTTAGTTTTCACGTGTCACAATAAAACTTTAAAGATATCAGCAATTAAATTTCAATGTTACCTTCAATTTCTTCTGTTTGTATGCTTTCATGCTATATTATACATGTATGAATAGAAAACTTAATTGTAAACAAATTATATTTATCATATATGAAACCCTGAATTACGAAAATATTATATTCTAAGGGATCGTAGTTAAAAAAAAACATTTTCCTAGAAAGTTGGAATTCTGAAAATCAGGGTTACTTAGGTTCAAAGGTTTCACAGAATATTTTATCAGATAAGCACTGCAGCGTCAATGCATAGCTGTCAATCACAGGAGCCCTGCAGCGTCACTGCATAGCTGTCAATCACAGGAGCCCTGTAACCTCACTGCGCTGCTGTCAATCACAGGAGCCTGTCATCTCACTGCGCTGCTATCAATCACAGAAGCACTGTAGCCTCGCTGCACAGCTGTTAATCACAGGAGTCCTACAGCGTCACTGCACAGCTGTCAATCACAGGAGCCCTGCAGCGTCACGGCACAGCTCTCAGTCACAGGAGCTCGCAACAGCGATTGCATTACCAGAACTCCAACTGAGCTGTCTTTTGCAGTCTATTAGCGTCATCGATCTATGCTGCATTCAATATTTTATTTTTAAATTTCAAAACTATGTTAACAGTAATTTATTAATCTTTATTGATGTTAAACTTTATTTGCTAATATTTTATTAATTGAATTATGAACTTTAAATACTAAAGGCTTATATTATACTATATTTGCAGAGAAGCAGCTTGCAATGATTGGATTCAGTAATGGACTATCAGTTGAGCAGAAAATCTGTCACATCAGTCCGTATAAACCAGACGTCGTTAAGGTTATAAACTCTACACCAGCCTATATATCAAACGGGTCAGCAGCCTGTGTGGTCAGTAACGACCTGTATGCTGTGGGGATTGGATCAGCTTGTAACGAGCTGTGGAAGTGGTCAGCTAGTAGAGACGAGTGGACGAGATGTGCGGACCTGCCGTCAGGTAGACGTAGACACTGCGTCACTGCTGTAGAGAACAAGATCTACGTGCTCGGAGGCTGGATTGATGCTGATAAGAGAACACTTGATAGTATTCTCTCTTATGATATCAACTCTAACACGTGGACTGAAGCTGCTGGTAAACTTTCTCACGCTGTTTGGGGCGCTGCCTGTGTGACCTATAAGAACTGTGTGTATGTGTTTGGTGGAGCTGATAAAGATGATAGGGATGTCAATCACGTTCAGATCTATGACACATGGAGAGGTGGAGTCTCACTCGGTTCTAATCCAATGCCTCGTGCATTCCGCCTAATGAGAGCTGTGCTGTGGAGGTCCAAGGCTTTACTTGTGGGGCCCTTTACTTGCTACGAATATGACCTTGAGTCAAACACGTGGATGGAGACAGAGAGATTTAAGACAAATGTCTATCACTTTGGTTTAACTCTGGATGACAACACACTCTACATCTCAGGAGGTGGTACGTGCAGTGATAATGTGTGGACATGTAGAGATGATGTGATGAGTTTATCTGTGGATGATTTTATATCAGATAACAAAAGAGCTGAGTGGAAGCATTTCATCAAGCTACCTGCTCCTACTCTTATACAAGTATACAGTGACAAGCCTCTAATATGAGGCTAAGTGAAGACATTTCACCACTCTATCTACTCTACTCTTATACATGCATACAGTGATAAGACTCTAATATAAAGCTTAAGTGAAGACATTAGAAACCAAAGTGAAGACATCTCACCACTCTATCTACTCTGGTCTTATACAAGCATACAGTGACAAGCCTCTAATAGAAAGCTAAGTGAAGACATATTGCCATTCTATCTAATGCTGCTCCTTCTGTTCAGCTGTTTGGGTTATCTGTGTAGATTATTCTTTCTTGTTGGTTAACATCGACGGTTTATGTTTCCTTTGGAGTCTATTCTAAGTTATTGATTTATTCTCGTCTTTTTTCCGAAGACATTTCGGGTCACTTGCCCACTGGAGTCGTTGATGGGTTGACGTTTTATATTACTAAAGTTTATATATTACAAATATATTTAATAAGGATTCACAACACGTTAAAACGTATTTTTAATAAATCATAACTTCACTAGTTTTAAGTCTTCGTTTTTTTGTGTGTAAATGTCCAGCTAGAATTGTTACTTAGCTAAAGTGTGTATTTCAGTTGATTTTGCATTATACATGACACTAATATAGTTATAGACGGTGGTCAGCTAGATAAGATGTGCATCATCTTCCCTGACGGCCTTTGTTCTAGTTTCTACAGACTGTTTGATACCCTGTGTTTCTGGGAATTTTTTTTATTATTTCCCTTGGATGTTTATTTCTATTTGTATTTGTCAGTGATTTGGTGTTGATGCTAAAATAAACATATATATATATATATATATATATATATATATATATATATATCTTCTTCCTCTTTGTTTCCTCACGCTGGAAAGGGTTACCTGAGACTTGAAAATTATCTATCAGAAGATAGTTAATTTAACAGACCTATGTTTAACGGGACTGGTGAGCAGTGAAAGCCTTCGATAGTTTATCAGGCTGTTAAAGGATTGTCAATTGCTAAGTTCTAGTGTGAACCTTACAATATTTCTCTGTCAAATTCGGTAAAGTGTTTAATATTTTGTTTCTCTTTTATGTATTAGAGAAGCTCTGTGTCTATTCATTTCATCAGGCATGCCTGTGACTCTGCAGTTCTCGGTGCTTTAAATTTTATGAACAATGTGAATGTTTAAGTGTTCGCTTTTTTCTATATTCCTTTCTTATTAGTGAATTCAAATGTACATTGTAGTTGCTTCGTTCTCATTGCATAGGCCTGTAGTAACAATATTATACTAACAATATTATACTAACATTATTGTATGTCATTGCATTTATGATCGCTAATCGGAAGACTATGGACTTAACTTTATGTTTTTGTTCTGGCTCCATTTTCAATATATTTAATTGTTCTAGATTTATGAATATAAAAATCTATAATACAGAAATGAGCTCATTTCTTCATATTTCTTTTGTTCTTACTAACATTTTATTCTCTCTTCTTTGCTGGACATTATTTGTATTAGCACAAACGTTTTATGTTAGAATAAAAATAAAATAAAAAATAAATTTTTGGCTATGAAATATTCTCGCATTCATTGTGCTTTGTGTTTTCTATAGGGTGTTTTCTATAGCCTAAACATTAGCAGGAGATAATCTAGTCTATTTCTCTATGGATGTTTTGTAGGCCGAACAGTAATATAAATACTTCAAAGCCAAACTTACATGATCCATGAACCATGATCCGCTCTACGTAGAGTTCTATATCTGACAGGCGTCTAACCAAGGCGTTATCTCGAACCAAAATGACTTAACAAGAACATTTTAGCTTCATTGGGCTTTGACATAACATATCATCAAAACAATTAGAGTGCTACAATCATCAGTGACATCATCGAGCACAATGGAGACAAATTCAAGCCGGTGAGCAAAAAGAAGGTCCAAAAACTGTGCGAATTCCAAAATCCGGAAAATCAGTCCGAAGAAGATCAAGATACCAAAGACAGGGATCCACAGGTGCAGCAGATTGGGCCGCAATCGCTGCAGGGTGTCCGTGATTTTTATCCAAAATGTTCAATAGATTTAACATTAATTCGCAAGGCTAATCGTCTGCCATATGGTAATAAGACCGTTTGAACAAGAATTTTGTGCTATTACTGTGACTAGTGGATGATGCTATAGAGCTTCAACCACGTTTTTCTCAGGGTTGATATAGGACTCTCGACAGAAGGCATATTTCAATGTTACTCCACATTTTAGAGTTGCACCACATTTTACATACTCTAAACTCAAAGCCACTATCATACCGTATTACTTAGAATGTACCGGCACGAAACTCAGTATGTAATGTGCTGTAATTCTGACATATGCCAACAGAAGCACGACTATAGAGCTTAGAAATACGTTTATATTTGAAATTCACATTCCTTGTTTTTTCTAATGGTACATATAGCCTAAAAGAAAATGAGAATTGTTGGAATATATGGGCCTAACGAAAGTTAAATTAATCCTTTCAAATCTCTCTTAGCGTATTGACTAGCGGCAGGTCCATGATATGCAGTTCTTAAAATTACTTCAATATCCAGTCTTCCGTTCATCTCTCTACACGAACGCTTAATTACGTCATCCAGCATCCTTTGTCTCGGTCTTCCTCTCACCTTTCCCCTTTTATTGCTACGTTCTGCAACCCCTCTACTTTCATACTGTTGTTATAATGTATGAGCTTACTTGTGTTTTTGCTGTGGGGACGTCCCTGACAGAATAGTATTCTTATTATTATTATTATTAAATTATTATTATTATTATTATTAAATTATTAGTATTATTATTATTAAATTCTTCTTCTTATTATTATTAAATTATTCTTATTATTATTATTAAATTATTCTTATTATTATTATTATTAAATTATTATTATTATTATTAAATTATTCTTATTATTATTATTAAATTATTATTATTATTATTATTAAATTATTCTTATTATTATTATTATTAAATTATTCTTATTATTATTATTAAATTATTATTATTATTATTAAATTATTCTTATTATTATCATTAAATTACTGTTTAATCTAACAATTATACGCCTAATTACAATAAAGTTGTAGATTGAAAAAATAAAAAATAAAAATAAACAATAAAAACAATAAATATAAAAAAATAAACAATAAAATAAATTTCTGTTAACTGATTAATTTATTTGTGGCCTTTAGCTGTTGACTGGCCTAATTGATAGCATAGTTGCTTAACAGTAAGAGATCACGAGCTCTAATCTCATAGACGCGACCCTGAAGTATTCTTACGGTTATAAAGCAAACGTTAAATTTAATACTTTTTTTAATTACGAACTATTTCAAGAAGTGAGAGAAAGTCGAGAGACGCAGTTTTAAAGCCTGATATTTAAATTTTGATTAATTATGGGTTCGTCGCCTCAATCAATTTATAAAAACAATTTTACTAAGAAATACAAATGTAATGATTAGACTCTCAATAAATATTAAATGTCGACGCATTCTCTGCTTAGTATTTTCTGTTTATTAAACACCAATTTATAAAACTATAATATTATCATATTTAACTATCAAATTAATTTTTGATATATATTGTACATTACACTGCACTTTTTGTTAGCCAACAATGGATGGAGTTGAATTTAGAACAGCCTTACTTAAGGGACTATTGAAAAAGATTTAGGCTTACTGTATAGAGATTTCTCTGATTGTTAAAAAGTAGCGAGATGTAATTTTTACGACTGTCGTAGTCTATTAACACCGGCCTGACAATTTTTCTTCAAGCCTCTGTGCAGCGATGTCTTACATTTTTGTTACACGTCTTTTGTATGTTTATGATCTTAAACCAGTTGTAACCGGTTAAAACCCTGATCAAATACCGCAAATCCTCTTCTCTATTGTACCCAATTATTGATGAAACCGTACCGATAAGACCCTTGTTTAGGGTCTTACGTGTTTTAAGGACAGTTCACCTAAATTTAAGCAGATATAAGCCTATCTAATAAATACATTAATAAATAAATCTAATAAACAACTATCTAATAAACAAATGAATTTACGTTTTCAAGGTAACCATCCAAAGATCCATTGAAATAAGGTTCTGTACTTGATTTTATTCTTTTTATTTTGCCTTTTAGCCGACCTATGTAAAAATACAATAGGCACTATATAATACTTACGATAGGCGTGATTTGTCAATCGTTTTTAATCATATACACGTTGTTAACGCGTGATATTTTAAATACGAGTGTGATGTAGCTTTGTTCGGAATAGGCTTAATTTAAAGCAAATCAAAAGGCAAACCGAAAAAGAGTTTCTCGTTAAAGGTCAGCTGATCATGCTGCGTGATTCTGGTAACTTCTCACGATATAGGATAATCTCTCCCGTTAAATAGAATTCATTTGAATTCGATTGAGGAGCGAACCGTTAATTAAAACAGTTAAATTAAATTCTTGAAGGTAGTTATCGTGATCGGCTATTTATCTGACAATATTTTTATGAAATATTGTCAGTAAATCAATATGAAGACCCTTAATTGCACGTGCCGTAAGAGGCGACACAGCATAAGCTAAGGAAGGCTACGGAAAACCACTTCAGAGGCCATATATTTAACAAACTATAGGCTACATAAGGTGTGGGTAAGGCATAGCCTTTTGTTTAACTTAAGTTAAACAAAAGGATATGCCTTACGAAACAAAAGGCTATGCCTTAGGTAAGGCATAGCCTTTTGTTTAACTTAAGTTAAACAAAAGGATATGCCTTTATGGGTAAGGCATAGCCTTTTGTTTAACTTAAGTTAAACAAAAGGTTATGCCTTACCCACAAAAGTTATACAAAAGGCTTTTTGTTTTGTTTTAAGTGATTAATTTGTCGATCAATGGAGCGTGAAACCGACTCGAGATTATGCATATATGTCATCGATCTGCAGCTTGGTAGAACACTAGAAAGAGAGGCAGATAGAGAGACAGAGACAGAGAGAGAGAGACAGAGAGAGAGAGAGAGAGAAAGAAAGAGATACAAAGGGGGAGAGAGAGAGATCAATATAACGATTCGTTATTGTTGAATCTATCAAATTTGCAATTTTAATTGAAGCAAGCTCTAAAAGTTCGTGAAGATCAAGCCATGCTGTTACTGTGAAAGTGTGAAAGTTATGGATATATTCCATTAGACATCACTGCCGATTTATGAAACAGTAAACTTCTCGCATATTTTATGAAAGAGTAAATTCCTTCAGGTGCTATCGACTTAATTACAAGCCAATATGATAGTTGAGAGAGATAGATAGATAGATAGATAGATAGATAGATAGATAGATAGATAGATAGATAGATAGATAGATAGATAGATAGATAGATAGATAGAGAAAGAGAGAGAGAGAGAGAGAGAGAGAGAAAGAAAGTAAAGTCAAAATAAAGGGGTGTTCTATAAGCCTACGCTTAATTGAAAACTCATAGGACTCGTGTGTTTTAATTTAAACTGAAATCGGCGATATTGCAAAATTAGGGATGACATTTGTTATTTTATTGCCAACTAAAGTAATTTGGGGTCTATGAAATGTGGGTTGAAAATGCAGTCTTTAATTATAGGTTTGCATGACAATTGTATCTATTGTTGTATTTTATTACACGACAATAGCGCAGTGAGTACTTGACGCAGTCCTGCACTAGATAATAGTTATATCAATATTATGCGTTATGTGCCTTGAAGCCAATCTCTGCACTACTGAATAACTACTGCTTTTTAAGTAAATAGTATACAATTATAATATTTATAATAAGATGATATAGTAATGGTTTCATTTCTAGGTTCTTAAAAAGTGTATAAAGAATACAATAACATAGTCCACACGAGATCTGCGAACATATTCAGTTCTGAGTTATCAGAGAGATGTCGCAAATACCACTGAAATGTAAATATAGTGTTCGCTTACTAGTGAACAATCTGTATGCACTGAAATATGTACAGCTCATTCTTTCATCGTAATTAACCTGAATCAATAATTAATTAATTAATTAATATTTAATCAGTTTAGCAATCTGAATCTTCCCATAATATCACACGACGTAATTAGCAAACGAATTCCTATATTAATGTTTCATATGATTGATCGATGGTGTGCTCTATCGATATCAATATGTGCCTATGAGTTTATAACGTTTAATATAAATCGTCTTGATTGAAATAGCTCTAGTTTAACAGTTAATGAACAACAAAGATAAATTAAAAACTGACATCAAGTTATATTCCATCACAAGTTCAAAGTTTTTATAAAATCGCTGCCGAAATATTTACAGAATATTTACAAACATGTGGACGATTTAAAGAGAAACTTCAGCAACAACTAAACACATTCTATAATTCGTATTTACAATGGATTTCTACGGATCTTTGCGAGTAACTGAAATATTCACAGTCGGCCTTGAACTCAGATCTGGTGGTTGGAAAGCAATCGCGCAAACCTAACGACCACAATTTCATCTCGACGATGCACACGTATACACGACTTGAGCATATCAAACATTACACAACTACTGGAATTACTATGTAATACATTTCAAGAATACATATTAACTTTATAACGACAGAAATGAAAACGACATATGCTATCAGACAAATAATGTAAAGCTGATTCATGTGAACGAAAATTATTATAAGATAATAATAGATATACCGGACGTTAAATTCTTATTGATTGATCGATGATTGATTGATTGATTGATTGATAATCTCTGCATGGAACTTAAACGCCTTGCCCAAAATCTCCAATCGATGTCCATGAATCAAAAATCATAAAGTAAATAAGTAAGCGATTCTTAATTTTAACGTTTTTATTCATTTTGATTATTATCTCTCCTTAGAATTCGTCATTCACAAACGCAGACCTCCGAGCGGTTAGAGATTTATGAGAAGTTTGCTCCCTTAAAATTATTAAAAATATTTAGCGGTAAATGTTGAAGAAATATATCTAGATGCAGTATTTAGCAAATTAATCAAAAACCAATAACTGTCATAAGCAGCATTAAACATCATGAAAGAATAACTGCGAAATTAGTCACATGCATAATAGCAGCAAAAGTACAGAAAAACTTCCCAGTCACCAAAAAATCTCATTAATTTTCTAATTATTAAAAGATACCCTATTAATAATTTTTAGTTTGAGAATTAATCGAAATTTTACCTTTCTGATGTTTCTGGTTTAAAAACAAACACAAGAACACCTGTAATATATGTAGTTTAATCGAAAAGTGTTATCAGAGCAAGCTGCAAGAAGCATTATATCCCTTGATAAGATGATGATCTCATCGAACAAGCATTTTATTGCAGAGAAACCGAGCAAGTTAAAGAAGTCCATTCTATAAGTCAATGAAACTATTTAACGTCAGTGTCTTTGTCCAGAGAAGACAAAAAGATTCTCTAGAACACAGGCGTCTTAAGCCAAACAGAATTAGATGTAAAATGCTCTGAGTAGCAACAAGTAGCGTAAAAGAGCTACACATGGTACAATAATAATAATTAAAGTGCTACAGTCAACCATGACAGAATCGACATGCACATCGTCACGAATGAAAGAGAATTTTGGCTGTTTAGTTAATTTAATTGGTTTAGACTTTGGTAGATTTGACTTGAGTATATATGATTCATAAATACAGTTAGAATAACAATTGCATCAAAAATAAAACAAACCAATACAGACACATCTTTACAAGTAAACTCTACGGTGAGAAAAGTATAAATTGTAGTAGAGTGTATAGAAAGATCTGAACGAGTTTTCCATCATTCGTGATTGTCAATAGTATATGTAATTAAACTTGTATAACTGGCCAATCTATTGATTAAAATGGATTCAAATTGGCCACCCCATCAAAAATTAATCGTTTAGTAATTGGTAGAAGTTTGATTTGAAAATATTAACAACAGCCAGAGATATTACAACTTTTCGCAGGTGTCATCTTTTTATTTACTCACCCTGTATATATTTATGCATTAGATTAATTCTACGTCTAAAGCATCTATATCGTAAGTAAAAAGTAAAGACTAAAATTTAAACATTTATTCTATTATTATTGTATCTCTGTACTATATCTCAAACTGAAAAGGTACACATGTACCTTCTTCAATACTCCAACTTTGACTAAGTAGTTAAATGATTATTAAAATATTTCACCATAAAAGCAATCGAATATTTAAATAAGTACAAATTAGGAACAGAATAAAATTAACACATAAATTTATAACAGTTACACAATACCTTTTTCTCATGCAATGCAAACATTTTGATAACTCTACTCTAAAAAGTTGAACGTCAGTTGCTGCATTAATATGGATGGAACATTATAATACGAGTCGCAGCAAAGCTTTAATTTAGTGAAGTTAAATAAGTATTCGGCAGCAATTTCAATAGCGTAGTTGGCAGGTTTTGAGCCGGTGTGTCATAAGTGGCTGATTAGGGTATTTCAGAAACTTCGCCCGAAGACTAAAATACCACGAGGTATTACAGTTTTAATTCCTTCTTAATCATGCTTTTCTCTCTCTCTATCTCTCTATCTATCACTCTCTCCTCTCTCTCTCTCTCTCTCTCTCTCTTTCTCTTAGTTCACATAACGCACTAACACCACTGGAATTTTCCGCTATACACAATTCAGTAGTTTATCTTTATGCAACAGTTTTTAACAGTAATAGAATACAAGTTTTCGCTGACGACAAAGAAGAAATATCAGATTAGAATTCCTTCCTATAGAACACGTGAATACATAGAAAGCCCTTCCCATTGCTACGGGTAGCCAGAGTTCATCATTAGCGGCACGGGTCCAATACAAATATTCCTTCTTCTAGCTTAACCTTCACTTCCAATTTCCTTAATGTCCAATAGTTTTCATTTCATTGCTAGCAGCTTCTCTCTTATGTGCACTCCTTCCACACAGCAGAACTATAGGAGCTGTAGACCCTCGACCACACAGTAGACATATAGGGGTTGTAGACCCTAGACCACACAGTAGACAGATAGGGGTTGTAGACCCTAGACCACTCAGCAGACATATAGGGGTTGTAGGCCCTAGACCACTCAGCAGACATATAGGGGTTGTAGGCCCTAGACCACACAGTAGACATACAGGGGTTGTACAACCTTGACCCCGTGTTAGACTCCACTCCAGGTGATGATGACTGACATATCTGACCATTAATTTCTCTCCTATGAGACACCAATACTAGATGTCACACCCCCAATACTTGATGTCACACCCCCAACACTTGATGCCACACTCCAATACTTGATGCCACAATCCCAATACTTGATGTCACACCCCAATACTTGATGCCACACTCCAATACTTGATGTCACACCCCAATACTTGATGCCACACTCCAAAAAATTGATTCCACACCCCAATACTTGATGCCACACCCCCAGTACTGGATGCCACACCCCCAATACTCTAGACCACACCCCTAGACCCTGAAGGGCTCTATACACCCTAGACCTTGAGGGCTCTATACACCCTAGACCTTGAGGGGTTGTACACACCCTAGACCCTGAGGGGTTGTACACACCCTAGACCCTGAGGGACTCCACACATCTTAGACCCTGAGGGACTCTACACACCCTAGACCCTGATGGGCTGAAGGTCGCTGTCATACCTGGCTGTTGATATACTGCTGCATCCAGAGGTTGTCTTGTCTCGACTGCTCTCTGAGTATCTCGTCCAAATCATGGGCGGCCTGTAACAAGTCAATTAACAAACATCAGCACATCAATTAACAAAACATTAATAAATCAATAGGCAAATATTAAAAGTCAATTAATAAACACTAGCAAATCAATTAACAAACACTAACAAATCAATTAACAAACACTAGCAAATCAATTAACAAACACTAACAAATCAATTAACAAACACTAACAAATCAATTAACAAACACTAACAAATCAATTAACAAACACTAACAAATCAATTAACAAACACTAACAAATCAATTAACAAACACTAACAAATCAATTAACAAACACTAACAAATCAATTAACAAACACTAACAAATCAATTAACAAACACTAGCAAATCAATTAACAAACACTAGCAAATCAATTAACAAACACTAACAAATCAATTAACAAACACTAACAAATCAATTAACAAACACTAACAAATCAATTAACAAACACTAACAAATCAATTAACAAACACTAACAAATCAATTAACAAACACTAGCAAATCAATTAACAAACACTAGCAAATCAATTAACAAACACTAACAAATCAATTAACAAACACTAACAAATCAATTAACAAACACTAACAAATCAATTAACAAACACTAACAAATCAATTAACAAACACTAACAAATCAATTAACAAACACTAACAAATCAATTAACAAACATTGCCAGTCTATATCTTGCTAGACAGGAATCTGTATATATGCGCTCTAACAGTTGTTCCTCGTAAACTTGAGACAGATTAAACAGTCGACAACAGCGATTGACAACAGTATTTGAAACAACAAGTAGTGGATAGAAGAGCTAGGTCTGTTGAGGAGAATGTAAAATCCCAGATTCAATTCTAGACATGTCAACATGTAAATAGTAAACACTGCTAAAAGTATGCACAGGCCTGCTGCTTTATGCACATTTCATGAAAAATGATAACATTGGAGTAAATGTTATAACTAAACTAGTAAACAAAGGAAAGCAAAGAAATACAAAGTGCATGATGAATATTTATCACGTCTGTTATCATATCCTCTATTTGAATGTACCATATTGTGACGTCCATTGGACTGTTGCTGTATGTTACTCCTACATCAGTTAAATCAGTTTAGAAAGTGTAACTTGGGAGGATTATCAGGATTTGAACCTGCGTCACAAAGGACATTTCGTACTTTCGGAGACTCTAAGTTTCGCAATTAGCTTAAAACGCTATTGATCTAGTCCGTAGATCTTATGTTCATTATCTCAATATAATGAACAATGATGTAATGAATAGGAATTGTGATAACATCAAAATGAGATTGAGGTAAATTTCCATGACGTCATCATAGTAACCCCGATATTAACCACACAATCTTCACTCGTCTCATGGCAAATAATTGTCAAATATTAGTCGACATGCTAGCAAGCTTCAACACCAATACGCTGCGACTAGGTGAATGAATCCAGAGGATTAAGCTCTAGGCTTGCGCTTCAAACACGAGAGCTGTAAGAGTCGCAGGCTCGTGACCCGAACCAGTCGACAAATAAGCAAAACTTGCTTGTATTATGTACCGTCCTAAAGATTATCATGTGTCCACATCAGAGCGGTGCAGATGATGTCCTATCTATTGGAATAGATATCACATGATCAGCCATGCACAAAAATGTGTCAGTAAATATCACCAGATATCAGTAACCTAATATTGGAAATATGCAGTCGGATTGCACAAGCAAAAACGGCCTGTGGTAATAGAAAAGAACTTTTAACAAAAAGTCGTCTAAAGAAATTCACAAAGATGAAGATAGTGAAAACTATGATTTGGACCACGATATTATATGGTTGTGATACATGATCTTTAAGGAAGGAAGATATTAGGAAACTGGAGGCGTTGAAAATGTGGATTTAGAGAAGAATGGAGAGGATTAGCAGGACCCAAAAGGTAACAAATGAGGAAGTTCTAGAGAGAGTTATTACAGATAGACAGTTGAAAAATGTATTAAGAAATAGGAAGAAGTGTTGGATAGGACACATTCTAAGGGGGGAAGGTCTATTAAAAGAAGTCATAGAAGGTAGAATGGAAGGAAAAAGAGACAGGGGCAGGCTGAGAGTAGGTATGTTAGATGATTTAAAGATCCATGCATAAATGTAAATGAAGAGGAGCGCAGAAAACAGAGAAGAGTTGAGGCGTCATTTACTATGGGCCTGCCAGTAGGCAGTACACTAAGAGAGAGAAAGCGTCATGGACTTACCATCAAAGGTTAAGCTACAACATGTCATATTTAATGGCTAAAGTCTCTAACCAGTTCATCAGAGATGTCTCCCAGCCAGATATTATCCGTGAGGTCAGGCACTCCAGCCTCTGACAAGAGGTTCATGCTGTCCAGTATCTGAGAGTCGTCCAAAGTCAGGTCCATGTCCAACCCAAATCCGTCAGTCAAAGGAGAGTCCACGGTCGGTGCATTGTGGGAAATAGACCCGTCGTTGTTCATAAATGTTTGAGGTTGGTCTCTAAGAAGCGCCTCACGGAGGAGTTGATCTTGTGGAGTCGCCTCGTTGTTCTGAAGCAGCTCCGCCTGATCGACTTCTCCGGTTAGAAGCTGCTTGAGCAGGAGACTGGTAGGACATCGGTTAGATGTTGGCGGACAATCTTGGACTTCCGGTTCTCGATGATCTTCCAGCTTCACATAAGCCAGTCCTTCAGCAGCCAGTGCAGCATTGCTTCCCTTGTTAGGATCCATAGTCTTGGATGAGCGGAGAAACGCCTCAAGGATACTCATGGACTTAACTGGACCTCCCAGGGAACTCAGCGATCCGGAGCTACCGCTTCCGTAAGAGCTGATTGATTTTTGGAGTTTGTGGGGCTTGCTCTGAGGACTCTGCATTGGCTTGAGGTGATAGCGATGATCATCGAGGCTGGGATGAGAGTAAGGCAGTCTACCACCGCGCATGTCACAGATGGACGAAGATCTCTCTCCACGGTTGAGCGCCTGTGGAGCGAATGAGCCCATCGACCCGTGGGTCTTCATGCTGAACTCTGAGGCACATTTGGAAAGGGCTGCCCCGCGCTGAGGGTGCTCATCCAGCGAGGTTGGTATCGTCGCGGAGTGGCGCAGCAGAGCCCCGCAAGATGAAGCCACCGCGGCGCCTTTGATTCTGCTCAGGGCCTTGGGCTCGCAGGGCCTCATCGAAGTGACGGTGGCTCTTTGGTTAAACACTCCGCCCAGCAGAGGTGAACTCTGAGGAAGTGGTTTGCTGGATGAGATTGGAATGAAGGCTGGCTGAGTGGTGGCGATGTTAGGATTTTGGATTGGATTACTGTAACTATCTTGAATAAGTTGGAGGAAGTAGTCGCTGTCATCACACCCGTATCCCATATCAGCCACCTGCGCCATGTGCTGCTGTATGCTCGACATCGCCTGAGTGATGCTGTTCCTCCTAACACTCACCTTCCCAGTCTGGACAGCCGAGTGTCCACCGCCAACCATTCCAGAATTATCCTTATAACCTCTCAGGGATGATTGATTAATTTGATTCCAGCCAGGTTGACTGAATCCTCCACCCATGTTGGGAGCAAATCCCTGGTCATATCCGCGAGGCTGGGACCCACCCGGAGCCCCCCAGTCCTGATTCCTCAGGATGTTCATGAGGCTGGAGTCACCAGGGCCTAAGGCCTGACTGCCCGCAGCACCGCCTCCACCACTCAGACGCCGAGCAAACAGATCACCGCAGTCGCTCATGTCAATATCGACCAGGGTCTCGCAGGAACTGAAGTCACGTGAGACATCGCTGAATGGATCCAACAGAGTATCCATCAAATCCTCCAGACTGAGGCTTCCTTTGATTCCCTGGAACCCGTCCACTGACGACGAAACTTGTCCCGGTGAGCTCAGATTACCTGAAGGAACCCCTGCGACCCCCATGCAGGGGTCTGAGGAGAGTACGACGGGGTAGGGGGAGAGAGAGGTGGAGGAAGACCGAGAGCTCCATGGAGAGTCTACCTCGCGGTGGTAGTGCGGGCCACTGGCGGCGGTGAAGTGGGAGGTTTGGGGACCTTCCTCGGCGGAGCAGTAGCCGCTGGAGAGACCCGGGGAGTTGATGTAGGGAGGCTTGATGTCCGAGTCCGAGATAAAGCAGTCGTTGTTGTCCATCATCACCTGCATACACTCATCTTGCCTGAAACATAATTAATAGTCATTATAATAAATTTATTAATCAATTTATCATATTTATTAATTAATAATTAACAAATTTATTAATTAATCGATTTATTTTAAATAAATATCTGAATTAGTCAAGTAATAAATTAATTAATCAATCAATCATCATCATCTTCCCTTAAATCCCACTTTTACCAGGGTCGGGAAAATTTTATTTATTAATCAATCAATACATAACTTAATTAGTGAATCATTAGTTTTATATTCTAAATTAAACAAGCGATTTCGTACATATTGGCTAACAGGCAGTCATCTTTCGCCTGAAATATTAAAAATCAATTAATAAAATTGTCAATTAAACAATCAATCAACTAAACAATCAATCAACTAAACAATCAATCAACTAAACAATCAATCAACTAAACAATCAATCAACTAAACAATCAATCAACTAAACAATCAATCAACTAAACAATCAATCAACTAAACAATCAATCAACTAAACAATCAATCAGCTAAACAATCAATCAACAAGGTAGCCAATAAATATTAAGTAAGTCAGTAGATAAAGAATATGATGTCAGATAAAACAACAGCCACGTTTCTTTCTAAACCCTCTATGCACGTATATTCGTCTATCTGCATCATTTATCAGATTTATTAGTTGCTCCTATAATTGCACAAACCTATACACATACAAACTCATCTGATTTATTCCCAATCATCCATCACTTGCCTATGCTCCGGTTTAAAAAAATTCACTTAGATTTTTCACTTTTTAATTTCTTTAGAAACGTCAATGGCTGGAGGGTTAAATTTCTCAGCCCAAACAAGTTCATATTTTATTACTCTAGCCAAACAGAAGAATTTAAATCACCGCACGTTTATTACAGTTTACAAAACGTCACCAATACAATACGCATCAGCGGTTTGAATGGCTTAATAACTGAGCTAAAGCATTCATAATTTAAATGTGCTAAAGCATTTCATAATTTAAATGTGCTGAGGCATTTCATAATTTAAATGAAGAGTATTAAAAAGACTCAACTGTCTGGAATGTTACATGTAAATTATTGTATGAAGTTATTGTCAAAGCGCTTTCGCTAAATTAAATAAAACTGGCTTTACATCTACGCAAATGCAGTGTGATTGCGTGACGATAAAGGGAGATTTAAAAATCTTTATTGTTTGTTTAAGTGCACTTGTACGTGAAGTAGTTTAGCATTTTTATAAAGTCATCGTCTTTCAATTGTACTGCCATAAGACAGGTTCATGTTACACATTCCTAATCGTAACCAGCATTCACGAGAGAGCACTCCCTCGATCAACCAATGCAGAACCTCTAAGTACATCAATAGCAGCCCATAGCTTGAAAAACTTTGACTTCTCTAGTGTTTTGATATTTAGCATATGAACAGTATATTATTCCGCATTAGACTCGAGTAAAATTTAAAAGAAATTCAAGGCTCATATAGGCCTACACTGTACAATCATGCAAGTTCCAAAAGCGCCAGATATTTAATGACTAGTGCTTAGATACTTAACATTGATCTAAAATGTTTGAAGTTATTCCGTTCTAATACAACGGCAAACGATTTGCAATGAGAAAGACCCAAACTATCCTCTAAAATTATTAATGGACACGGTCAAACAGACTCTTGATCTACTTTAATTGATTGATTGATTTGCCGATCATTACGTGACTAAATCCGATGAATAATTATTGTGACATAGTGCTTGAGATACAATGGGTTTGTATACTATGAAACAAGCCTTCAAGCATACTGTTGTGGTATCATAAATGGGCTCTTTAGACGCAAAATGATTGAACTGGTTTTAAAGTTTTATATAGGAGAAATGATATTACTATCTGTTTTAATTCAATCAAGATCAGGCATACATAGAGCAATACGCAAAACGAATGCATAGCACACACCAAAGGTATCAATTGAATCAAACGTATTTGGCCTATTTGGTGCATTCAGGCACTGTCGATTTAAAAATCTTATTTAATGCGAACATTAAATATGATTTAATGTTCGCATTCATAATTAACTCCTCATTTAACGTTCATTTTCTTATGCAAGCGTCAATGAATTTTATTAGAAATATAAGAATGTAAGAATGCCTAAAATTAAATCGACTATGAGCTCCTTATAACTAAACGATATTTAGATTTAGGTCAATGCTGTAAAATATCGCCTGGTTAATACGAATAGAAGTGTAGATAAGAAAATAGGAAAACTTCAATATAATTAATACGAAACTTAAGGACCATTGCTATGACGCCAATCTAAGCCTTATAGTGTCGTTTCTCGAATGCCCATCTGTAACGGACGAGCCTAGAATTTAATGCATATTACTATAGTTGAGATCAAGACAAGCTAAAAAGTGTTCCAGTACCAATTCTCTCCTATACCGTGATATAATGGTTAGGACAATAATAATGGTGTTTTATAATCTCTTAAAAACAGTTTATCTTCTGAACTCTGTCGTATAAATCTCACAATCGACATGTCAACACGAATACATTGACAAATATACAATATAAGTGAACGTGCAAGTAAACAGATGATAAATGTTGCGTTATTTCGCAACATCATCAGCTAATAAATCTCGTCAATAAATAGTTTGATGTTGCAAAATATTTTCTCCCTACATTTAAGCAATTAAATCTCTGATCTAGGCAAATTAAATTAAATCTATCAATTAAATTTCCTACTTAATGACTCCTAATTTATTCCTATTTAATCTCCTATTCATTATCTTCCGAAAAAAAATTAATCCCTGCTCAATTTTTTTAATATTTAATCCACTGTTTTATCTCTATTTATTCCTTTGCCCGTTTTCATCAGCTAATTTGGTCTCTAGCTCATTGACCCAGCTTTTCTAATCCAGTTTGAACTCTGATCAAACGATCGCCTGTCACAAGTTGTTACGATCATATTTTGTCCATAGGTCTACAGAATTAATCTCAGTGAAACACCACTATTTCAGTGTTAAACAATAAAATATTTAATCTTATAATAATTTATAATATTACAAAAAACGGATGTTTTTTGATGAATATTTAGCGGAAAACAATGAGAAGACTTTTAAACAGTTACAGGATAAGCACCCTATTGCTGCTGAGTCTCCTGACAATCAAGTACATAATTCCTCACCAGCCGTTCAAGTACAGGAAGATGTTGTTTTGAAAGCTCTGCATAGTTTCATATCCGGCACCGCAGGCGGCCCTGATGGTTTACGTCCCCAACACCTCAAAGATTTAATTAAATGTAAGGAGGCAGGTGCCCAGTTGCTTACAGCTATCACTGGCTTTATCAATTGTTTGATAAGAGGAGACTGTCCCATACAGGTGAGGCCTATACTTTTCGGTGGCAACTTAATTGCAATTAAGAAAAAGAATGATGACGTACGTCCTATCGCCATTGGCTATACATGGAGAAGACTCGCAGCTAAATGTCTAAATATGTACGCTATGCCATTAGTCTCTGATTATCTCAGTCCTATTCAGTTAGGTGTTGGGGTATCAGGTGGTTGTGAAGCTGCTGTCCATGCGACGCGTCAGTTTGCTACACGTATGCCTTCGGGTTCTTCTTTGGTCAAACTGGATTTTGCCAATGCTTTCAACAGTATAAGCAGAGTTAAGATGTTGCGAGCTGTTCACAGTTTCCTTCCGGAAATTTATGACTTCTGTTCATCTGCTTATTGTCAATCATCTCTCCTCAAATATGGCGAAAGAGTTATCCTCTCCAGTGAGGGCGTTCAACAAGGTGATCCATTGGGCCCACTACTATTTAGTCTGACTCTTCAACCACTTCTTAAAGATCTGATAAGTTCATTCCGAATTAGTTACCTGGATGACCTTACGATTGGAGGTTTAGATGCTGCGGTAGCTAATGATGTCAGGATGGTCATCGATAAGGGATCAGAACTTGGCCTTAAGATTAATGTTAACAAATGTGAGATCATCTCTTCGGCCCTATCGCACGATGATCCAATACTAAACTCATTTCAGAAAAAGAACATTAGTGATGCAGATCTTCTAGGTGCTCCTTTAGTTGTGGGTGGAGCAATGGACAGTAAATTAGAGAAACTCATTGCTGACCTCCGGAGGGCCGCTACGCGGTTGAGAGATATTAGCCGTCACGACGCTCTGATCTTGATTCGCCATTCTCTAAGTGCGCCTAAAGTGATGCACACTCTCCGTTCATCTCCGTGCTCTCAACATCCCCTACTACAGACTTATGACAAGATACTCAGAGAATGTCTGTGTAGCCTGTTAAATGTCGACCTAACCGAACGACAATGGCTACAGGCGATACTCCCTATTCGCAATGGAGGTCTTGGTATTCGCAGCACTTCGCAACTAGCTCCGTCAGCCTTCCTGGCTTCATACAACTCTACGCGGGCGCTTCAGTTGGAAATACTCGGTAATGTCACCTCTCCCATTGATCCGGAATTCGTAAAAGCTAAGGCTTTGTGGAGCTCAAAATTCGATGTGATAGCTCCTATCGGTGAAGCTGCCTGTTTCCAGAAAAACTGGGACAACCCTATTGTAGAAGAAAGCTTCGCACTGCTGTTAAATTCTACATCGGAGCCCTTAGAGAAAGCACGCCTTCTTGCTGTGTCCACTCCAAATAGCAGCGACTGGCTTCATGCTCTCCCAATAGCTTCTTGTGGTTTGCGTCTTGAAGACGAGGCTGTAAGGATAGCTGTTGGCCTACGGTTAGGCACAAAGTTATGTGAACCCCATAAATGTAAGTGTGGCAGCATAGTTGATGCCAGAGGATATCACGGACTTTCTTGTCGCAAGAGTGCAGGTAGGACCCTCAGACATCATAATCTTAATGACATTGTGTGGCATGCGCTGAATAAAGCTGGATGTCCAGCCATTAAGGAACCAACAGGCTTGTCTAGATCAGATGGTAAGAGACCAGATGGCCTCTCCCTGATCCCGTGGGCTGAAGGTAAATCGCTGCTGTGGGACGTCACAGTGATTGATTCCCTAGCCAAATCATACCTGAATCTTTCATCTATGTCAGCGGGTGAAGTAGCTGAACTGGCTGCAGATAGGAAAACGGCCAAGTACAGTGAACTCTGTACTAGCTACTGTTTTATCCCTCTGGCTTTTGAGACGTTAGGCCCAATGAATGTTGAGGGCAATAAATTCATCTCCTCTTTAGGCAAGAAACTTTCTTCCTTGACAGGTGAAAAACGTGAAACTTGCTTCCTAAGACAGAGATTGTCTATCTGTGTGCAGCGATTCAATACCATCTGTGTAATTGGTACATTTAATTCTCAAGGTGAGTACTATGGTCCCAGAGATGCTGCAACTACAGCTGGATTCAATGTTCAAGATTCGAAGGCTCTTCCTCTATCATTACTAACGATGAAGCCAGGGTCGTCGTCATCCTCGCAGGGATCGTCGGTTTCTCCAGTGGATGTTCCAGATTCACCTTCCTTGCTCTCCAGCTATGAACCCATCCTGTCTCCGGGGGTTCCCTATCAATCCTGCTTCCGTCCCTACTCGCCTCCTTCTTCTGACGAAATTATGTCGAGCAGATCCAACATACTCCATGAGTCTCCTTCCAGGATTTCAACATCACTTCCCATGAATTCCCAAATCTTTGCTCATTCCCCTTCGCTCCTGCTTGGCGAATTCGAGAACCTCGGCGCAACAGGGTTACCCTCCTATTCTGGCGAAAGACCCTTCTTGTTTTCTATCGAGACTGAGCAGGCTTTGATAAACTCAGAAATCTTTAATACAAACTCTGGCCTTCCGTTTCCGGGTCCGAAAGCTCCTAGCGGTTCCTCTAATCCAGCTCCAATCCACGTCACTTCCGAGTCTGGATCAGAAGGACTGCAGGTTGTAGGGGACTGCTCAAGGGTGATTGAGGGGCTGAAGAAAGCTCAGAACGAGCAGTCTAGAACAGAAGGACTTCAGGTTGTAGGGGACAGCTCAAGGGTGATGGAGGGACTGAGGAAAGCTCAGGACGAGGAGTCTGGATCAGAAGGACTGCAGGTTGTAGGGGACAGCTCAAGGGTGATGGAGGGGCTGAGGAAAGCTCTGAATGAGGAGGATGCAGTGTCGAGGAAGAAGCTTCATTTAGTAGTTCAGAGTGTTGATACAGAAAAGTCCCCTATTCGGGAGATAGTGCTGAATCTGACGCCACCTGGCTGCAGAACCTCTGATTTTTCCAGAGAATCCTCTAATGGGGCCGCTGGAGTTTCCACAAACATACCGAAAACTGAATCCTACCAGGAAGATTATCCCAAAAACGTATTTGTCAAGGACTCTGAAATATGTTACGTCGTCCAGGCTTCTGTGGTAGTCAACTCAGCTCTTACGTTTGTTTCTAATGCTGACCTGGAGGTGGACTCCCCTAGTCGATCTTTCGATCATCAGTTCAATCAACTGATCCTACAGGAATCCTTGTCCGACAAGAGAAAGTCTGGATTTGCCGGTTCTATCCCAGTCAACCAGTCTAATAGTAATTGCATATCCCTGTTCTTCGATAACTCCTCAGAAGTTAAGGTGGGGAGAGACACTCCGATTTCAATTTTTGAGCAGTCACCTCTTTTTGGTACGCCAACTGTGCTCGGCGCGTCAGGGTTAGAAATTGGAATGAAGCCAATGCTACGTGAGTCAGAATTGAGTTTAATCTACCCTTTCAAGGACAACTTAACGGCCTCTCAGGCGGCTGTTACCTGCATCAAGTCAGTTCTGGGAGAGAGTCAAGGTAGCAACCTCACGTATCTAACTCCAGGGTCCGCGGTAAGTGTATCTGACGAGAAGATCAAGGGAAGTACGAAATTTTGCATAGAACAAAGCGATAAGCTGCTAGCATTCAAGAGAAAAGTGAGAGTAAAACAATTAACGGAAACTCATGAAAGTGTTCCTAATCAATATGGTGCTATAGAACATCTTGAACAATATAGTGCTGACGTACATCATGAACATCGCTGTGCTGTTCATGTTCAGCAAGGGGAAGATCTTCATGAACAGATTGGTGCTGGTGCTGAAGATCATCATGAACAGCTCGATTTTGAATATCATCATGAACAGCACGGTGCTGAAGTTCATCATGAACAACATAGTGCTGTAGATCATCATGAAAAGCTCGGTGTTGAAGATCGCCTTGATCAGCTCGGTGCTGAAGGTTATCATGAACAGCACGATGCTGGAAGTCATCATGTACAGAATAGTGCTGAAGATCATCTTGAACAGCTCGATTTTGAAGATTATCATGAACAGCTCGGTGCTGAAGTTCATCATGAACAGCTCGATTTTGAAGATCATCATGAACAGCTCGGTGCTGAAGTTCATCATGAACAACATAGTGCTATAGATCATCATGAAAAGCTCGGTGCTGTAGATCATCATAAACAGCTCGGTGCCGAATATCATCATGAACAGCATTGTGCTGGAGGTCATTATGAACAGTTTAGTGCTGAAGTTCATCATGAACAGCTCGGTGCAGAAAGTTATTATGAACCGCTCGGTGCTGGAAAACATCATGATCTGCAGTGTGATGAAAATCATCATGAACATCACGGTGCTGAAAATCATCGTCAACAGTATGAGACGCATGACCGAATTGTTAACCGCCGCCGTCAGACACTTCATAAGATACAGAAGAAGAAGTTGCAGTCGTCGTGCCTTCAGATTCAGCCGGTGCTTCATTTCAATCTCCTGAAGCAACAACATCTTAATCAGGGCTTTGATCGACAGCGTATCGTGTTAACCGTGAGCCCACCTGGATCTTCTGGCTCCCTGCCCCCACCGCATTCCTCAACCCACATACCTCTGCAAGGGGCAGGGCCTCAGCTCTCAAGCCTGGCCACTGTGAGGGGTGACTCCGCAGTGAGGCAATCCACGTGGATGTTCATGGGTCGCGTGCGGCAGAACCCGATCGGCTCACCGGCTGGGTTCACCTCTCCGGTTCATCTGCGTCCTGTCTCCGCCACCGCTCAGCCGCCGCAGGTTGGCTTCGCTCAACCCACGGCTGACCTGCTCTCTCCGTTCCACGTCTACCGTCCGTCCAGTCTAAAGTTCAACGCTCTGATACAACCTCTCGGTAGAGCTCAGTCTGCTCCCACGAGATCTGATCTGCAGCAGCTTGGTCCGCCACTGCTACATCAACTACAGCCTGGTGCTACGGGAATGAAGCAGGAGCGCATCAGTCAGTTGATTGGCGGGGAGCAATTTTCTTTGTTATCGGATTCGGAGATGTGCGAGATGGGAGGGGAATCTGAGCGCACTTCTACCTCCCCGGGTGGTGAAGAATCGCACTTACATCAACCTTCATCGACAGCATATCCGACTGCGGATCAGTGTGTGCGGGGTTCGAGTCCTGGGCTCTCCCGTCACTGACGTCACTTTCTGACGTCGTAGAACGGGTATACATGATATCGAAGAACAAGAGATGCGTCACTGAACGCGATTATTACTATTATTATTATTATTATTATTACTATTATTATTTGTCGCGCTAATAAACGCTAAGTTATTACAAAAAACCAATTCTTCTGAGTTGTTTTACTATTTTTTGCTATTGTGAAAATAGAATGACATATGTTAAGTGAACTTCGATTAATCTACATGTATATTCATGTTATAAATATTTATTAATATCTAATTCAGAGTGTTTAATGTTTGGCTCTGAAGCTGAAACCATCCTAACGATAAAAATCCATTTAGATTGCCTAAATAAATGTGTTCATGAACGATTTAGCCTTCCAAGACAGAGCGTCACAACGAAGTGATTAGCAACTCTTTGGCTCCGAGACCTCCGAAGTTCCACAAAACTTCCATCCCACAATGCCACTGCATCCATGAGTTCTCGTCATACATACTGAGGTAATTTATATGCTTACTGCGCAGTCCTTTGCTGCACATTCTTGCGTTACGTGCTACAGCTTTGCGCTGCGCAATTGACATGACAGAATGGCGCTAGCAACGATTACAATAATTTAATTACTGTTTGCACTAGACAAAATTAACACTACCGCATCAGCTGCACATAACGGAAGACATTTAGGCCCACATCAATTAATGCAATTCTAATACGAAGTCTGCCGTTTATCATCCGTTTATAAAGTTTTAAAGTAAAGTTATAAAGTAATTTATTCTATTTATCCAGTTTGCTTAATTAAATAGAAATTAAATGAGAGTAATCAATAGTCAATCACTTTCTGTGATTTTCTGCATATAAAGCCTTCGCTCAAACAAATCAATTGATGATTTTCAAGCACCCCAAGAGCACCACACAGCACGTAGTGTAAATTTTAAGTTTACTGTTCAAATTAAGCTTTAATAACACAAATTGAGGTTAAAATTAGCCCCGGCTTGCTCTCTCATGATGATGCAAATGCAGGAGGGCAGGATGATTATGGGCCAATAAGCCCATAAGCCTAGACCTACGTGACAGCTTAGAGGACTTAGTTACGTCTCAAACTTAGTTACGACTTAGTTAATTAATGACTTAGTTACGCCGTTGTACCTAAGACTTCACTTTAGCTTTCGTCTGGGAATTATTTCTATAATTTTCTATAAAACTGACAATTTCTTATGCTAGTCAATAGTTGATATTAGCAACAGGATGTACAGTCGAGGTGTCAGCAGGTTTGTCTCATAAGCAAAGGTCTCGGGTTCGCATCACAACAGAATCGCATAGTCAGCACCTGTGTGTGACGAGGGAGCACCCGAGTTATAGTGTGGCACATTTCTTCTTCTCTTCAGTGCACTGCCAAGGGGCACGTTCAATGTATGGCCTATATATTCATACTCAAAGTCTGCTTTCTCGCTCTATAAGAGCACTCCTCAGATCAACAGGTTAATCGCTTCACAAAGTCTATGCCTTATCCATACCTTATGTTGCCTGCAGCTTGGGAAAAATATGGCTTCTGAGGTGGTTTCCCGCTGCCTTCCTCAGTTAGATGGATTAATTACCATTTAATCCTACGGGAAATGTGTCATGGTGAGGTGGGTTCACTCTTGCCATCCTCAGCTCCTGTCTTAGTCGCCTCTTACGTACGCGCAGCAGATTGTTTGCGGTTGCCCTATTCTGCAGTGGTCCAACCACACCCGAGCACAACACGGGGAAAATATATGTATAATAAATTTAAATAAAAAATAATTATATGCTCCAGTGAGTTATTAACACATCCTGACGAGTCTGACGAGCTTACACTGCGAGTAATTATAACAGAAGCTAAAATAATACAGTCCATACTCTTACATCCTCCCCCAAATAAACCACGCCCACTTGCCTGTTTTTCATACATATCTATGTTAATCACGTGATCTCACGAGACCATGACGTTCCCATCATTTGCATGCATTTTCCTATTCATTAGCAAACCACCGACAACAAAAACCATCTACATCAGCAGACATTAACGACTTAGCATTAATTCAAATCACAAAAGATCTGAGATAATGCTACCACATATGCTAAATCCAGAGATTCCAGATTTCTTTATATTGTCTCGGATATGTCAGCAAGCAGGTGTGCTAATGTGTGGTAGATAAGTCGCCCATCAAATAATAAATCTCGTATAATATACAAATGTTTGCCAATATTCAGCTACTTGGTCTCGAAGCTTGAGTATGGTTTGTTACAGTAGGTCGACGAGGGATTGTTTGACAGATATTTGCTAAATAAACGAAGAGAAACCACAAGAATGCCTCAACTGATTGACTGCAAGATATTGTTCATAGTTATTTTGTATGTATCTTTTACATATGTCCATGTATGAGTGTGTGTGTATGTGTGTGTATTTGTGTGTGACCGTATAACTATATATGTATTTGTATATGTGGTATGACCGTATAGCTATGTGTGTCTATGTATGCGTACAGGATAAAACATAACAACAATTAGAGTGCTACTGTCATCAATGACAGCATCGAGAACTATTGAAACACATCCTTTCCATAGATTTTTTACTGCTATTAATTTTTGCTACATTAGAAAGATTCTATATATTTAGACTGCAAAACGAAATTGCAAGTTCAAGTAGGTTTAAATGAGGACTATGAAGATAGAATTATGAATTTGTTCAAAATGCTACACATTATCATCGACTCATGCTTACCACAATGTTACGTAGCTACTCGAAATTCAGTCAATGTATACGATTCTAAAGTGATACACTTAATGAACACTTCTATATAAGAGCGCATTTCTATAACCAAAAAATGCTCAAGAAGTTGTCTAAAAAGATATTTCATTTAACAAATTGTTGCTTTACAATTTAAATCGGTTAGATTTAAATTGTAAATCAGTAAGTGAATCAGTAAATGCGGGTTCAAATCCTGGGCTCACCCGTCACTGACATTGCTTTCGAGTGAGGAAACTTACGTTAATATTAGCTTTTTTACCAGTTTTTACTTACTTTTATCTCAGCCCATTCGTTACTAAACCCTATATTGGCAACAAAAGAATTTAATAAATAGATTATCAAAATTTCGCTAGTCTAAATCAAAATGTATGTATATTTTTTATCGTGCCTCAAAGTACGTAACTCAAGACAGTTGCAATATCATAGATACACCTAAACAAAGTAAACCTGCAATTATATACTCACTTTTATATGTATTTTTTAGGCCCTAATAGCTCAGCATATTAAAAATTAACTTCAACAAAAGTAAAATAGCGAAAACATAGTAGGTAGCAATGCTCTTCATTTTGGAGTGCTCAGACTGGTAAGGATATCTCTCTCACATGTGAGCACATAGTATTTATCTCTCTAACATGTGAACACATATCTCTCTAACATGTGAACACATATCTCTCTCACATGTGAACACATATCTCTCTCACATGTGAACACATATGTCTTATAAGTAGGGATATCTCTCTCATGTGCTCTCATATGTCTCATATGTGAACACATATTTCTCACATGTGAGCACATATTTCTAAAAATTATGTGAACACATATATAGTATGTGAACACATATTTCACATATGAGCAGATATTTCTCATATATGAACACATATTTCACATATGAGCACATATTTCTCATACATGAACTAGAGATGGGAATCGAACCGAACCCGAACCGAACCCTAAAATCTAGAATTTTGACCGAACCGAACCCGAAGCCAGACTTCGTCCAAACCGAACTGAACCAAACTCTTGGAGTTCCTCTCTTCTTCACCAGCCTGACATTAAATAAAGATAGTAAGAACAATACAAATATATATTAGTTTTTGCATTTACATGTCTTACAGTATCTAATAGCACATATTCAGGTAAGGCTGGTTCCGACACAAATTTAAAAATGGTAGCGGTACAAAGGAATGGTAGCGGGAAGCGAGACGGGCCTACAGAAGATATTGGATAGTCTGAATGATACGGCATCGAAATATGGCATGAAGATTAACATCAAAGAGACAAAGTGATGAGAGTATCCCATAAAAATCTGAAAATGTTTGACTCAATCTAGGTGGATTTGTTCTTGTTAAATTCAAATTATAATTTTTTCTAATTTTAGTGTACTAGCTTAATATTTTTGCAGCCAGATTTACAAATAATTATATATAGCATTCTATATGTGTTAAGGCTACCTGGAGTAAAAAAATTTGCACCATAGCAATGCAATAATTTCATAACTATTTTCATAACTTCATAATTGATCTGAGAGTTTAAAATGTGAAACCCTAAGGTAAATTATGAAGCTTATTACTGGTCAGTTTATAGCAAACGGTGTACATTATGATCATTTTTCTATGGAAGTACACGTGTTTACCAAATCATCTCTATTTGACATTTTTATGTTACTAAATTGCACTTTGTCTCTGAAATATTGGATCAAATTTTAGCCAAGACATTTCCACTTAATTATAAACGTATCTAATATACAGGCCTATAGTGACAATAAAAATTTAAAAATTGATGAAGCATTCTATTTGCTCGTTATAATCAAGGAGAATATTTCAGATACAATAATAAAGCTAAATATCTATATTATGAACATTTGTTGATCAACTAACAATATTTTAAGAAATGTACAGAAATAAATACCACTTATCTCCATTTTTTTTTTTTTTATTTTTACCCAGGTGAAAAAATGTGGCAGTTATTATGACTTAATGAAGTTTTAAGCATATTTACCATAAACCATTTTAAACATGTTTGTCATAACCATAATTATTATAAGTAAAGTTAAACAATTGCAACATTATCCAAACCAAACCATTTCGAACTCGAATCGAACTCTTGCGAGTTGGAAAACAAGCCGAACCCGAACCCTTGTTAGAACCGAACCCGAACCGAACCGAACTTTCATTTTTAACGAACCGAACCGAACCCGAACTCTGGAAATTCATAAAATTCCCATCTCTAATATTAACACATATTTCACATATGAGCACATATTTCTCATATATGAACACATATTTCACATATGAGCACATATTTCTCATATATCGGCTCACTGGGCGCTCATCGTTACAGATCATTGACAGCGACAGCCGCATGCATACTGATTAGATCACGCCTGTGCTCACAGAATTAATTACCTCGACTCATTAATCAAGTCCACCGGACAGGCATTCTGACTATCAAATTATCCCCAATATCGTATATCAAGCCGCAGCCTAGGCTGGATCTAAGGTCTACTTACGATACTAATTGAAATTATTGAATGAATCAGAGGTTTTATTCGACTGTAAATTAAGAAGAAGAGAAATAATTCTGATAAAATAGCTAATGCTGTGGAAATGTGAGAATATTAGAAACAGAGCCTAGATGTTGCCGCTATCTCATCCCATCAAAGCTACGAATAAGCTAGCGGATCAAATCCAAACATCTAAAGTCCAAACTAAAGAAAGAATTCTATATTATAGCTATACATAATATTCCCTTATGCTACAAATCTGTCATTACTATGGGATATGAGACTGTGTTACTTAATTTTGACTTAAATAAAATTTGAATCGTTAACTCTAGTAACCTAAATTTTAAGTTGTAATTTAGAGATCGGCTAATCGTCGCATTGTAGGCCTATCACTCGGTCATGCTCGTATCACGCTCACAAAACGTATTACTGTTTGAAGCTAAAAAATGAAAGTATTTGAGACATAAAACTTTTTTAACTAAACTCGAAGCAATACTAATAATGGCAATGCAATACAATGTAACTATACACAACGCAATGATAGTCTCACTCATGTAATACCGAAAACTTAGTGAAATAATTTGACACAACTGGCTAGCTATCAAATGATATTAGCAGCACCTGGCTAGGATTCAAATTCAAGGCCTTGGGCTAATCCATCAAATGTGCTACCACTTCGACCATCCCTAAGACCACGTGTCATAAATACACATGAGGTGTTACGTTTGGTCTGATCCGGTGGCTTGTTAACAAGTTATTCTACAGCGGATCAGTAGGTGCAGGGTTCAATTCCAAAGCTATCCAAGTCACTGACATTCTATTCAAGCAGGAAACTGACGTTAAACCTGGATTTAGCGTTATCTCACTCAAAATTTCCGTATTCGGCTAGTTTCCTATTGAAAATCGATCTCTATGGCATCACGTGATGGTACATCGAGTCGCATGACTTCAATATTTCACCAACACTTACAAAATATTACGAATGAGGCGAACACGCTCGCTATGAGAACGAAGAATTCAATCCAAAAAATGATTGATTTATGGGACCTCTTTAATACATCTCGCCAAAAAAGTTAAATTGTAATCGTCTATAACAGTTTTTTCTTGTTGTTGCTTCGGTTTCGGTGTTGTGTAACTGGCCGGGTTCCAGCGATACTATTATTATTGCCAGGCGATATGAAATTTCAAGGTTATAATTTAAAGGTTTGAAAATAATTAAAGATTTTCGACAACATCGAGCGCTATTTTGTCTCAATAGTGATCGATGTTGTCATTGATGACTGTAGCACTCTAGTTGTTGTTATTGTTATTATTAAGGTTTAAAGCGACTTGCCATATAGTAAATCCCGCAAAAAGTGTTTTCTTTTGGTATCAATTTTTTTCTTTATTTTTCGTTTTTTGCGTTTTGTTCGTTGAATACGAATAACACGCCTAAAATGACACTCACATGTGACATGACACATCTCATATATGACACACACATGACATACGCACGTGCACACAAAGTTTCGTTAATTAGTTGCTGATTTAGCGGTTTTAGTTATTGCTTCCTCTCTCCTTCGTTGTTTTTCGCAAGGTGCATGTAGTGCGAATTTAAGAATAATCTTCCAACCACCGGGGTTTTCTTTTTAAATCTATGCCTATCAGCACTTTTTAGTCATTCATCCAAATAACAACCGAGCCAGACGCTGCTTAACTTCAATTCTGCTGTGCACGCACTATGAATGTATACTATACTGAACTGAATTTTACTGATAGACTGATTTACAGGAATTTAAAAAATTAAAGTACGACTTGCTATAACTTGTTAATATCATCAGAGATGGTCAGTTGGAAAGTAGCACCAACGGCCTATATTACGACGCTATATTATCATAACTCCCATCTTTTTAGTGCTCAGAGGTCATCTAATTTCTAAACCTCATATCTCTTGTCATTCTGAATCAGAATAGACTAATACAATTGCATTCAACTAGTTTATATTTAACATCTAATTTAGGTTTAGTTGTCACCGATGAAAACTTCGCGCACAGAAACCCAGCTTATAACATTAGCGTCATTAATTTTATAGTCTAATGAGAATAATGCTTATCTTTCTTCACCCCTCCCACCCTCTCCTGTTAGATAAATCATTAATCCACTATGCCGATCCAGTGTTGACCCAATTAATGCTCGGGATTATACCCTCTCAAGGGATAAGCAGGTAATTGAACCCAGACTCTTAGATTTGAAATCATAAATTGATTGACGTCACCCACTCTACATTGGGCTAGCTACATACAAGTAGACATAAAATACTAGCATTACATACAGCTATAACGCTAATACGCCTGAGTATTGAGCAATGTAAATAAGAGAGGAGGCAAGGTGGATTATCTCGTTCATAAATACATAAGATCAAATTAATAAATCGTTCTGGGAATGTATCAGATAATTTATAAGAAATAGGCCTACAACTCTTGATCAACAGATCCACAAAACTTGATATGACGGTACTTAATTAGTAATAATAATGTTGATAATGGCTTAAATTTTTCAATATAACGACATATTCTTGATTTATATTTTAATTAATTAATATAGTATCCTGCGAATATGCGAAATATTTTATTATGTAACTAGTCAGTTATCTGACTTGAAATTGATTACATCAATAGAAGCCTTTGCCCAGTTGGGTCTATATAATATTATGTCAGTTTATTTTTTATATTATTTAAATTCCATAAATTAAACATTTTGGAAAATTATATTTTGAAATTAGTGATTCTAAAATAAAGCAATATGATCGCACTGATTTAAATCTTGCATAAAGTTTGTTTACACGGTGGATTTTATTTCATTTTTCTTTCCTATGCTGCCCAACTTCATTCTGTCTACACATTCTACATAATTGCTCGGCAATAGTAATGAATGGCTATAAATGCAATTAGTTAAATAAAAAAAATTAAATAATTTAAATTTTTCTGAGTAAAGGAAAAGTATGTAATACCTGCAGATAGTTCACAGCTATCCGCCAGTTAAGTTTTATGAAATACTCCGAATCTTCTGTATGTACAATATTGTATATAGTAATACTAATAATACTAACAACAAGAATTAAAGTGCTACCGTCATCAGTGACAACATCGAGCACTATTGAGACAATTGAGATAATAGTGGAATTTGATAACGTATACTATACATACAATTACATGTATAACTTGATAATGTCACCAATCACAAACACTCCATTAGCAGAACCATGAACATCTTGGCATGCAACTGCTTTCTCTATAACATAAACTCACACACCGTTCCATCAGTGTAAATACGTCATACTATAAAACACGGTATTAGTACATACTCATTGCCATCCTTCAACGTAGAAATCGACTCAAACCTATATTGTATCACTTATACTGCAGAACACCATAGTAACACAAATGCGTTCTTTATATCACTCTGACAGTTTTTATTTCATAACGGTGCTGGACATTCAGTTCAACATTTAATTATTTAATTAATTCCAAATAGAAACTAAGACTTACCGATTAGATTAGTTAGACGAGAGGTATTAGCTAGGCAGCTGAGAGCCGAATGAAGCTGACGTTTTTATAACTACCGATCAAACTCGATCGATCTCTGATTAATCGTGCAATTGATATTCAGCCCTTAATCAATTAATCGATTGATTGACAATATCTCTACAATCAATTACTAACAGATCAGTATATCTCTTTAGTATAATGTAAGTCTTGTGACGTGAAGATAGTCAACTGTGTTGAACTACTGAAGCTCTACGAATAATAAAGACCACTTTTCATTATATTACCTATAAGCCCTGCCTAGGCCTGTAAGGCGCTAATAGGCCTACCTTTCGACCTGGTCAATCAACACTACAATGAGTTTTTCTCACAATTCAAAAAGATCGGAGATTTTTTTACAAGATATCTCTATTACTAAGTATTTTTTATGAAAATCGATCAAACCTATCCTGGTAGGAGAAACTCAAGATGTTATAACCAATAAATTTTCTTAAATATGTAACAGAGTTTCTGAGAAACTTAATGTCTCTAGGCCTTCACTGTGATAAATGGACCACATTCCGGCTGTCTACAATTAAGTAGAGCCTGGGCTCCATTAATAAGTGACGGCTAAATAACTGAGAGCGTCTGCTTGATTTAATGGCAGTGAAACCTATTTAGAAATTGCGTGCTTACTTAATCCCTGTAATTTAATATTTATTTCAGAAAAATGGATGAATTATTTATCTCATTCTCTAGACACCAGAGACACAATAAACCAGAATAAGCAACAATTAAATAAAAATATAAACCATTGAGAGTCCCTTCGCCCAAGTCTATTCTGGGAGGAATACTCTATTCCACTAGTACCCTTCCTCGGACCGAACTCCACGATTTTGGCTTGCACCGTTTTTAGACCCCACACTCTGCTAATCGGATTCGATTTAGTACCATAGTGTTCAATGTTGTCATGGACGACAATATCACTATAATTCTTTTATTGTTGTTGTTGTTGGAAGTCCTATGAAACCTATAATTACAGAGACAAACTTTCCCCTGAATTTAAAATCAAATAAGAACCGAGAGAATTAGATTGGTAGACGAGTTATGTTTTATGTCCCTCCCCCTGCTAAACAACACATGCAGTGAGACTCACATGCAGCTTTTGTAGTCCTTTAAACTGGATGGATTCAGAGTCATCCAGCACTTATGACTCCCCCCCTCCTCTAACCCCCCTCCCTGTGACCATCTAGAGGTGCTTTTATTCAATACACAAACAAGCGACGATACGATGACAGGGAGAGGGAGTGAGAAAAGGAATGAGAGAGAGCGAAAGGTAATGCCCAATAAGGTCTATACAAATTATGTTTTAGAGAGAGAAGAGAGAGAGAGAGAAAGAGAGAGGGAGATAGAGAGAGGGAGGGAGAGCCTTGAGACTTGAGGGAGAGGGAGAGAGAGAGAGAGAGAGAGAGAGAGAGAGTGGAGAGAGAGAGAGAGAGCTAAATCAAAAAGAAATAAAAGAGAGAAAGAAAAATAGAAAGAGCTAATAACTTTCAATAGGAGAGAAATAAATTGGCACACATAAAGAGCTTCGGTGAGAGGAAAATTTTTACAATTATTGCAACAAAAAAACTAATAAATTGAACAGAAATACAACATTAAATTTTGCTACGGTAAGTTTTCAACAAAACTTGATGAATTAATTTCATTGTCGAGGAGAAACCATATTTAGGCTTATTGGGATGGGGAGACTAAAAATTGAAATTCTTATTTTATGCTATCATTCACTTTTATTGTGTTCATAGCATAGTAAATTATAAATAAATAGTAAATATCACGCCTCTCTTATTCTGTCTTTCTCTCTCTCTCTCTCTCTCTCTCTCTCTATCTCTCGTTCTCGTCGTCGCTGAATAACTGTACTAACTATTTCAATATATTCTCTTCCCATTAATAATTCAATAAATAGTAACAATGATAATTAACTAAAATGCATATGCTCTTCCCGTTAGAAATAGCGATCTACTATTAAATAATTAATAAAGTTAAAGCTAATTTTAACGTCAGCTTCCTCACTCGAAAGCGATGTCAGTGACGGGCGAGCCCAGGATTTGAACCCCGCACATACTCATCCGCAGTTGAATATCTAATAATACTTGAAGGTTCAATAGCTCGGGGTGAAGAGCGAGAGTCTGGTAAAGAGTTTTTAAGTTTTAAACAATCCAGACATAAATGGAAGTCCCGAGGCATAGATTCTCGGAGCAAGCTGTCCAGGTAGCAAAATCTCTGACATCTGATGGACCGGTAAATGGGTAAAGTCTGAACTGCTCAATTATTTAAAGATGTAGTTTTAGATGTGATAGATATAACGCTGACTTGACATTTTATTGTATAATTACTTTCATATGTATGGTGTTTATTGATGCCTTTGCATACTGACTCGTAAACTTGGGTTTAAATGGTATTAAATTCAAATAATATACGTTCTCAGGGGAGATACCATGGACCTACCATTTACCAGTGCACTAAGAAAGAGAGAGAGAGAGAAGAGAGAGAGAGAGCGAGAGAAAAATTGAGTGACTTTCATATAAATTAATGCACACAAAACACTCATACACTTACATAAACTTACACAAACATCCATGCAAACACTAGAAACTCAGCCATACATACAAGAAGACATATAGCCACACGTGGTCCCGCAATCACAATTACGAGACAACTACTGGCGCTATAACACAATAGATGTTGAAGAGGAGACGAGAGCAGTCTACCAACAACACAGCGTTGCGTGTTCAATTCCTCACAGAGCCCCGGGCTGTTAACTGAGTCAGCACGTGACGTTCTTGTTTACACAAAATCCTTGGCAATCTCGAGGCTTTTATTTGAGCAAACTGTAAATATTAAATCCAGTCAATATTTTATCTAGTTTCAATTCAAGGTCGGTGACATGGTAAATTTAACTTTTGAACTCGGTTCTATCGTGTTGTTGCCGTTATTATTGGCACATCCTTCTTGTGTAGATTCTAAAGAGAGGTATTGGAGAATCGTTATGCTGCCATAAAGAGTTTAGAAATACTTATTTTTACAAAAAACCGCTCTTACCTCTATAGAGCAGATCAACGTAGATGATGCTCTGAATGCCTTCTTGTTTAAATTTCGATTATTTTATTTATCTTTTGATATATTTTTATTTGCTTAATTAAGATAAATTCCTCAACTTAAGGTACTGATATTGTTCCTCCAATATATATATATATATATATATATATATATATATATATATATATATATATATATATATATATATACATGTATATATATAATATATATATACATGTATATATACATATATATATGTATATATATATATATATATATATATATATATATAATAGAGTGACTTTCATATAAATTCAATATATTAATATATATATATATACTTCAACAATACTTCAAATACTTAAATAATTAATCGTTGTTTCGGACAACAACGATTAATTATTTATTTATAATCGTTGACTCTTTGAGGGATAAACTCACCGAATCGATGGAGTGCTCTGTATGAAGACAGAAATCAGCAAGTGAGCACAAATATGTACCTTGGACCTGCTACTGGCAGAACACTAGAGTGAGAAATTTAAGGGTTTATACGGTCGCTTATCAAAGAGAAACTGAAAAAATACCTCAACAGGTGAATAGAAGTATCGGTAGCATTCGATACATCATTATAAGCGCATCAGATACAGCAAATTCACGTCTCCTGCAATCAGATAGCGTTTAATAGATCAGTTTAATAAGATAGCGTATATTGGAGGTGTCAAAGCACTTACGTCCACTACTCATTTAATTGGCTAGCTAAGTTTGCAAATATTCTACCTTATTTCAACAGTATAAAAGTTTAAATATTTATTATTTAATTCTGATTTAATTTATTAGGGTCGATAGACGACAGGCGGTTGTTGCAAACTTGGCAACAATATGATGCAGAAAACAAACTCGAATAGAACAATGCTGGTATAGTTGACTGATTTACTGGGCAAGGACTCTCTCACAACATTTTGTAATAATTTTGATCGAGCCCTTACCCAAGAAATTATTGGACCGACATCGTTTAGTATCTTACTACTCTTCAGCATAAATGCTTTGCAGATCGATTTGAGAGAATTAATTTTTGATAGTATGTGCTGTGGGGACGTACCTGACATCATCATTGGATGAGGAAACAACGCTAAATCGCTACTGTTATTATTATTCTTGAATTTTTATTTATTTCATTACATTTTATTTTAATCACCGGGTGTCAAGAACACATGGTTTGATAAAAACGATGCTAGGAGTAAGTGCGGAATGGCACATTATTATTATTAGTAGCATTATGAGTATTTTTCAGGATTTTGGAATTTGCACCTTTTTTGGACCTTCTTTTTTCTCGCCGTCTTGATTTTGTTTCAATAGTGCTTCATGTTGTCATTGATGACTGTAACACTCTAATTGTTATTATTATTATTATTATTATTATTACTGTTATTATTTACTAACGTTTAGGCTATTCATTCCTGTTATTATATACAATTTTCTTGGGGGATTCTGCTTACGACGAGGTGAGCCTCCTATGCCTTCCTCAGTTTCGACTGACATTTACTGAGGAAGGCAAAATGGACCACCTCGTCATAAGCAGAATCCCCCAATAAAATTGTACATTATAACAAGAATGAGTAGCCAATTGCTAGAGGATTTAAAGTTCCACTCATGTGTAGACATGAAGTGAAAGACTGAGTAAACAATAAATAAAATTAACAAAAATTGACAAATGAGTTTGATGTCATTGAGAATTTAAATTGTCTAGTCCAGCAATCAATCAGTCAGTGTTATAACAGCACAGACTGGCACCAACTCAAAACATCTTTGTCTAATATGTGCGATTTCAAGGCCACAAATTTATCCGCAGATATTTAACAGTTTCAATAAACATATTTGTGCAGTTTCCTAGTCCAACAGTTGGCAAGTAATGCTGTAAATTCATAATACATTAATATTCGTGTATTCACTCATATAATTAATGACTCAGACTCTACAACAGTCGTCTTAAATCAAATCTAAGACTCGCTTTGTTGAGAAAAAGCAGCTGCGACAAGTAAGGGGGACCTTTAGTATTTCTCAGCTTTGAGAATTGGACTGGGGGGGTATGCGGGAATTTCTAATCTATTATACTAGGGGTTGTTAAGCTGCCAATCTTTTGTAATAGATGAAGGCTTGACGTATAAACCTTAAGAAATCCTTAGCGAGTCTAGCAGAGGGGTTATATAACAACTGTCAAAGCGTAATAAATTCCTGGTTGCATACCACAGTGCAATAAAAGACATCTCCATACAAACCACTGGACCAGTGCGGCTTTGATCATGATCTTAGAAAGTAGATAAATTTCATGTAATGAAGGTAAATTTAGGTTGAAAGAAATGAGATTTAATTAAATTATAGCAAAAGTTTTTGGTTTTTGTAATATAATACTCAGTAATGAAGTAAAATAGTTGATGTTTCAGTGGATCAGTGGTTAAGCTGCCTGATGCGGTAGTAAAGATGTCGTCACTTATTGATTGATCAATCACCCTATTCACAAATGATTTACAATCGCCACACATTGATTGAAATGAACCAACTGGCTGGAGCCAGTGGCGATGTCGGTAAGATATCCAGCTGTGGATCAGTATGTGTGGGTTCAACTTCTGGGCTCTCCGTCACTGATATCGCTTTCGAGAGATGAAACTGACGTTAACATCGGCTTTACGGTTGTTGTGTATTGTTGTTACTTTGCAGTACTTCATATCTGCATGTCACGTTCTACTTATTCTAAAGATGATGTTTGTAATGAATATGACTATGAAGTTCACGTGATCTTTGAGGACTTTACTATACAGTTTAACGTCTGCTCTCATATTACAAGTTTACAACTACAGATTGTAAAGATAATGTTAACGTTAGTTTCCTCACTCGAAAGCGATGTCAGCGACGGTAGAGACCAGAATTTGAACCCCTCACATACTGATCCGCGGTCGAGTATTTTACCGACATAGCCACTGGCTTTAGCCAGTGCCAATGTCGGTTAACTATGCACTAATAGTTGACAATGGCAGAAATTTTAAATCTTTTAAAAGAAATATGGAAATGAATTTTAATGCAATCCTAATGTGATGTCATACATCGAGATTGATATATAATTGGATGATGACGTAGTCCATTCATATCTAACATTTGAAGCTTCGTGACCCAGTATTATAGCAGTTATTGTGATATGCCATCACAAGAGCAAAAAGTTAACTTTCTGATAGAAATGTTACATAAAAGAAACGCCTAATAGTCTGTAGGTATTCAAAGCTTGAATAAAAGCAGCGCTTTGTATTGCCCAACTACATTCAAAGATTAAGAAAAACTTTTACGATTAAACTCTTATAATTAGGCGGATTGCAATAATAACATCAACAATAAATATTATTATGGTCAATTACAAAATCGAGCAACATTGAGCGAAATCTAAGCCAACGAGCAAAAGAGGGCCCAGCAGCGGTAAAAATCCTACTTGGTCCAACTCTAGGTATTATAGAATTAATTTAATTTATTACTTTTCATCTTCATGTCGTTTATTTCGATGTCCCTGACATCATCCTGACGTCCCTGACATCATCCTCGTATGAGGAAACGGACGTTAAACCTTTATTATTATTATTTTTTATTTTTTTATTTTTTTATTTTTTAAATGCCCTGGGCTGTAACGGGCCCTGGGCTAAAAAATAAGATAAAAGAGACTTTATTTAATTAAAAGTTTGTTTTAAAAAAAAGCGATTAAAATAATTCCTCTGCACTCTGGGAAGCCGCATATTATTATTATTATTATTATTATTTTTTTTTTTTTTTTTTACCCCGGTGTAAAGAACCTGGGGTTTGATAAAAACGATTCAAGCAATACGTGCTGAATCGCCGCCCGGCTACTCGAGGTCATCAATCGGCTTAAAAGAATTGTTGAAGCAGACTGCATTAAATCTTTGCAAAGTCATGGAAAGCCTTTGCCAAAGAAAAGATGTCTCTCGCTTATCGCCGGTTTGCTCTGCAATAAGTCTGCCTATGCCATTAATAAAGTCAACTCCTTCGGGATTCATCGGGCCCATGGTTTCAATAGCCACCGGAACAACTTCATATCCTAAGGACAGATCACGGTATTTATCCAACTTCCTAGAGGCGGCATGAACAGCAGCACCACCAGCTGTGACTATTATTATTATTATTATTATTATTATTATTTGTTAATCTCATCACATTACAACGTTAAGAAAGTGTATGTATTTAGATAAACAAATAATAATTCGAAAACGGCATTGAAAGAATTGATGATGATCAACCTAACCACTGCGTATTGTGACATTCTCTAGAGTAGGTGAACCTGGGATTCCTCACTTGTTTACAGAGTTAGGTAGACCTGGGAATTCCCACATGTTTACAGAGTTAGCTAGACCTGGGAATTCCTCACTTGTTTACAGAGTTATGTAGACCTGGGAATTCCCCATTCGTTTACAGAGTTAGGTAGACCTGGGGATTCTCACATGTTTGCAGAGTTAGGTAAAGCTGGGAATTACTCACTTATTTACAGAGTTAGGTAAACCTGGGAATTACTGTCGTATTGATTAATGACAGGAGCACTTTGGTAATGGAAGTATGTGGGTGAGAGAATAATGGAAATAATGGCAAAGGCTTGCTCCGATTTCACGACAACATTTGAATACTACACTCTAATCTGATTCTTTATTGACGATCAAGGCTGGCATTAATTCGTTTGAATTGTTAAAACTGTTTACATTATTTTACTTTTAACACTGTACGTGGTTGACACCATTGTTTTGGTTTAAAGCACGAACTACATGCTTTGCCAGTGCAATCATAAAAACAATAATTACAAATTAAAATATTCTGAAAACTATAATTAATTGTAATTTTTTTGCTAATTAATTAAAAAATAAAAAATAAAAATAAAAGTTATTATAATGCATTATTATAAATTGAATGGCTAAAAACAAGGCATATTGCAGTTTCCGACAATAACTAGTAAATAGTATAAAAATAAGCTCCCGTTTCACCACTACAAGTGGACATAACCAGTTGTGCAGCCTAAATACATAAATCATTGAAGAAATGCTTAACCCAGGGCACTCAATGGTTTGGTTGAATGGAATCCTGTAATTAGGGCGTCACGTGACACATCAGGGTATCACATGAGTATTGTGCGAGGATTGATTGATGGTGAAGTACAGGTGTGGCACATTTCTTTCTTATAGCTTAGTTCAGGCAGTATAAAATGGCTAATTCTACTTATGCAGAATTATTGTTATCTTCATAAAGATACTATCTAAGGAAAGCATTGGTAAACCACTTCATAATCGCGATAGATGTAAGAATTGCTGTTGAGGCATTGTATGTTGTATATGCATTTTGTGTCTTTGCTAAAAAATAAACATATTAACTATTCTATTCTATTCTAATTCACTACTTATTCTAGCGTAGGCTTGTAGGTTAGGACGAAGTATGAAGTTACGATTGGTTAATTGATCACTGGCGTGCTTTTGTTGATATTGACGCCAGTCTGAGCAGTGAAGAGAGATTACTGATAATATAATGAGCCTTGGACATTCACTTCAGTATAACATTATAACGAAATAGTCACAAAGGATTTAACGTCAGTTTCCTCATACAACGATGATGACAGGAATGTTTCCAACTCGTGTCACGCTATAAATTTCTTCACTCCAAGAAAGAGAGAGAGAGAAAAAGGAGAGAGAGGAAGAAAGAGACAGAAAAGGTATACATTATAGCCTACTGAATAAAGAAGGAGAATTAGTACAAGACTGCCGTATTATTACCCATGTGCAAAAATGCACAAATCTAGGATAGTTGATATCTAATGTGCACGTCACTGTGACATTAAACTGTTGAACACCTACATCTATAAAACCCCGTTAATCAAAGAAATGGGCGTTAATTGAGCTCTCCCATAGTCTGCTAAATATAAATTTATAATATCCAAGGATACCGCCCTGATGAACTAATTTCTTTCAAGCAGATGTTTATCTAAACAGAGAAAAATACCCCAAATACTTAAAGGAAATTACACCTTGGCCTTCGATCCGGATTGAAGCTGAAAACTGGCCATAAAATAGACAATGGTATTGAGAAATAGCAGTACAATCGAATAACAGTAGCATTCTAATGACTAACAGTAACGTGAAAGGATATCATTGAAATCACTGAATGATGTTTAACAATTGAACAAGGGCTTGAAAGTAATAATGTAATTAAATGTTAAGTAGAACGACAATTAAATACCGTTTAGAGCTAACAGTAATTTCATTAATCCTTTGTCATGTCTTAGATTATATATTGGAAATTAAGAAGTAATATTCTGTCTAAAATTCCTCCAATTGATGACAATAAATCGATTGTGTATCGGAAATAAGCACGTCGAACTAAGTGGACTAAGGTGTTGTAATGTTGGTATAAAACTATATTCAATCTCGTTCTTTCTAGAATCGGTTTTCATAGGTTTTTACAGATTAGATTTTTTACAATTTGCGTACTTTGTCGATTGGCGTTCTTTCTAGATTAGCGTTCTTATTAGATTGCGTTCTTTATCAATTGGCTATCTTTATCGATTAGCGTGCTTTGTCAATTGGAATTCTCTATGGATTGGCGTGACTAATAAATTCGAGTTCTTTCTAGATTAACGTTTTGAAGAGTATATGCTCCAACAAGAACGCTAATATAAAGAGAAAACTCGAATTTCTTAGACGTTATTGCTTGATATATTGAAGAACGGTCTAGAAGAACAGACAACAGCAACAACAACAGCAATAGCAGCAACAACATCTGAAACAACAAAGAGCAACCTTTCTCTCAACACGATGTCAGCCTGTGAGATGAAGATGAAGCTGTGGGATGAGAGAGGATGAACCTGTGGTATGAGAGAGGATGAAGATGTGGTATGAGAGAGGATGAAGCTGTGGGATGAGAGAGGATGAAGATGTGGAATGAGAGAGGATGACGCTGTGGGATGAGAGAGGATGAAGATGTGGGATGAGAGAGGATGAAGATGTCGGATGAGAGAGGATGAAGCTGTGGGATGAGAGAGGATGAAGCTGTGGGATGAGAGAGGATGAGGTTGTGGGATGAGAGAGGATGAGGTTGGGGGATGAGAGAGGATGAGGTTGTGGGATGAGAGAGGATGAGGTTGGGGGATGAGAGAGGATGAGGTTGGGGGATGAGAGAGGATGAAGATGTGGTTTGAGAGAGGATGAAGATGTGGTATGAGAGGGGATGAAGCTGATGATATTCTTGATGTGGGTTCACATATCTGTTCAGTCAAACATGCTCAGTGTGATTACATTGAGGTCACGTGGGGGTGCTTGATATAGAGAGAGAGAGAGAGAAAGAGAGAGAGAGAGGGAGAGAGAGAGAGAAAGTGTGAGAGAGTGACATGTATAGATGTATAGAAATAGACGCAGAGAGGAATATATATATATATATATATATATATATATATATATATATATATATATATATATACATGTATATATATATACATGTTAATATATATCTATATGTTATATTATATATATCTAAATATATATATATATATAATATAATATATATGATATATATATGTATATAGTATATATATATATGTATTACATATGTAAATATATAGATATATATATATATATAGATATATATATATATATATATATATAAAGAGAGAGACAAAGAGAAAGAGAGAGAGAGAGCAAGTAGAGAGTGATAATAGTGAGACAAAATAGAAATCTTTTATCTTACATTACGCAATGTACGTAACTGAAATATTAACCAAGTATTGGCCTACATTCAATGGACAGCTGGGTAACCATAGCAAATCTCACTCATCCTCACAACGTTTATTGCTATTTATAATAATTATTTGTCTTTTACTAATTATAGAACACCTTGAAGAAATATTCCATTGTCATTCGTCTCTATTAGCTTGTTCGCTTATTCTATTGTAGTCGCATGACAATAGCGAAGAGCCATTGTCAAGAGCTGGTTTATACTAGCGATTATTTTTATTCTCAGGCTATTTTTAGCGATTATTTTTATTCTCTGACTATTTTTATCGATAATTTTTATTCTCAGGCTACTTTTACCGATTATTTTTATTCTCTGGCTAGTTTTTTCGATTAATTTTGTTCTTATTTATTACTTGACTTAGTATTCAGCTTATTTATTGTTCTTAAGCAGATTCGTCTAATCTTGAATTTTGCATCTTTTGTGGGACCTTAGCTTTACCCCGTCGGTTTTGACGTTAGTTTCAGATTGCCCAATGCTGTCACTGACTACTGTAGCAATCTAGTTTTTGTTGTTGCAGTTGTTGTTGTTGTTGTCAGATGGCCACTGACGACTGTAGCACTCTAGTTTTTGTTGTTGTTGTTGTTGTTGTCAGATGGCATGCCCACAATAGAATATGGGGAAGATAAACTCATTCTGATCCTGATTGACTTCAGCGCCTCAGGCTAAGCAATCATTAACCTGACGGCGAGGTCACCAGCCTTATTCAATGGAAACCAATGGCATGATCTTCTCTAAAACATTTCTCTCAAAAATAATTCTTGGGCGAATGTGGTGGAAGCCTTTGTGAAGTGCACTGAACTGCTTTAAAGCATTTTGTAGCCCTGATTGGCATACGCTAGAATCGATGGGCTTGTATGCCCTTTTTCAAGTCGAAATTTGCATAATATGATGTGCTTTGTAGTTACGTGAAAATAAAGTATATATATATATATATATATATATATATATATATATATATATATATATATATATATATATATATATATATATATATATATATATATATATATCTAAGCAGGGGCGGATCCAGGAATTTTTTAAGGGGGGGCCCGAAATTTTTTTGAGAGTGTACATTTTTTGCTTACTCCCCGCCTTCTTCGGGGCATGTGACGCGACCAGACAAATTTCTGTGGGGGGCTCAAAATTTGTTCACTACAGCGTTCCGCTCATAGAGTGAGTATATCCCCGTGCCTTACCACCCCCCCCGCTCACACCCGTACTAAAGTCAGGGGAAAACTTTTTTCCTCCAATGCATTGGTTATGCATTGGTTCAAGTGAAAATTGAGAGCTAGTGAAATGGTCAATATTTTTCGGGACCCCTTCCATTATACAGTGCTCCTAGTATATCCTAGAAAAAAATCGAGCTATTGGAACTGCGTTCCTTTTCTTGCCCCCCCCCGGGCCCCCCGAGCCCCCCCGGGCCCCCTCCGGGCCCCCCCAACCACTGCTACTGCTAACATATTTACACATCGAAATTGCCATAGAAACAATCAAAATATACCCTGTCATACCCTCCCCTGGGCCCCCCCCCCCCTGAACCACTGCCATTACTAACATATTTACACATCGCAAATGCCATAGAAACAATGAAAATATAGTTTAAAAAATTTTTCGGCGGACCTAAGAGGGGCCCGGGCCCCTGGGCCCCTCCTAGATCCACCACTGTATATAAGTCTCTTACAATCCTCGGGAGAGTATTGGATGTACTGTATATATGGGTGACTGTCCATGGATAAAAACCACAAGTCTGGTCGGTGATTACAATTGCAATCTGTTGCAGCAGTCAACCACAGCTGTCTAACATTCTCATTTCTAACTGTCTAAGCTGTCTAACTTTCTCTTTTTCTTTAAAGACAGTAAATCTTTTGTGCGACAGATTTTGTAGAGCAATTCTGATCATTTTATTGTGGATGGTGATCTTTAGAGGTACGGCGGCCTAGAAATATGCCTTAATTATAGGCTAAATGACGTACTTTTTTGGATTTATTTCTTCAGAATGAAAATATTTCATTTACGAGCTTGCATAACAATAGTATTTGTAGTCAAATACTACCACAAAGCCTTTATGCTTTATTGACTATGTCGTTAGTTCTATTAAAATTTTCCTGTTCAATTAGTGCACTAGTTTTTTTATCATGCCTAAAAGAAATCTGCCGCTATTCAATGAGTTCACAGAAATGAAGTTTTCTCTTAAAATAAATCACAATGCCTTTCAGTTAGACTTCGCTAACAATTATTGAGAAATTGATCGATTGTGAACTGTGAGAACACCTGATACGCCTATAGATCGAATGAATTGAAGGTCCATGCCACAAGAACAGCCTTGAGCACAATGACTCAATGACAATTGGATCACTGAGCCACCAGTACATGTATTTTGTACATCTAATAGCAATCCTAGGCAGTCGTGCTTCTGGTATGGTATATGCTAATATCATTAATCGTTAACGTCATTCTCTCTCACTCTCTCTCTTTCTCTCTTAGTGCACTGCCTACTGGTAGGTCCATGGAATAGGCTATAATGCCTATAACGCCTTTACTCATCTCTATCTTTCGTCTTTCCCTTCAAGTCCACTTACGAGTGGATCTTTAAGTTATTTAGAACATTCCTTTTGATATACCAGTATTCTTGGGGGATTCTGCTTATGACGAGGTGGGCCCCTATGTCTTCCTCAGCTTCCACTAACATTTACTGAGCAGGGGCGTCATTCCCTAGAAAACAATTCTGCTTACCCGTAACGTCATTCTAGCAATCGTTAAACAATTCAGTAAATCAAGTGATCATAAGGCAATGAGAAGGTAATTTATTGATTCTACAATTAACCATTTGTCTTTAAATCAAGCGCCCAATTACGAATTCTAAATAAATTTTCAATCTGGGTAAATTATATAATAATATAAAGTATTAAGATTGATATTCCTTAATACTTTACTAGTATCAAATGATATATTAAAAGCAAATTTCCCAAAAAATGATTGTTATAATGGTCTTACTTTAATAAGGTCATTCCAATAAATACTAACATCTTACTGAGGTAAATTATAAATTGGAGAAATATGATTTAAAAGTTTTAGTTAAGACTTAAAGTCAGTTCGATCAATACATTGCAGCTCATGTTACTGAATCCCTCCAAGTAGAATTATTTCAATTTATCCGAAAGCTTGCACTTAACTTTACTTGACGGAATTTTGTCAAATTGGATAAGTACAAAGCGATTATGTAAGATTTCACAGAAAATATGACAAAACGGCGTAATACTGAAATTTTTGCCACAAGAAAATTTATTGTCTGTACACTTAAAGTTTGTATTATGTATTTGATTTCACTCTATCGGTGATTTATTTCCATGAAATATCGTAAAGATTTGATTAGTGTAAATTTTAAACATTAAACATAAAAATAAATAGAAACAAAGGAGGTCACAAGGAATATAGCTGTAGTTGTTTACACTAGCTTGAGGTCAGGCATGTTTAGTGTGTCACGATGCACGTGAACCTATTTTATTAGCATTCATTGTTTTAAGCGTGATTGTATTGCGCATTGTGGACTAATCAATTCAATGCAAGACCTGAGACAATAAGTACAGCCAGTGGTTCATTAGCTAAACCATCGTGACGTACCCACTCTATTACATGCCAGAACAGCGTAATAAACGTTAACATAAACATTAAACAATGATTAATTCAGAGTAGTCTGATAAACATTAGCATAGATAATGATTGAGTCATAGAACTAGCAACATGCAGTCTGTCCCGGTTAAGTGGTTCAGCTGGTAACGCCTGTGCAAGTGAAGCAGAGAGACGTGTAGTCGATTCCTTGCTAAGTGCAACCTTAGACAACCACTTTGAGTTAGGAAAACAGACGCTAAACGAGTGTAAGAAGAATTAATTAAATAATAAATAATAAAGTAATAAATAATAAATTAATAAATTAATAAAGGGTAATGTTAGAAATTCGATGAAATTTCATTTCATACATCAGTACACACGTACTCCCATGTTGAACACAATTTGAGCTTGAAGTCTGAAGAAATAGAGATTCTAAAAAATTTAAATAACAAATAAATAGAAATAAACCGTGCGTATAGGCCTATTCTGCATGCTGCATACCTACGATACATCAATTACAGGAAATGCCCAGAAATTATAGTCAACGTTCTTCAATTGTGTGCTATCACTTTAATGATATTCCACATGTCAACTAGAGACTATTGGCTAGTATACATACATGTAATAGATCTAAATGATGTTTGCCATATGTTCAATAAATTAATTAACGCGCAAAAATATTAAAACGATAGATCGTCTATTAATTGCTACTAATAATTATCAACATTGTCGTTGTCATTAGTAAATAAATAAAATGTAGATGGGATACTTGCTCACAAGGATGAAGTTTAGAGTGTTAGAATATAATTTATGGAAAAGATTATTAGTTATTATAACTTATACTTAGACCTACCACTTTTTCGCAAACTTAAGCTACATGTATATAGCACGTGCTGGTTTGAATAGTGTAGAAATATAGCTTCAAATGTGCTAGTTGTTTACTACTGTGAATTTATTCAATCGTAATTTTATTTGCTGATCAGGTAAACGCAAGAAAGTTTCTAAACTACAATTTATGATTTTTATGACCAGTAATTGTGGTTATCATAATGTAGGTTATTTCTCTTGTGTTACGTATTGTTGGTTAAACTTCCTTCGTGTTATATCAAATTTGTCTTAGAATATGTTTGTGAACGTCTCAGCAGTTCAACAAACAACAACAGTTTTATTGCATAGTGGATTACACCATGTCGACAGTGTTCTATATATTGACAGAGTTAAGACGAAATTGAAGTTATATAAACATGACCTAAAAGAGGTCATAAAATAGTAGGAAAGAGAGGCAGAAGATGAGAAATGTTAAACGATCTAAAGATCCACTCGTATGTGCACATGAAGAATAGATGACAGAGAAGAGTGGAGGCCTTATATATCATGGATCTGCCAGTAGAAAGTGCACAAAGAGAGAGAGAGAGAGCGAGAGAGAGCGAGAGAGAGCGAGAGAGAGCGAGAGAGAGAGAGAGGGAGGGAGACTGATAAACCTAAATGTTAATCAGTTAGTTAAACACTTTTAAGCATAATGTAGGCCTAGATCTGTTTATGAACATTAAAATTTACTCGCTTAACTTCCATTATTTCTATTGCTGTGTCGTAATTCAAGAAAATACCGTGAAGTAGCCATTCCATTTTAATAAATTAATTACTAATAAAACTTGTAACTATACTCCGTGCTGTTCAGAGACATGCAGTATGCTTAGCAGATTAGAGTGAGCGTCAAATGCAGATTTTATCGTGATAGAGTCATGTTGATATTATAAAGTGTTTATTGTAATTTCACACAGAATTCTTCGGCTCCGTTTGAAACAAACATACATTTATGAAATGTTTTTAACAATTTACGATAAATTATTCAGAAAAATGTGATAAATGCAGTTACGCGAAATAATAACATAAATAGAAATACTGCACTTGTAGACTATTCTTTGAAAAGTAATCATTGAATATTAAAAGATTAAAGCAGTGAATTAGGAAAATCAATCAATTCATCAACCGTGATCATTTTACAAACAAATTTGGTGGATGAAGACTAAGTGAAAGCTGGAAACTAATGATTGTAGCCTAGCTTGCCACCGGCCACAGCTTATGTGACAGTATCTAAAAAAAGCTGGTAACGCTAATGTTAACGTCAGTTTCCTCACTCGAAAGCGATGTCAGTGACGCGTTAGCCCAGGATTTGAACCCAAGCACATACTGATCCGCGGTCGAGTATCTTACCGACATCACCACTGGTTCCAGCCATCCAGTTACCTAACGGAACTCTGGCCATTACAAAACTCTATATAATCACACTCGTACGCACGAAATCAGTTTTTCGAAAAAGTGAAACGTTAACAAAATTAATGTGCTACAATTTCTCAATTGCTCTGTGTAAACTGCCTCTACAAACTGTGGATTGGCTGGATTGAATCTTTTGAGAGTTCATCGCGTTAACGGTGATCGCTTGTGGTTCCGTTTCTTCTTTTTCTTATTTTGAAAGCAGTCTGTATTGGTCATGGGTGTGTAAAATAAAGTTCATTGAACTCTGCCGAGCATCTGCTGCTTAATTACGAGCATGGTATACATGCATATTAAATAAAAATGTAAATTTAGAAGAATAAAAGAATGTAAGAAAGTAAAAGAATGGACTCGTTCTCGTGTGTTTTAGTTCTAACCGACTCGCTAAAGTTTTATGGCGTAATGGCCTTGTAACGTAATTTATATGTTCACGCAGACATGCAAACGTTGTAGATTTTCAATAGTTCTCAAGATTCTGCAGCAACAACATTAGATATACAGGCAGCAACAACACTAGCCATAAACACAACAACACTAGCCATACCGGCAACAACACTAGTCATATACACAGAAACAACATTATCCAAACGGACAATGACAACACTAGCCAAACTACAACAACAACACTAGCCAAACTACAATAACAACACTAGCCATACAGGCAACAACAACACTAGCCATACAGGCAACAACAACACTAGTCATACAGGCAACAACAACACTAATCATAAACACAACAACACTAGTCATACAGGCCACAACAACACTAGCCATACAGGCAACAACAACACTAATCATAAGCACAACAACACTAGTCATACAGGCAACAACATTAGCAATAAACACAACATTAGTCAAACTGATAACAGAAGCCATTAGAATTCAGAGTGAAGACTTGACAAAACTGCATTCAGGTTATCTATTTCGAAATTAAATATTTCTTTACTTAATAATACTTGATGTAACAAGTGTTGACATGAAGAGCTTATGAAGGGCTCCACTGAAAGACTTGGAAGTCGCAGCTCGTAGCTTATCGATATTCATCAGGCTAAAAACTGTATTTCCTGATAGTAGCAGATCGTGCATGTTGAATATTTCATAATACATTGGCTGGAGCCAGTGGCGATGCCGGTAAGATATTCGACCGCTAATCAGTATGTGCGGGTTCGAATCCTGGGCTCGCCCGTGACTGACATCGCTTTCGAGTGAGGAAACTGACGTTAACATTAGCTTTTATAAAAGCTTTATTAATCAATCGACAATTTTTCATATCTCACGAGAAAATAAAGCTGCACGTTTCGGAAGAGCGCACTAGTACAGCAATTGAGACCAATTCGAATTAATGTCCTTGATAATATACGGTTTTACAACAGTCTTGCTTCGTATCAAAATATCGAGCGCAAACTTGTATAGGAATCAACAGGAAATGGTGATAAAACGAAACGCAGGTGTTTATATTTGATAGACAACGTTTTTATTTAACTCATCAGAACCGGTCATCCGAAAATTTACTGCAAATAAATCTGGACAAATAGGTAGAGGGAATTTGAGCAAGTAAATAGTTTGTATGTGTCTGCGAATGCGTAGACTTATGCGTATTTCTCTGTGTTGGTATGCCTCTGACTGTATGTGTAATTCACAGTGTTTTTGCGCGTCTATCAGTGTCATTCTCTGTGATATCTTCGTATGATATACAGCCTAATGTTTAATGTTTAATGTTTAATAGAGTATATCATGCTAAGGCATCTCTATACTTTACAACTGTTACAGTAAAACAAGCAATATGCAATAAAATACACACAGTAAAAATCACTAAATATCAAATAACTATCATAAGTAACGTAACGTATAAAATTAAGTCAGATTGCAACACTCAAGCCACGCATCGTAACGTGGCTTAAATATTGCAATCTGAGAAATTTATCAGTTAGCAGAATTTAAATGGAATGATCTAGCAGAAAGATGTGTCTTAAGACTCTTTTTAAACCTATCAGGTTTATCAGAATGTCTTACAAACTGTGGAAGTTCATTCCACAATTTGGGACCTGCTACAGGAAACGACTTGTCACTATAGGAAACTGTTCGGCATTTAGGAACAGCGAGTTTACCTGACTCTACAGATCGTAAGTTTTTCCTTACCGAACAAGAACTTAATGGTATACAATAGTCAGAAAGATATGACGGGGCTGAGTTAGTCAGGCATTTGAACGTAGTAAGGCAGGATTTGAATTCAAAATCCGTTCTGGAATTTTAAGCCAATGAAGTTTCTGTAGTAAAGGTGTAGCCAAATCAGAGCGCCTCGCACGAAGAACTAATCTTGCAGCTGCATTCTGAATTCTTTGCAGTCTATCAATTACCGATTTATTGTAACTTAAGAACAGGCTATTACAATAATCCAGCCTTGACGAAATAAAGGCATGAACAAGAATTTCTGTGGAAGACTCAGACAAACATGGCCTAATACTCCATAACTGCCGAATTTGAAAGAAACACGAAGAAGATAATTGCTTAGAATGCTGCTCAAAGACAAAGAGTCAAAGATAACACCAAGGTTACGAACAGTGTTCACAACAGGTACATTTGCTTCACCCAATGCAATCGAGGTTATATTAATTGTATTGAGTTGGCGCTGAGAGCCAAAGATAATTATTTCAGTTTTAGATGCATTAAGAACCAGTTTGTTATTAAACATCCAAGACTGAAGATCAGTAAAACACTTTTTTACCTTAATAATAGCAGAATCAACCTCATTTGAATTAAAATGAAAGTAATTCTGAGTATCATCGGCATACATATGACCATTTAGACCATTTCTCTCAATGATGTCCAGTATGTCAACAGTATATTAGCACAAATAAAATAGGTCCAAGAACAGACCCCTGTGGTACACCACATGCCAAGGACAAAACATTAGAAACCACACCTACAGATGAAACAACCTGAGTACGATCAAGTAAATAAGAACGGAGCCAATCAAGAGCCGTGTTAGATATACCAAAGGATTTATTTAATCTAGCTAGTAATATGCTATGGTCTACAGTATCGAAAGCAGCGCTGAGATCAAGCATCATAAGAAGAGTGAGCTGACCCCTATCAACAGCCATTGATATGTCCGAGGTCACTTTAAGAAGTGCAGACTCAGTGGAGAAGAAAGCCCTATACGCAGATTGACAGTCTGGTAGCAATTGATTGGCATTTAGGTAAGATGTGAGCTGATCAGATATAACACGCGCCAAGAGTTTAGAAATAAAAGAGAGATTAGAGATTGGCCTGTAATTTTTAGAGTCATTAACATCAAGATTCTTCTTTTTTAGTACAGGTACAACAATAGCAGATTTCAGGTTAGATGGCACTACTCCAGTTCTAATTGAGGCTTTACAGATAGTAGCAAGAACTGGAGAGAAGCATATGGGCAGTTTCTTGATTATCCAAGTTGGCACAGGATCAAGTGAACAGATTTGTTAGGGCATGTAGATATCAATCCTCGCATTTTATCTATTGAAACAGATTCAAAAGATGACAGTTTAGAAATATTACGAGAAGGAAAGTTAACAGAGGATTTGTCAGAAAAACTAGAGCGCAAGGTTACAATTTTATTAGAGAAGTAATCAGATATGACTTGGGCATTTACAGTTAAGGAGCCAGATGACAATTCATTCCTTTGAAGGATGGAAGATCTAACCTTCCATAGTTTTGATGAATCATGGGCATTTTCATTAATTTGTAATTGCCAGTATACCGATTCCTTCTCTTTGTACAGGCGCTGCAATAGTTTATAAGCAGCTGACCATTGAGATAATCTCTCAGATTTCTCAGCATCAGTTCTAGCCGACCTATACCTGCGCTCTAATCGCCGAACTTCTGCTCTGGTACCTCGACATTCAGCGTCAAACCACGGAGCGTTCTTAACACGCTCTGACACAGTTATTGTGATCAGAGGTGCATGTTTGTTCAGTAGATTAGTTAGCACAGAGTTGTACATATCAATTAGATGATTGACATCAGAGGTGCATGTGTGTTCAGTAGATTAGTTAGCACAGAGTTGTACATATCAACTAGATGATTGACATCAGAGGTGCATGTGTGTTCAGTAGATTAGTTAGCACAGAGTTGTACAGATCAACTAGATGATTGACATCAGAGGTGCATGTGTGTTCAGTAGATTAGTTAGCACAGAGTTGTACAGATCAACTAGATGATTGACATCAGAGGTGCATGTGTGTTCAGTAGATTAGTTTGCACAGAATTGTAGAGATCAACTAGATGATTGACATCAGAGGTGCATGTGTGTTCAGTAGATTAGTTTGCACAGAATTGTAGAGATCAACTAGATGATTGACATCAGAGGTGCATGTGTGTTCAGTAGATTAGTTAGCACAGAGTTGTACAGATCAACTAGATGATTGATATCTGAGGAACTAAGGGTCATTTCAGAGCAGAGTACACTATTTAACAAATCAGTAGCGAACATGTTCAAATTAAAATGTTTCCAGTTTCGAACCTGTCGTTTAACAACAGGTAACACAGTAGATTTTACAATCGGCAAATTAAAGGATATCAGGCTGTGATCAGATATAATACCAGGAGAATGCACTACAATATTAATTGCTTGAAAACTATCTAATACATAGATACCATCAAGACAGTGTCCACGTACATGAGTCTGGGTTTTAACACATTGACAAAAACCATATGATGACAGAATGTTTAAGAAATTAATAGCATGTACATTCGAACTATCATCAACATGAATATTAAAATCACCCAGAAGTACAATATTGCATTTGTATGACAGTACTGTAGTTAATAACGAGTTCAAAATGAGGAATGATAACCTGATATGAAATGTAGCTCAATTAATTACAGCTCAATTACAGCTTCTCACATTGATTTTATCGTTAGAGTTTTCAGAACAATTAGACATAAAGTAGTCTTTGACCAGACCATTTTAGCAGTTTTGAAAACATATACAGTTATAGTGTATAGAAAAAATTGCGCACCGAAAAAATACAGAAAATTTTCAATTAAAATTTCTTCGAGGAAAAATATTTTCATAGGAATCCAATTCATAGGAAAACACGTGCAGTTTTCGATTAGATAATTCTTAAGTTGAACTACCCAATAGAAAAGCAAAAAAGCTAATGTTAACGTCAGGTTCATCACTCGAAAGCGAGATCAGTGACGGGCGAGCCTAGGATTCCAACGATGCTTGAAAAATGCAAATTAACGTCAGTCTAAGTTATCGCAAAACTGATGAAATTATAAAAACAGCAATATGTATTTACAAAGTACAGCAGATCCTTCTAATCGGAGTTGTTCATTTAAGAAAAGACCGCATTGTATGCGTCAAGCATTGCTCAGATGATATGACAATGAATTGATACGTGTATCAATTCAAGCGATGATTTAGAAATGACGTTTAATTTAACAACTTTATAACTTTTTCTGACGAGTCTTTTATATACGTGCGTGTCTACTTATTTATTACACGAAACAGCCGACTAAAGCTTCAACTTGTGTACGAAATGTCAAAGCTTTCTCTCTCCCTCCTTCCATCTCTCTCTCTCTCTCTCTCTCTCTCTCTCTATATATATATATATATATATATATATATATATATATATATATGTATATATATATATATGTGTGTACATATATATATATATATATATGTATATATATATATAATATATACATATATATATATACATGTATGTATATATATATATATATATACATCTATATATATAGATATAGGCCTATATAATATATATATATATATAATATATATATATATACATATATATATATGTACACATATATATATATATACATATATATATATATATATATATATACATGTATATATATATATATATCCATCTATCCATTCAACCATCCATCCATTTAATATTTATTTAAATTTATTCAGTCTATACTAGGTTATCAAAAAGGCTATGACTACATTAACATTTAGCACAATTTATTTAGTATTTAGTCTATAACTTGGCTAAAATTCTACAGTATTTAGTATTTAGTCTATGACAAGGCTAGAAATCTGTAGTATTTATTTAGTATTTAGTCTATGATTAGGCTGGCATTCGGTGTATATGACTAAGACATTCGAAGGTTTTCAGAGCACTCATGTATAGAAATGTATTGTAGCATTTTTATGCGAGATTATCCTGACTTACTTTCCAACAATAAAAAAGCCATTTAATAACGGCGGTGTTTGCTCAACTTTATTACGCAAATTCTCTTATTTTATTAACCACATTTGGCTAATATCTCGCCTTATTAGCTCTTGCCTTCAGTTACGACGAGATTTTTTATGGATTTGTGAATTTTTTAACTGCGTTGAATGCGCGATACGAAAAGTATTTAGAAGGGAAGAGTTTAAAAGTAATGTAGGCCTCTATCTTGTAACAGCATTTAGAGAACAGAGATATAATATCTTAGAGGATACATGCATCTGATGTGACCAAGGAAATTACGACATTTATAGGTCATCTCGTTCATATATCAACTTCTTAATGTAAAATTAGTATTTATATATCCTTCTACTTTTGAATTCATAAAGATAATTTAGTTCTCAAAATCAATCACAGTATGGTGTAGGCTTACCCATTCCCTATTGTTATTTATTGTCTGTCCTAGATATAAGTGTGAGTTCGAATTCACAGTTTGTCAACATATACGAGCTTGCAATTAAATTCTGATTTATTGACCATCATTGTAACGTATTACATGCATAAGCAAACATACAGTGTCATGCACCCACATAGCCTAAAGGTGTAACATGCTTTATTGCCTGACAGCAGTGTGAATAAACTAAGCTAGTAGAGATCAATAAAAATGATTTTAAAATCTGTCTGAAATTGTAGGTCTCGTTTAGCAAGTTATAATCAGCTAGTTTACTGAGTAAAGTTTTCTTCTTTTTCATGACGTTATCACGCTTTTCCGCAGGGTCCGCTTGGCGACATTACTGCCTCCATTTGGCGCCTTCGTGGACGTCTTCCTAATTGACTTTTACTATGCGCATGTCCTCGATGATTATTCCATCCAGTCAACGCTTCTTGGGTCTCCCTCTCTGACGACGACCGTGTGAATTCAGATCGCCGCTGTCTTGATAACGGAATGGTTGTGGCTTTTCATTAAAAGCTGAAAAAACTAATGGTACCGTCAGGTTCCTCACTCGAAAACGATGTCAGTGAAGGGCGAGCTCAGGATTTGAACCCCGCACATGCTGACCCGCGGTCGAGTATCTTATCAAAGTCGCCAATGTCTCCAACCCGAAATGAAGACGGAATGAAATAAGAATTTAGAAATAAACAGGCTAGTTACTCTTGATAAGCCAGCCTCTTAATTCACGTTATGGTAAAATATGAATTAGTTTGCTAGCAATGCTTCATAATTTATGCCATGAACCAGCTCGCTAGCAGAGCGCGTGATATTTGATATGCGGTGTGAAAATTTTATATGCGAAAATATAAATAAATATTTAATAAGTATTAAAAATAAATAAAAACAAATAAGCAATAAGTAACAAATATAACAAAATATAAAAATAGAAATAATTATAGAAAAATAATAATAAAAAAATAAATTTAAGAAATCAAAATCAAAATAAATAGGATAATATAAATAAATATTTTATGTTACAATTTTATTTTATATACGATGTGATATTTGATTTGTGGTGTGATATGTGGTGAGAAAAGAACTTTCATTTTGATACTAGCCAGACTGTCGCTTCCGTTTACTAATTTGAAGATATCTTCTCACTGTGATCTCATAATGTGCGAATCCATGGATTCCACTTCCGGTGTGGAGGACTCTTGTAGAGTCCTAATTTAAATCTACTGTCCAATCAAATTCTCCTTCCATTCCTCAAGGCCGTAATGTATTCCTTCTACTGCGTCCAGGAGTTATAGTATTACCTCTTGTAGTTATTGTATTGTCTCTTGTAGTTATTGTATTGTCTTTTGTAGTTATTGTATTGTCTCTTGTAGTTATTGTATTGTCTCTTGTAGTTATTGTATTGTCTTTTGTAGTTATTGTATTGTCTCTTGTAGTTATTGTATTGTCTCTTGTAGTTATTGTATTGTCTTTTGTAGTTATTGTATTGTCTCTTGTAGTTATTGTATTGTCTCTTGTAGTTATTGTATTGTTCTTGTAGTTATTGTATTGTCTCTTGTAGTTATTGTATTGTTGTATTGTCTCTTGTAGTTATTGTATTGTCTCTTGTAGTTATTGTATTGTCTCTTGTAGTTATTGTATTGTCTCTTGTAGTTATTGTATTGTCTCTTGTAGTTATTGTATTGTCTCTTGTATTTCTTGCAATATCTATTGTATTTTTAATAGTACTCCTATTTATTACATTATATCTTATGTGTTTGGAAATAAACATACATTTTCAAATTTTTATATTTCCACAAATAGTTTTTGAAATATCATATTGTATATTTTAGATAAAGTGAGGAAAAACGAAAAAGAACATGAAACAATGATAAGGACTCTTTTATTTGTATTAATGTATTAAACTTTAAACTTAACAAAACCACATAGAAATATATCCAAAGCTGTGGGAGCTGATCCCCACATTTCTCATACGACATATACGCGACGTCCCTGACATCATCCTTGTAAGAGGAAACGTACGTTAAACCTTTGTTATTATTGTTATTATTATTATTATTATTATTGTTATTATTATTATTATTATTATTTTTTATGCCCTGGGCTGTAAAGGTCCCTGGGCTAAAAAATAAGATAAAAGAGACTTTATTTATTATTATTGTTATTATTATTATTATTATTATTTTTATATATATATATTTTTTTTATTTTTTTTTATTTTTATTTTTAAATTTTTTACCCCGGTTTAAAGAACCTGGGGTTTGATAAAAACGATTCGAGCAATACGTGCTGAACCGCCGCCCGGCTACTCGAGGTCATCAATCGGCTTAAAAGAATTGTTGAAGCAGACTGCATTAAATCTTTGCAAAGTCATGGAAAGCCTTTTGCCAAAGAAAAGATGTCTCTCGCTTATCGCCGGTTTGCTCTGCAATAAGTCTGCCTATGCCATTAATAAAGTCAACTCCTTCGGGATTCATCGGGCCCATGGTTTCAATAGCCACCGGAACAACTTCATATCCTAAGGACAGATCACGGTATTTATCCAACTTCCTAGAGGCGGCATGAACAGCAGCACCACGGCTGTGACTGAAGTCGTATTCAGGTAGGAGTTTGCCATAGTGTCAATGACCGTGAATTCCCAAACGGCACATTTACCGTTGCACCAGGGCACTAAAGTCATGCCGTCCGGACGCTTGCCGTCTGATCTGGACAACCCACTCGGTTCCTTACAGGAAGGGATGCCTGCTCTCGAAAGTGCTCGCCATATTATGTCATTTAAATTGTGATGGCGAGACATTCTACCTGAGCTTCGTTTGCAGGAGAGGCCGTGGAGACCTAAAGCGTCGACTTCATGACCGCAGGGGCACATGTGAGGCTCGCAAGTTTTCGCCCCTAAACGGAAACTAACAGCTACTCGAATCGCCTCATTGTCTAAAAATAGCCCACAAGAAGCAACAGGGAGAGCGTGAAGCCACTCGCTGCTTCTTTTGGTTGATAGCTAGGAGTCGTGCTCTGTCTACTGCATTGGACTGGGATTCTAACAGACTGTTATAAATCCGATCCACTATAGGACGGTCCCATGATTTCTGGCTACTGACTGAGGTAGAAGGTGGAGCACTGGAGGTGAGGCTTTTGGACCAAACTGACAACGCAACGTCAATGGAACTATCGGCAGAAAGGGAGCACTTATGAAGGATGGCGTCTTGCAACTGCCTCGTTCCCATCGCTGATGCCAAGAAGGCTGAAGGCGCGATATGGAAAACAAGACGAATTCCAAGACCACCCATGCTCACCGGTAGACTGGCTTGCTGCCACTGCAAAACAGACAAATCTGCAATGATAACGGCGCACAAGCATTGCCTAAGAGCCTCGTCGTAGTCTAAAAGCCGCGGATTAGAGAAGCTCGGACTAGAGCGCAGAACGTGCATAAGTTTAGGTGCACTTAAAGAAAAGCGAAGGATTGTTAGAGCATCATGAGCGGCTAGCGACTTCAAGCGCGATGCTGTACGTTTGAGATCCTCCAGGCGACTAGATAAAGTGGTGGTAGTAGCTTCTTCTCCAGAGAGTGGCGCACCGAGTAGAGAACTATGGGATAGGCACATTGGCACAAATGATGACAAAACTGAGTTGCCCGGAGATTTGCAAACTGATGATATGACTTCGCACTTGGTACGATTCAACTGAAGCCCAAATTCTTGGCCTCTGTCGATGATAGTCTGTACATCATTTGCAATCGACGACTCGCAACCACCTAGAGTAATGTCATCTAGGTATCCCACCGTGAGATCGCTAGAGAGAGAAGTAAGGAGAGGGTGAATAGTCAAGCAAAACAGCATGGGCCCTAAGGGATCCCCTTGTTGGACTCCTTCCTGTGACTCAATGCACCAGTCTCCGAACTTCAACCACGAAGGGCTTGAGTAAGCTAGATGGCAGAAACTATACAGCTCTGGTATCCTGTGATGTATTTCGCTGAGCATTCGTGATCTACTCAAGCAATTAAAAGCATTACAGAAGTCTAGCTTTACCACGAAGTGATCAGCTGGCATTGACTCAGCGAAACGGCGAGTAGCGTGAACAGCTGCCTCACAGCCACCTGGAATACCAGCTCCAAGTTGAATTGGGCTCAAGTATTCGCTGAGAGCAGACACTGCATAGCGATTTGCGCATTTAGCGGCTAAACGACGCCAAGTGTAACCCACTGCAATGGGGCGAATGCCGCCAGATTTCTTATTGAGTGCGAAGAGTTTACCACCAAACAGCACCGGTTGGACCTCAGGGGGGCAAACACCTCTAAGGAGATTCACGAAAGAAGTCAAAGCGGTCAAAAATGTCCCAGTCGACTCTCTACAAGTCACAAGCTCCAGAAGATGCTGAGGGCGAAGGCCATCAGGACCACCGGCTGAGCCTGCTGGAAAGCTACGTACAGCTTTGACAACATCCTGCTCTGAGACTTGAATGGGCGGAGTCTCCATTGAGTCCGGAAGGGGTGCCATTATACTGCTACTAGCTGCGGGTGGGTGCTTGGCCTTCAGGATATTGAAAGTGTTTAAACTGCATTGCGCTGGGCTTTCGTCTGAACAGAGGATGCGTACAGCTGCCGAAACATTTCCATCTTTGTTATTATTATTATTATTATTACCGTATCTCGCGGCAAATAACGATAGTCCAATAGTTAGACCGCCATCACTTAAATATGCTATCATTATTGTATCTCATGATTAATCTTTAAAATCTTCATCAGCAGTCATCCACTAGGTTCGGATAATTTATGAAATCACAAAAGGCGACAACTAGATTGAAACGATGGCAGCAACACAACTGATTTTAGGGTCAGCAGCAACAACTATGTTGATATAATAACGAATAAATAGCCTTCGTTGACTTACCGTTGTGAAGGAAATGGCTTTATCCCATGAAGCTTTCTGCTCAATCCTAGCGGATAATTTTAAGATAGGCTTCTATCTAGTTAGATATATACATACCTGTACAGATGAATAGAAATAAATGAATCCGCATATTTACGATTAATTAATATTCACACTTCTATGACACTGGCAGACTGTGAGATGATACTTCTGATGTTTGAATTCGTGACTTTATGTTTGTAACTAAACTACCTACTGGTAGGTCTATGATATAAAACGCCTCCACTCTTCTTTGTCTACCGCATTCCTCTTTATGTCCACTTACGAGTGATCTTTAAATCAACCAACATTTATAATCTCGGTCTGTCTCTGTTTCTCCTTCCTTCCATCTGCTTTCTATAACCTCCTTTAGTAAATTAATTATCTCCCCTTAGAATTTGCACTATGATCCTATCAAGTTCTTTTTCCTTTTTCTTATAGCATTTATCAACTGTCCATATGTACTCACTCCTTTCAAAACGTCTTCATTTATAATATTTTATAGACACGCTATTTAATTCGCCATATAATTTTTTATTGATTACAGCTAACTCGACCATATTATTTATTTATTTTACCGCGCTACTAGCGGAGTAACTAACGTATTTGCTCATGTAATTAGCTCACTAATACTTTCCTGTATTCAAGATGGGACTGAAAATATTTACATCCATTTTGTGAAACGTTATTCTAAATCGTCTTTCAGAAAATACTACGAAACTATCATAATGCACGATCACAAATGGCGAACTTTTTCTCTACTACAGTGATAGACATTCTTATTATATATATATATATATATATATATATATATATATATATATATGTATATATATATACATATATATTTATATATATATATGTATATATATATATGTATATATATATACATATATATTTATATATATATATACATATATATATATATATATATATGTATATATATATATGTATATATATATATACATATATATTTATATATACATATATGTATATATATATATGTATATATATATATACATATATATTTATATATACATATATAAGTATATTTTATATAGTCTTATTTTAAACTACTGCAGCAGCGAATATATGCTCGTATGCGCATCGACTGCTGAGACAGAACTAAAGACAGAGATGTAGTTCTAGAAGAGTCCATGCTGTGTATAAGTCAGGCGGAAGCGAGATCCCTCGCTGTGTGTAAGGCTGGAGAGAGATCCCGTGCTTCCTGTAAGGTTAGGAAGGGAGGGCCTGAAGGAAGATGTGATAGAATATGAAGCGTCTGTAACCACAGGAATGAGAAAAACGAGACCAGGATTCATCTAGACTGAGACAACCTCAGAGCACTCGCTGTATAGTGGTGAGCTCTGGTGGACCAGCACCAATTGAACACTAATTGCGTAATATTAGCCGTCGACAGCAGTTTGAAAATAAATAACGAATAAATATAGGCCTATATGTGTGTTTTCTAATGTTAATATTCCACAACAATTACACAAATTAATAAGTACAAAATATATGTGGTTTCAAATATTAATATTTAATATGTTTACAGCAGCATCAACTTAATTTATAGAAAAATGTGCTTTTTAATATTTAAGGCAATGCAGAGTTTATAATTATAATATTTCAGAAGGCATGTAGAAAAGCACTGCCGAAGTAATGTTTGGATCTAATCGAAGTATGACTGGGCTTCTCATGTAGAAACTTATAAAGATCACTTTACTGTAAGCATCTTATTCGTGGATTTATATTTTACGAATCAGATATATAGCCAGACAAAGAGTCGAATATGTATGGGATCTGCCATTCATCTAACAGAAAATCCAAATAAAATAGGTAGTTAGAGAGAGAGAGAGAGAGAGAGAGAGAGAGAGAGATGAGAGCACACTGGAGGCGTGATCTACATTAGACATCCTATGATGTTGCATTAACGTCACAGTTAAGAGGTTGTAAGAACTAAGAACTGGTAATAAGTGAGGCAAATGTCGTTTACATTTGGCTGTATTGGTTCAAGCATTCCACTTCACGTGGATAATATCTCTCTGGCTTTTCGTGCTATCAATAGAAAATTAATTTTCATTGACTTTGTATTTAATTGTTTTCATTTGTCAGTATTTAATGGCTACTGGTAATTAGAATCAGCTCGGTCCCATCTTTAGTAATTTCAAACATTTATATGCCTATCTTTCTTAGCGATCTATGATTTAACTCATAGATGAAAAAACGATTTTTTACGTTTTTATATCTTTGAAAAAGACGCTTTTTTACGTTTTTTATTTTTTTATAAAATAAAAAAAGTAAAAAACGTAAACCATGGTTTGACGTGGACAGCACATAAATATTGAGAAATTCCCGTTAATTTCGTGTCATGAACATCACTATATAAAAGGTAATTTATTACATTTTTGATTTTCCTAGTTAGGCAAATGCTCTAATTTTTAAGACTTTGTCTTTTCTTAATTTCTTATGGATTTTAAATTTTTTGTATTGATAATTATGAACAACTGACAGTGTGGCTGTTTGTGACCTGAAAGTATTTGTTTATATATGTATGTAGTCTATGGGCATATTTTAGAACTTTAGATCAAGTCTAGTTGTAATAAAATTGTTTATTGCTATGGAATGAAGGCATGGTAATATATACATTTATATGCAAGCTACGTGTACGCTACTAACGTTTCTTTCAACGTTTTTTTACGTTTTTTATTTTTTTTGGAAAAAAACGCGTTTTTTAAAGTTTTTTATTTTTGGTAAGAACTTTTTTTTCATCTATGATTTAACTGGCGTATATCGGTAGATCTACGTTAAAAATGTAATAATGATTGTTCCATAGCGTGCAAGAGTCAGAGGCAGATCGAGATTAGGAATGTTTGATTTTTTAAAGACCCACTCATATGTGGAAATGAAGAGGAAAGCGGAAGACAGAGAAAAGTGGAGTCGTTATATACCATGGATCTGCCAGTAGGAAGTGCACTAAGAGGGAGAGAGAGCGTGTAAGATACTAGAGGTGGTCAGATATGGTTAATTTAAATTCTCGTAACGTAATCATTGCATCCTTTGAAGAACAAACTACTCTATAGATGTAATATTTTACTACGCTATTCTTCAGATGTCCACTACCAAATGGAAATTTGACTCCGCGCTGTCGCAGTTCTTTAACTCCAGACTTCCCCAGGACGTGACGCTATTACAACTAGACCTGGAGTAGGAATGAGTCCATGAGGCTGGAAGGATGGATGGAACGCCTCAGGGATTCAGCGTCACGCCATTTTCTATTTTAGAACCGCTTTCATGCCTCTCCTTCCACTCTTTCTCCTCTTTCATACCCCCCGCTCGTTTTCCTCTTTCACTATGGGGGAAGGGCGACCATTGATAGAGCGAGAGCTAATAGATCAGTATAGATATACCTACGTTTTCATCATTATTATTAGAATTAATTTTTAGATTTTTATTATGCTATTTGAGACGACAATAATTGTTACAGTGATGCATTGGAGGTACAGTTCAGAGGCCTGTTGTCTGCGAATATTGTGTGCGAAAGCTTTCCTTTTCGTAAAAATTGACAATATGGCAAAACTAGCTGGATTAATTAAGAATAGGTCTTGAGTTCGATTTTGAAATTTTGATTTTTTTCATTTTATAAATCGCTCTGTTAGTTTTCTTCGACACATAGTGACCTCAAGAGTACCACTTGATTCTCTTCACAGAAAGTTACGCCTCATTTATCACAACCCTTCGAGGTCCAAAATTTTGATTTTGAGTTCGATGCTATATAAACATTGATATTAGCATTAATAAAGTATTGCCAGTTTGATGTCCATAATGCAAATTTACATGTCTGCCGTATTGGTTTACTTTTTATTCGTTTTTTGTTTTTACTTCCTGAATATTCACAGTCGCTTTCATTGCACATGCCATATTGCACAGAACAATTCAATCTGTCATACATATTATATTCTATTCTTTTAGATTTTACCCTAGTAGGAAAAGGTAATTTGCAAATTCGACCGCTGATCTGTATGTGCGGGATTTAAATACTGGGCTCGCACGTCCCTGACATCGCTTTCGAGAGAGGAAATTGACGTTAACCTTTGCTTTTTAAAAGGTATCTCGCTCTTTTGTTGCACTTCCTACTGGCACGTCCATGGTATATAACGCCTCCACTTTTCTCTGCCTTCTTCTTTCTTCTTCATGTCCACATATGAATGGATCCTTCAATCATCTAACATTCATAACCTCGGACTGCCTCTGCTTCTCTTTCCTTATATTTTGCGTTTTATGACCTATGCAACAGGTATTTATTTTTTAAATTCATTTTGAGAATTCTATTATCTTCTTGATTCTATTAAATTATTTGATTATTAAATAAATTATTAAATTATTAAATAAATTTAATAAATTATTAAATTCCTATTTTATTAAATAGTTATTGCAATAAATTGCTATTTTATAATATTTGCTTAACATCTAAGCCTACATTATCTAGTGAACATAATCTTCTATTAACTCTTTTATATGATAAATACGAACATAATCACTATTTCTTAGGAAATCCTGCAGAAAAAAAGAGAATTTGTCTAATTTTTCATTTTATAAATCGCTCTGTTAGTTTTCTTTGACACATAGTGACCTCAAGAGTACCACTTGATTCTCTTCACAGAAAGTTACGCCTCATTTATCACAACCCTTCGAGGTCTAAATAGTGCGGAGAGGTCGAGAGTCGATGCTTTCACTAACTTGTCGTGACACCTCAATTACTCCAGCATGGCTCCCAAGCTTTCGTTCTCATTCTCGATGACAACTAGCACTATTAGCAATGATGTAAGTAGTTAGTAAATTAACTCTTTTATTGACCTAATTAAATAAGGTCAATAGTAATGACCTTATCAAAATTCATTATGTAGCAAACTGAGGCCAAACCTGAACCCCGCAAACAAATTTATAGGAAAGTTTGAGGCTGTTTATAAAATGTAGACGTAAATGTAGCACAATCATGTTGCACAAGCAAGTAGCGCTAACATGTAGCATAAGCATGTAGCACAAGCATGTAGCACAAGCAAGTAGCGCTAACATGTAGCATAAGCATGTAGCACAAGCATGTAGCACAAGCAAGTAGCGCAAACATGTAGCATAAGCATGTAGCACAAGCAAGTAACAGAAGCATGTAGCACAAGCAAGTAACAGAAGCAGGTGGCACAAGCATGTAGCACAAGCATATGGTACAATAATGTAGCACAAGCCTGTAGCACAAACATGTAGCACAGGCATGTAACACAAACATGTAGCACAAGCATATAGCAGAGGCATATGGCAAAATATTTAACGCATATAAACTACAAAATTTACTACACAATTTTCTAGACTGTTAACCAATATGCCGCTAAGCCGTGCCAAGTTGAATACACGTAGATGTATTACAATATTACAATCCTACAATATAGGCATAGAAATTGCTCATTATTTTACCATCATTTAGCACTGTTACTGGATACATCGTTTTCAGGCCAATAGTTCAATGGTAGGATTGTATGGTTATTTCTTCATAAGTAGATCTTTCTTCATAACAAGCGTGCCTGGCACAACCTACTATCCTGCATAATTTATCAATTAATTACACTCATTAATTCCTATCTAATTGCCAATAAAACTCTTGAGGTCTGAATAAAAAGTAAACATCACTATTTGGTTAACTTGTAACGTTGCAGAAGTAAACTAACGTAAAGAAGTTACGATCAATGTTGTCAAACACAGGCTTGCGAATAGTTTTATGTTAACATAACTGTCAAGATTTTTAAATCACTTCCTGTTTATCTCAGTGTCCTGATCCTTCTCTCTCTCTCTCTCTCTCTCTCTCTTTCACTCTCTCTTTCTCTCCCCTTCTCTCTCTCCCTCTCTCTCTCTCTAAATTTTACGTAGAATTTATTTTATTGTAGGACCAAATTTAACGAGCACTTACAAATATGAAGAAAGAATCGAGTCCATGCATGCATAAAGTAAAAAGTAAATAGGTATATTACTAAATAAAAATTAACTATAAAATTAAAAAAATAAGACTAGGCCACCAAAAATGTATCGTAAATACTAGATAATTTTAAACGCCTCGAGTTTCTACGCAAAAAGTATGTTAACATAAATTAGAGATTGTAAAGTCATACTGTCATACATGTGTACGGGTTTGTACTGTAGATTTAGGACAAGCGTCGTGTTTTCTTAGCGGAAGCCTCGACTACATAAATATGATTTCTATAATCTGATAAAACTTTACACTTATCTGAATGAGTAGACCTCTAATAATAGACCTCTAAGAGTAGACCTCTATGAGTAGACCTCAATGAATAGACCTCTATGAGTAGACCTCTAAGAGTAGACATCTAATCCTTAAAATGGTGACGTCATGGCGACTCTGCTTGACTGCAGTGAGAGGCTTTTAAGTCAGCTTTTATAAGCTTTTGGCTTCTCTTTAATACTATTAGACACCCTCTAGCTACCGATGAAAAAAATTAGCAAAATGATTATGTAGTTTTATCCAACATGGAACAGAGCAGCTTAGAGAGCTGAACTAAGTTGAAAGTTTTAAATCTCTTTATAGAACTTTGAAACCCTGCATCGAAACCCTAAGCGAACACCAGTAGTAATACGTCGTCCCTGAAAATACAGCAGAGGTTTTCAGCAAGTATGGCGTCAAGAATAAAATTTCTGGCTGCATGTAATGCTGCAGTTACAGTAAGCCCTAAATCTCACACATTGGAATCTCGCTGAAGAAACCAATTATAGGATCGATGGAGAGAGAGAGAGAGAGCGAGAGAGAGAGATAGAGAGAGAGAGCGGGGAGAGAGCGAGAGAGAGAGAGAGATAGAGAGAGAGAGAGAGCGGGGAGAGAGGGAGAGAGAGAGAGAGAGAGAGAGAAAGCGACAGTGAGAGACAGTCTTTTCTATCAGTACCAGCAGAAAGCAGTAATCTCATTTTCACTCAACAGTTTCCTACTCTATATCTATATAAAAACAGAGACTAATAGAGTTTAACGTCAGTTTCACCTCTCAAAAGGACTTAAGTGACAACATAGTTTTAAATTTGAACCCCACACATACAAATATCACGCAGGATGCTTAGGATTGAGCCATTTACACTAATAAAAGTAAAAATAATAACGATTATTATTTTTATTTCTAATTCCCTGGGCTGTATGGGGCATTATTACTATTATTTATTATTATTATAACAAAAAAAATTATATAGCAGCGTCACGGCCTATACAAGATTAAGATAATATCTATATCTACTGTATAATAAATCAACATAATGGATTTTCAATCAGCGAATAATGTCAGGTTAAGAACTTATGAGGATCAATATTGATGACATTTATGAGGATCAATATTGATGACATTTATGAGGATCAATATTGATGACATTTATGAGGATCAATATTGATGACATTTATGAGGATCAATATTGATGACATTTATGAGGATCAATATTGATTACATTTATGAGGATCAATATTGGTGACATTTATGAGGATCAATATTGATGACATTTTATTCCATCGAAGGTAGAATTTTGGCCAATATTCACTAAAACCGCTAACTTAACGAGACCCCCAACCAAACACTCTCATCCTATTGCCTTTTCCATTTCTACGGTAGTCGCTATCAATGAAAAGTGCAGAAATCGTCGAGTTTATTCTTATCACATATCAAGCTCACTCCGCATACTCGAGAAAGACATGACGCAACACTGTAATTGGATATATTCTGTACACTTTTATTACTAAACAACAAGAGACTGAATGGCTTAAGGCGGTTGAATTACAACATTAATTTATAACTCAATGAGACAACAGTCACAGAAGATACATTAAGAAAAACAGTTATAAAATGCAGGAATCACTTTTAAAACATAATGGCATGGTCAGTTAAACACCTATTCACGAAGTCAGAATTTTCTAAAAATTTCTCAGGTACTGTATTGGGATATTGTGGAAAAGGATCTGAAAAACACGCAATATAGTGAGCGATCAACTACGTTGATATCAATCACTTTTAATACCACATGTTTAAACCGTTAGGCAATCTAGACGATTTTCTGTATAATCAGTCCAGTGAATGTCTAAGATTTTACTCTCAGATTAGCGCAGCTGGGATT